>JAZHYW010029689.1:0-450983 GCA_037355805.1 Ixodes ricinus | reverse complement strand
AAGCTCACTTAGCGACATAGCCCGTGACCATCGTGAAGGTCACTCGTGAAGGTCACGACGAAGGTCACGGACTTCACATGACCTTCACGATGGTCACGAGAGACGTCATGATGGTCGCTAGGGTCCCGAGGGAGGAGGGAGGGGAGGGACGGGGGAGGAGGAGGAGGAGAATGAGAGGAGGATAGAGGAGGGGGAGAGGGAGGAGGAGGGGAGGCAGAGAAAGGGGGAGAACAGGAGGAGGGCATACCCTCCCCTCGTCCTCCTTCTCCCTCAAGAGCTGCGCTCTGATTCGGCATTGCATCGAATCGTAAACGTCTCATTTTTAACTTTTTGTTACGAAATCAAAAAATGCATACATATATTTAAAGGAGCTGTGCAAACGATTTTAACGTTAAAAGAAGTGCCGTTTTCTACTTTTGACATTGTTCACCTTGTCCCAAAGGACAGAAAACACACCTCCTTCCTTCGAAATGTTGCGATTCCGCCGCGTAATCGCGAGGCAAAAATTAGAATATTGCTCGACCTGCAGCCGCTAGCGGCGGCCATGAGAGCACGCGGCATGACGTCAATGGGGACTCTTGAAGAAAGAAAGCAAGTTGTGTGAATACCGGCTTGATAAAGGTAACTTTTCTATAAATCTTGTCGTTCCAACACACATATAAACGAGTCAAAAACCTGGTATCATCGACAAAACTTTTATTATACGGAGTTTCAGTGGTGCCATCTATCCTAGGTCCACAAAACCGTCAGCAGCGGAACAGCCGCCAGAAGCCGGAGGAGGGGGACCGGGCCGGACGGGTATGGCCGACCCGGATGAGACTTTCCCTCCTTTCACCTAATTGTTCGCGCTGCACCCGCCAGCACGTGGTCACGCGGTCGCGAGCGGATGAGTTCTCGCCGCTCACTGATGGCTCTAAAAAGAGAGCTTCACTGGAGCCCTGACCCTTCTCATTGACGCTACAGCGCACGTGACCCGGAAGTTAGTGAAGGAGTTAAGAGGCGCCGAAAAACCTCAATCTTTGTCCATTTTTAGAATAAAACTAGGACAGAAGAAAGCGGTTTTTTTCTTTCTTTACTTCAGAAATGTCGTGACACCAACTCCCGCATTAGTTGAGCAAAGCACCGAGACTGTTGCACAGCTCCATTGAAGTGGTTACATTTTTTTCACATCTTGTTAAGCTTCACCAGCAGTTGTCTTTCGAAGTTCTCGTTGGTCATCTTCCATCATTTCCTCGTGAACATATCTGCCGCTACTCTGAAGACCCTCTCGACGGATGCGCTTAAGGGAAGAGCGGTTTTGTAGCTAACAAACACTTCGCGTCTCTGCCACGGCAAACCAGGATCGTAGCAACCCGTTCACAACAAACGAGGCACTCTCGACCGCTCGACAGTGAGAACGTCAATGAGCGCGTTTACATTATAATCCTTCTGGTGTCTTGGAATATTATTTTATATTATATTATTAGAATATTATTTGTGCAACATAAACTAGTGACGCAGGGGTGGACAGAACGATGTTTTATGTAAAAAAAAACTCAACTCAATAATTTTAGCTCTGTAGGAAACATATCATTGATTACTTGAATTTATTACAGAAAAATAATAAATGAAAAACGGCGATGTTACCGCAGAAAGAATGTAATTGAAGCGTTAAAAAGTTGCAATAAAATGTCATTGATTACAAGCAATCAGTTACTTATAACTCGTTACATACAAGTCTGGAAATAGACGACATTGATTCTTCCTGAACATGCAAGGAAAGAAACTTGAACCGCGTATTCCTGTATAATATTAAACTTAAGTGAGTCTTAATCTTTAGTTTTTCGCGCACTTTCTTTAAATTGTTATTATTTTTTAAATTAATTTTTTTAAGCACCACGGATAATAGGGGATTCAGCGTGTACGAACTTATCTCGCTGGAGCAGCAGGCACCGACGGCTTGCTAGCTTGAATGTGCTGTAAAGACCCGATTATAATTTTCCCCTGAAAAGCCTTGGATCAAGACAGCAGATCACTATAAAGTCGTTCATTATTGTTAAAAGTAGCATTGTAATGTTTTTGGGGTGTTATTCTGTGGAAATAATTTAATAAATCTATAAGGTAAGTTTCCAAAATAATTAAGACACTCCACATTTTATAATATGTGAATATTTCGAAGATCCGACTGGTGATCTAATTTGTTGTATTACACATGGAAAGCTTTACGACATTATACTTGAATATTGGGAGCGACACAACAGGTGTTTCACAACAATAGTCTAAAAAAGTTTGAGCGGCCGCACAAAATCCGGAGCAAATAGCTTTGAACCTTTCACTACAGATGGCGCCACGCACGTGTGCTCTGTCGCGTACTCTAATTTCTGCATCCGGTCATCGAGAAAACGTACTGAGGACAAATGGTGTATCTTCGATTCGGAACATAATGCTCTGCGAGTAAATGTTCAACTATAACTATTCAAAACAATAGATCACACTTAATACGTCTTTAATTTACTCACTCTGTGAGGTTGTATTCATGCAGCAAATGTCTTACATTTTAAGAAAAAGTACAATGCATCGAATTAGGCACACATTGCTTCATGGTCAATACGAAGACCTACAAAATTAATTAACTTAATACTACCTTGCTGATGACTTAATCGGCATTACATCTTTGACACTGGGCGATAGATTCAAAGATGTCTTAGCGAAGCGTGAAAACAAAGAATGCTTGATCCTGTTTCAGATGACGCTTCTCACGATTTGAGGAATTCTTTTCAAACGTTTTTGAACTTCAAGGGTTTGAACTTACTAGCTGTAATATTTGGTGGAAAGTCAGTTTGACAAAACATAAGAAAATTGTAAAGATAGAGTGCTCAATATTTTCCTATATCAAACTTATGTCCCATTTGGCTGCTGTTTTTTTTTCAGTTACTTTGGGGATTTTTAATTTTGTAAACTGTGCTAAGAACAAATCATCAGGTGAAATAGAAATTTACGCTCACTGAACTCATGCTACTGTCATCAGACGTTTCTTTCTTATAGTAGCTCAACACTCTCACTCCCTTACTACTTGCACCATGTGATATTGTAGCATAACTTAGCATAAAAAAAGAAAACAAAGACAATTATGGACAAATTTACTTACACACATATTTTTCGTATTCATCCTTGTCAAGCAGCTTGATCCTTTCTATAGGTATGATATCACGTGGAGCCTTGAGTTTCTCGCTTAATCCTTACTTTTCTTAGTCATACCTTCGCGTTTGGGGAGATGATAACGCGAAGAGCTTATACGACGGCCTTTCTTTTGCATTTTCGAGTGGTATTTGCCAATTCTCAGTTTTCCCTGTTGACAGTTAAGCAAGCTAGTTAAACCCAACGACTCTTCGTTGTATTCGACTCATTTGTTTTTCTTGAAATTTGCACTTACCATTCCCGTTCGAGATACCGAATTGAAAACAACAATAAGCGAAAGAAAATTCAAAATATTGCTTCTTTTAACACTTGCGCGAATGCCGGGCACTACTCAAGAAAGACCCTAATGCAATATTTTTTTTTCTATGCAAGTTGACAGCTGCCCACAAACTAATATGTTCGAGAGGGATCGAGAGTTAACTATAGTTGCCATACGGTTATTATTTATGATTTCTTTTCTAAATAGCTTAAATTATCGAAGCGCTAACGTAGACAGCTTCTAAGAAATGTTTGATATTAAAGTTTATGTATTACGTACTAGACCCTTCTATTGTCACGGACTGCTTTAGAAACGAAGAGCGTGTTGATTCCCGCGTATCTCTTCATGATTTTAGAGCAAATGAGTTTGCTTCATTCTCCGATAAGAACGCAAAAGAACGAATCACGAATCGAGGAGAACGAACCATAGTAAGCCTTACCCTGCTCCTCTCAAGTTAACAGTGACTACAATTACTCTTATCGAGCATGAATTACGTTCATATTTGTTGACAGGGTTTAAAATGCAATCACAAGGCGCCCTTTCGTTCAGAGTTCACATGTCTAAATTGTTCAAGTGAATGAGTATTGATTAACACCCGCATCACACATCGTGAAACAGGGTGCGCCACACCCTGACATTCGCCGGAGAGAAAACCTCATTAACAGTGTGGGTTTAATTATTCAGTCTTGGGATCCCCTGCCACCTCTCGTCTCATTAAAAACCCATTTCATCGCGCGAGTCTCGAGTAACAGATTAAATATGCTTCCCTCAAAGTTTGAAAAACTGGTTCCAAAAATGGGGGGGGGGGGTGCAATAGAACGACATGTGTTCCCTCTATGTTGTGCGAAAATTTGCGCTCGAGCAATTATAATTCGTTTAAATTTAGAGCTTACATTTTTATTATTACCATATACAAACTTACAACAGAAATATCTTCTTGTCTAGCAATTCCTTTTTGTTTCAATTTAATCAAGTAACGTACGCCAGGTAGATGGCGGTCTACTAAGTAATGACTTAATTAAAAAAGACGATCTGTCGATGAGTTTGTGGCGTCGAAAATAGAATCTCCACAATTTTAACTGATATTAAATAAGATGTTTTATATATTATTATTAATATCAAACTTTTCATCCTATAATTGGATTTAGAAACGAATAAAGCTGAATGGATTACGAACTAGGATGTAAAAAAATGTAAAAAACACTTATCTTTTTGTAAAATATACGTCGCCATAATACCAGTAAAAAATGCCACAAACTTGACACAAAACATATTTTTTTTACAGAGGAGTTTTAAAGGGCTAGTTTCCCCAGTTTTGTGTCCGGTACCAAACGAATGTCGACACAGAACTACACAAAGCTCTGGAAAGCTACCGCCATCTATGAGCGACGGTGGCAACCAGACAACCAGTCTGGTTGCCGCCGTCGCTCATAGATGGCAACAACCTTTCCACCTATTATACAAGAATGGATAGTTCGGCGAGTTGGTGGCAATTCATCGTAGGAAACAGCGCGAAAAACAGACGAGGACGAAAAAGAAACACAGGTGACGAGCGCATTTCTCACAGCTTCGCTGGTCTTCTTCACCAGAGAGGAAAGGCTGAAATATTTTTTATTACCCTTATAAAATTTATTTAAAATTTCTGTTGGGAGGTTAGTCAGTTAACGCAGAGACCCAGCTTTCATTAATTTTTTTTTGTGTATTCTTATTTTACTGTTTCTTTTGTTCATCACCGCCGACCTTGAAACACCGAAAACAATTTATGATAAATTTAGGAGGCAAAATATTTTTGGCACGCAGCTTATACTCCAGAACGGTGATAATCTCATTCAAGGTTATCGACAATCTAATATTGTAAATATGTTATGCTCGTATAGTTTCTTCCCTTTCCCGCCATATACGTTTTTATTATTAAAGATTATCCCATAAGCGATTTACCGTTTCCAATTTAACTAATTGTTTTTCTGGTGTGCAATGACGCGGTACAAGATCCTACAAACAATGCTGCCGCATTGTTTAGTTTTTTTCGTGCGCATATTTAACAATATAGCAGGACCTTTCTTTCTACTAATACATTTGGGGGCGTTAAAGAAACATTGGTTTCGCACAATAAAGAGTAATGTGTAATCAAAGTGCTCTTTATTAGACGTTCGAGAGACCCAACCATGGAGAACCAAAAGTTTGATGCCCATTAATAAGCGCTATCTCAAAAAATGGGAATGGCATAATGGATTCATCTTACTAAACGAAAAACCCTAATGTAAATACGCTCAAGCATAATAAACATTAAAGCCAGTACAATGTTCAATGTGCCTTCCACAAATCACCTTTTGTCTCCCTACCTTCAGTACGCCACAGGATCAGCTCATACCTCCAAAATGTCCGATTTCTTAAGTCAGCTGGTGGTAATAGATTTTTCGAAGTGATCGTTCAATAATAATAATATTAACATAATAATAATAATAATAATAATAATAATAATAATAATAATAATAATAATAATAATAATAAAAATAATAATAATACTGTCTATTGCGTGTTCAAGAACAGTCAGTGGCCTTTTTGTTGAAACACGAGGAAAATACTGAGGCCAAAACTATAAACAGGAGAGTGAGTGAGTGAGGGAATAAACTTTATTCAACCAGAATTGATTTAAGTCCCCGTAATTACGGGGACACCTTGAGGCCTGGCTCGTGGTGAGCCAAGGCCTTCGAGGCGTGCTGGTTGATGAAGACTTGAGCTTCTTTGATGACTTCCCTAGCTGGGGCTTGGGCCGGCTTGCCGTCTTCATTGTTGAGCTTAAGAGCGGAACACCAGGGCTTGGACATGGGGGCTCTGAACATCTGGGTGACGTGTGGATAGTATGTGTTCTAGGTCTGCCTTTTCCTCCTTGCAGTATCTGCATCTATCATTAATTTGTGGGTTAAAGATTCTAAGTCTTGCTTGAGTAGGAAGTGTGTCTGACTGTATTTTACGGAAAGGCACTTCTTGGTGTCTAGTCAGTCCCTTCTCTGGGAGTCTGAGCTTCCTTCTCGTGTGTTCGTAGTATTCGAGTGTTTGTTTAAACGTCTTGCATGGTGTCATTTCCGGTGGGAGATTCGGGCTGGAGAGCTCACCGCGGGAGAGGTTTCGCGCTGGATTAATGGGCTCTCTCATTGCCGTCGGCCGGAGACGACTGAGTGTGCGCAGGGTACCATGTGATGGTGACCCGATGGGGGTTGTGAGCCTTTCTGAGCAATGTGGTGGTGTGCTTAGTGATCCACTTTCTGGCATAGTTTGTTATAGCTGACTTCGAGTCACTTAAGATGTGTTCGCATGTGGCGATAGTGTAGGATAAGACTATGGCTGTTTCCTCGGCGTCAGAGGGAGACTGGGCTCGGGTACTGGCAAGTCGCACCGTTTCACCCAGTCCGTTGATGACAGCGATGGCAAAGCGAATAGGCATTGCTGGGTATCAAGGAGTAAAAATGCATAACCAGCGACACGAAGGCCATAACACAAAATAAGTGAAGACAAACATTAATGCAGATAAATAGACACCCAATCAGTCCCCAGAAGTACATTCACGGATTTTCTCCAGGGGCAAGCGTGGCAAACAGGAAAAAAAAAAAAAAATAAATAAATAAATAAATAACAAGATCAATTGCGTTATATTAGCCCTAATGACGCGCGAAGACCTGAAATGCCCTCGTTGAATATGTCTAGTTTGTCGGCAAAGTCGTTGTATTTCTGTTGCATGCGGGTGACAGTGTTCAACATATTTGCCGCAGGCGGAGAAGATGCGCTACTAGACACGGTGATGTAGCGTAGCACACGCAACGAAATAGATGATAAAATCGCAGGAGGATCCCACTTGCCGTGTAAACATTTGAGGAGAAGTAAAAAGTCAGCAGAGAGCCTGCGGTGATACAGCGATTTGATGTTGTAGGGACTACAGGCACTAGAATAACTGTACGGCTCGTTTTGCAAGCAGCGGTAGTTATTTGGCCAATTTATTCTGATCGCGGTCAAGTGAAGCTTTGTTTGATCCCGCCAACCCGTTCCAGAGTTCAGACGCATATTCCACTTTGAAAGAGTGTGATAAATGCAAAAGGCTGCAAGAATTTACTCGTTATACAGCTAATCACTCCTAGCATTTTCATAGCAGTAACAAATGTCTCTACATGAGAATGAAACTTAACCTTTAACATTCGTTAAAGGCATTTACTAAAGAACATCCAGTCAGTTCAGTGCATTCATATAGATTTTTTTCAGTAGAGTTGGTGGGACGTTTATGAATTAAGATAGAGTTTAGTTCTTTCCATATGACGTCCGTACGCCCTTGTGCTGCCTTAGACACATCGTAATAATAACGTTCCTCGGTACGCCTTAATTGTTTTGATGAACTATTGCGATATAATTTAAATTGTTACATATCTTTTCTTGTCTCTGGATTTGGTAGATCGTCCGTACGAAACATTTCTGGTTCGTAATTTGCAGAGTAAGTCCGGGTTTATGCATGGTTTTCCTATGCGCTTTGTTGTTTTCACAAGCTCGAAGAGAAAATATGAATAAGATAGTTCAAGAAATTCTCCATAAATGCGTTGTAAGCCCCGTCGGCACTATCTTCCTGGAGTACCCTATTCCTGTTTACGTTAGAAATGACAATTGGAAAGCGATAAAGTTGATCAGAAGGTATTTTTTTATCAATGTTCGCTGGGTTTCGTTTATATTTTCTTGTAATACTTTTTGCAGCGCTAAATATTGGGAGGTAGTCACTTAAGTAATATTCATTGACGCCAGTTTTTATACAGTCAGCCGTGCAATTTGAAATAAACAAATGTATTACTGTTTGTGAATGTCATGCGACTATTATTACAATTATTGCAATGAAACTGTTATTGCAATGCCAAGATGTATTTTGTTTTATATTTCCTGCCAACTTTGAAAGTGTTAAGGTTGTTGATTATGAAGCTTTTTTATTGCAGTGTGATCATTCCACTATCACAATAACTGGTATTTTAACCTGTGAGATGCTTTCGTTTGGACGTGCTACATGTAAAACTATGGAATAGAGAAACCGTCGCAACACGCTACGAAGCTGGTTGAAATATGTCACTGAAATCGAATATGTCATATAAAAAATATAAGTAATTATTTCACTTATAATCACGTTGGACTCAGCACTGATGTTACCTGTTGTTGATAATCTTATCCCTAACGGATCGTTAGTGTCATTTTTATTATAAGTGTTTTGGTCCGTGAATACCAGATTAATATTTAGTGCGTTATTAATATACGGCAACATTGAGAAAAGTGCTAGTCAGGGCTTAAATGAGCCTTTTAATGCGAAGGCGATTTGTTCCCGTCAAGTATATTCTATTCAACGGAGTGCTCCTTAAAAGAGTTGTATTTGTTGTTTATAATACTCACTAGCTTCACATTATATAAATCATATGTTTCCTCTACAATAAGAAAGGTGTGACCATAACATGCGAATTTGATCCGTTTGATCTAAATTCATTTCGTATGTGACGAACCTTCCGTGATCAGATTTCGCTCGAGTTGACGTCGTCATCACTTCTTTTATGGCAGAACGCGGACACTGGCCAACCGCGACGGCGTCTTCAAAGGCCTCGGGGCTGCAAGGTGCTCTTTCGCTCATAAGAAGCGAGCCGCCAACAAACTTCCACAACAAACTGGAAATTACCCGGAGGACGATGCATCACACGAAGGTTGGGTACTGAACCGTGGCTATTCTGTGGCCCTCTCTGCTGCTCTCTCTCTCTTCCTCCCTCCCTCCTCTCTTTGTCTCTCTACTTGCTCTCACGGATGAGCGAGGGGGGAGGGGGATGGAAGGGGGCTCAAGCCCAGAGCCTGGAGCTCGGTCAGCGTTTCAGAGAGGGGGAGCTTTCTTCAGCGAAGCGTCCAGGCGGGGCGAGGACGATAGCATCAATCCCCGTTCGGATTGAAAACAATCTCTTGGAACGGGGTAAGAGGTTGCTCGATCGTTCCACGATGGTCCGAGATGGATGCGCGCGGTCTCCATTTATTACGCTGCCCGGCCGCCTCTAATCAAATTGCACTCCCCGACCGCCTCCTTCCCTGTTCAAAAACCCTTGTTCCAAGCGCAGCTCAAAATTTTAGAGGTTTGTATACCTTCAGTGCGATGCTGCCAATTTCCGGAAAAGAAACTTGGGAGTCTTCTTTTAAACCGCAGGGGATATGAGGGGTGTTTTTTTAGCAGATATTTCTATGGGCCAAGTCAGGTGATGAGCTAACTTAACCTCATCATGGTTAGTATATTATTTTACTAGTTGAAAGGAGCCTTCAAGAGGAGGCCAATTCTTGAAGTGCAATTTACGAGTATCAACTCAAATATTCGCACTGGTACTCATAATTGATACATAAAAGGAAATAACGCGTGATCAAATACTAGTTATCCTGAACGACATCTTTTTCGCATTGCGCAGGTCAGTATTATATAACTCATGATTATATAAAATTTTGTCTAAGAACGAATTGATTGACTCAGCAACGGACATAATCTATACCTGGTTTCTTCAACCACACACACCGAATTTTTTAAGGAATTAAGCAAAACGAGCTCACAACTTGCATTTTTTTTATTTAAATAGCTTTTACAAAATTTACGTTTCTAAGAGCTCTGGGCTATATAACCGAGCCCGCCATAGTGTTTCGTAAGACCAAGTTATTCTGCGTCCTGACTTTTTATCGAAACCGTCTGTGTCTTAAAAAATAAAGTATCAAACACAGTCTGCGAAAACGGCTTGAATAAAGCCCCACGTATCTATAGCATAATTGAAGGTCTAAATATCGCAAAAGTGCCAATTAGATGAAATAGTCAATAATTCAAAGTGGCAAGCATCGCTCGCATATAGCAAAACGGGTATTATTCAGAGTCAATAATTTACGAAACAACATTCGACTGTCCTTACTGGTGGAAGTAGTCCTTCCGTGTCACATGCAATAATTTATTAGCAGCCCCATTTTGTGCCGGGAAAGTTTTGCCGTACACCTCGAAGGCCGAAGTGTAGGGCAATCAATATCAAACAATGTTCTTGCAATTTAGTGCGCTATACATTAGGACCAATTTTGGTATCTCGCTATTAAGGTACTAAAACTAGGACATTTAGTTTCATGTTTAGGTCGGCTGAGATTATACAAAAGGAAGACTCAGTCCAGTGACTAATTTCTCTGCGTAGGTAAAGCGGTGCATAATCATCTGTTAGAAAATATATTCTCTTTCATGTCCAGACACTGTCCAAATAAATATTATATTCAGCAGCCTCTTCGTCAGCTTATTCCCTTCAAAATATTTATCTTTCATAGCATATCATTCATAGTAAAATCCGACGGACCAGGCGGATTTTTTCAATCGCGCACTCGTAACCTAAGCTTTGGAGATTTGTGTTTGTTCTTTGTCCCTCTTGTTACCCTTCTCCAGGGATATTTTTCGTCGTTCTTGTCCAGCTCGCTCGCACCTTTGCATTTAATTTCATTTTAATCATAGCTTGACTAGCTAGTTTTGAGGGAGATAAAGTGACTATGGCCTACTACGACCTCATTGAGAGCGATAAATGGCCTCAATGAGGTCGTCAAATGCAATTTCGAACGAAACCAAGAGAAAAAAAGTGGAGAGATTTGTAGGAGAACAAAACACAAGGCGCAGAACACCAGAGAGCGCTTTTCGTTTGTAACGACCAATTTTTAAAAATAAAATTGCCTTGTAGATTAAACCGGGCCGCGATATTGTAAATGAAAAATTCCTATCAGGCGCTACGGGTCGAGCACATTTGTACTGTATTTGCGACAAAATGTTTGGGTGGCGCAACCTCGCGCGCGCCCTCCTTTGACGCAGTTGGTAGGATGCGAGCAGATGTCAAAGCACGGAATGGCTACGTTGTTCGCATCTATGCCAGTTAAAAACTGTTTATTTATCCAAGACACGCGTATAACGTTTTTGTGAGTGATCTTTCTAATGAATAACAGCGCCTTGAAGTTGCTGTTTTCTTTATAAGAAACTAAAATGTTCAAAAACAAGCCTGCGCCACTCTACATTACGACTTCCGCGGCGTGCATCAGGGCTGTCCACAGCCTCTCTGCTTCTTTTTGTTTTTTCAGGTCTGTGGAGGCTTTTTGTAGAAGAAGGTTTTGCATTCCCCAGAGTAAATGACGTGCTCTCTTCTTAGCTGTGCACGCGCGCACAGTTGTGTTGCAATGCGCTGCACACTTGTTTTAGCTAAGCTTGTCGATACCGACGTTTCTATCCAAGTGTGGCTCGACAGTTGTTGACTAGCAAATGCTCGTAAGCAACTGACGCTTAGCTCCTCCCGCATCGAATACGTGGCAAGGAAGTTTGTCACATCGCGACTTCTGCTCGAAAGAAAAGCAGAACATTTTATAAGTTCTTAGATTGTCGTACATGTCCCGGGAAATTCAGAGGATTGACTAAATTGTTCCGTTCGATTTTTACTAAGAATTGTTTGCAAATTTAAAATCTTTCGCTGAGAAGCGCATCACGCAATATGTCCATTTGTATCCGCACAAATTAAACATATAGGCGGTAGTAATTTATATAAGGCATATTCTTCATTTTTGGGGACGTTGAAGTGTCACCGACTTACTAGATTTAAGACTTTGATCGCGAGGGTGTCTAACACGTTTCGCGTGGACCGGGTGAATAAGCAGCGATTTCGTTAAAATGACTCCGGAAGCTAGCCAGTGCTTCTTCCTGCCAGTTATATTGAGAAAATGTTCGCTTACTGGAGCACAAAATTCAAAAGGGAATCAACTCAGAACAAATAAAAGGCCAGCACTCACAAACCACATTACAAACAACAGAATACACAAAGTCGCTTTCACTGAAGTATTTATTACACACGCGAGAGGTTCTCGAACTTGCGTTTTTCTGTTTTCAATTTGATGAGACAGTCCTTTCTTAGTTTTATTTTGTCCGAATCACAATAAATATACACCTTATTCGCCATGGTATATGTTGTAGTGGAATAAAGCGCTGGATGTTCCATCTTCAACATTCAGCTTTTTGTACTGGAGTAGAGAACAGCGCAACACCATCCGAGCGCATCGACACATCTGCGCCAAGAGCGTTTGTTGGCACGACTACGCGTGCCACGTGCGGTTTCAAACTTTGGTAAAATTTCATACTACAAATATCAATTCACCAACTAAACGCAGCACGTGAAACAGGCTTAGCCGCGCGTTACCCAAACAGCGTATGAAGCGAGCTGGCGAGCCGAGCGATTCAGAATCTGCGCAGTCTGTCCCAATCTGTCCTACCCGTGACGTCACAAACCGGTGATGATAGCTAGAGAAGCGCCCCCTGTAGTTTGCACTCGCCGCCGATATGGCGTCTAACTTAAACTGAGAGGGCGAAGAACGCCTGTGCATCTGCGACATCGCTTGCAAAGCGGCGGTGAGCGGAGGGAGGAATCGGCATCAGCCTTGGATAAGTTACTTTGAAAAAGTAAACAGTTACAGTTACTTCCATATAAAATTAGCGAAGTTACAGGTACCGGAGCGAAAGAGTAATTCGTTACAGTTACAGGTACTCTAAAACGTAATGGTGTTACTTTCAAGTTAAATTTTATAAGATTACCATTCTAGAAAAGAAGTAGATAAGGCCACTCCCAATTACAAGCAGTACAAGTCAGTTGGCGGACGTTAGCACAAGGCGAGCATGACACTCACAACGTCGGAAAACATAATGTGAAAAGTACAAGTAACAGGTATTTGTAATAATAATAATAATCTTTATTTTGTTGTGTCCACAAACAGCACAAAGCCCAAATAGTGGTACACAGCTCGTCATTGGAAATTAAACGCAGACAGCCACATAGATTCAACATTATAAACAAATGATTGACTCCAGTGTACGTCGAAAAGTTGTCACGTCACTAAAAATGTCTATAGCAGATTGGTCAAGCCTGTTAAATTCCAGCTGCATTCTTGTTAAGGGAGATGTATCATATAAAGTCCGGGGTAGAACGGGCTCTGAAACCAACTTGACCGCAAGGGAACATGGAAACAAACAGTACTTAACAAAAGCGATGAATCAACACTTCCGTTCACGACCTTATGGAAAAACTTAAAATCATGTAAGCGCCTTCTATCGAGCAAGGTGCGCAACCCTAGTTTCTTAAGTAGTACATTATAGTCGCAGTAACACTTGCGCCTGAAATGCCTGTCATAGATTATGCCTATGAAGCGTCTTTGAACACGCTCAATAGAGCATGATGCAGTGTTGGTTGATACAATTCCAAACAATTGAAGCAAACTCCGGCTTTGTACCGCACTAAGCAGCAAAACAAACGCACGAGACAATCAGGAGAAGAAAATTGCCTCGTAAAACGAAATATCACCCCAAGATTCCTAAGAGAGGCATTACATATTGCTGAAACATGATTATTAAAATTTAAAAAATTGTACTCGTGTAATTATATCTAATGCCGAAGGAACTGAAAGACGACGACAAGGCAACGTCGTTACACTCGTCGTTACTTCGGAAAAAGTTATTGAGCTATAGTTCTAATTTACAGCTCGAGATAGGTAGCTCCTTACAATTAATTAATTTATCAAACAAAACCGGAGATAAAAGGTTCTAACATCTTCTTCACGATTAAAGCACCTTACCTTTTTCGGCTTGGCAATCCAGACGTCCTTTTAGAGCTGTAGATCGCGTTGCAGCATACATCATATTGCATCACAGCACAATGACCCAGGTCACTAGCTGCCTGAAAGTTAATATAAATACACCGAAATGATGTGCCATCATATCATATTTAAAAACATTAATGGTTAGCAGTCATTACTGCTTTTATTAGGTAAATCATAGTAAAGATTATAGAATACATTTCTAGAATATACAATATGCCTTCTGTAACTCACATATTTCGATTGCGCTTTATATACAGGTCTAAAACGTTTAAAACACTTTTGCATGCCAATGTAAATAAGGTGCTCTGAAGCGTCTTTCTGCAGTCGTGAGGTAACAGGTAGTGAATACTCCAGTAATTTTGACAGAGTTAGATGCATTCTAAGATGCAAAAGAGGAGTAAGGGTACATGCAAAATGGTAAATTCTAAATATTACTAAACCTGAGGCGCATGAAGAGAGGAGACACACAAAAAAAGTGACAACACTTTCTGATATGCTGTGTCTTATCACCCTTGTTCTGTGTCTCCTCTGTCTTTCAGCGCCTCTGGTTTAGTAATAGACCCTTTCCGAAATTGCTCTTGGCAACAATGAGCCGCTGCCTTGACGGCGCTCGGAAGTGCGGCTGGCCACTATGATCGGGCAAGGCGCTGCCATTATGTGGTATGCGCCCGCGATCGCGAGCTCCACCGCCGCGGGTCCTGATTGGTTATCGTGGACCAGGACCGAATGCGCAGTTCAAGTTTGTGACTGAGTTTACGAGGAAGCACCTTCGCACGAAACGGCGACTGTTTTCGTGGCTTCGCTCTTACATCGCGACTGAGACAGGCCGTCGCATTTTTGTGGACGACGCTGGCCACATCGGCGATGGAGTCGCTTTCGCGTCTTCGTTGGCGATGCGGTTTACATCGACGATTGAGTTGCTTGTCACGCCATCGCTTCCGACGTTTGCATGATCGCGTCCCTTATCGCGTCTTCGGCAGCATCAGTATAAAGAACGTTTGCTCTGGCGGCAGTGGCGGTCTTCGACACGACGCTCTCCTCCTGCGCCTTTCGGCAAAGTTGAAAGCAAATACTGTTAACTCTATTTTCGCGGCTTCAATATTTCGGAAATTTTACGAAGTGTGGGTTAGGGAATATTTGACGGACACAATATTTCGCGATTTGGAGGGGTACGCCACGCCTAATATTCCTTACCATAGGTGAATTTTTTTAATCTATTCTTTGCGATATTCTTTAAGTCCCGAAATTCGCGAAAAATAGGTCCTCGCGAAAATTAAGTTGTTTACAGTGGGGTTGGAACAACTTGTTGCACCAAGAAGTGGTGGCTACCAGCAACGTTCGAGAGGTAGCCAGTCTTCTGAACTGCTTCAGCCTATAACCGTGTATCTTTCGTGTTATGTTTTCTCCCCTGACGTTTTATAACGATTTCCCGGTTGCTTCGAACAACGGATCACCCGGGAAGGAAGAGAATGGTACACCTGGAAGAAGACAGTACCCGAATTTCAGAATTGCCACACGCCACGCCCGAATAAAGTATCCACGGGGAGAGCTGTGCGCGTGTGCTCGTAGCTATGATAGTTCTTTTTACTGCGCGAGCTATCACAATGAATCCTTGTGCACGCGCGCATATCCTGACTTACCGCTCATTCACACCTGGAAGCGGATACGCGTTACTGCAAACGCGGTTGCGTGCAACGTTAACGGGCTGTCCAGTAGTAGCAGTAAACACAGTAGCGCGCCGATCGTGTTGAAAACGCGTTATCGCACATCGGTGACGCATGAAATCCCATGCGTGCTTTCGTATAGCTTCAATCGTCGCGAGCCTTCTGGCTGTCACGTGACATTCGCCGCGATCGACGCGCCCGCGCGTTTCCTCGCTAGAATCTGTTTCAGCCTTGCGCTGTCCGCAGGAAAATGCGACAAGCGCGACGCTCGCTGTTCGTGAGGCTACTGATAGCTCTTGTTACTGCGCGAGCTATCAGCAGCTGACAACGCTATGCAGCGCGCGCATATCTAGACTTACGCTGCAGTACAACACTGGAAGCGTGATCCGCGATAGCAAAGTGGTTGGCGGCAACGTTACTTGGTTGCGAACGCGGTTGTATAAAGATCCAGTACAATTTCACGCGCATTTGATGACATCAAATGCGCGTGAAATTGTACTGCGTTCGCAACCGCTTTGCGAACGCGGATCCGCTTCCAGTGTGAATGAGCGGTAAAAGGGGCCATGAACGATATCGGGTTGCAATGTTCATGGCTTTGAAGAGGCGTACTGTCATAGTCTGGACCAAGTATACTCGCACGGACCGCCACTGATTCAGAAGCTTCTTGGTCGCGGTGAAATTGCGAGAATAAAAGGGGATTATGTCTTTCAGTCTTGCCTTCGCAAAGCTTTGAAAGGCGCTACGGTGGCTCTACAGAGTGCTGACCTCTGCGACCGTATACCACATAATGGCGGCCGCGGCCCCGCCGGAGCGGCGCACGTGACCACTCCCAGCGAGTTCGCATAGTTTGGAATCGGCGCCGCTAGATGGCGCGGCAATGCTAAAAGGGTCTATTGTGTCAAGCGTTCCAATCAATGAATTTATTCTTAGTAATCTGCAAACTAAAAATACAACATGTAAAGCACGCTGCAAGGCCTCACCTGTCAGTGTTATAAGGAACCATGATGCACACAGGGGCTAGAACCAGAAGCTTATGTCTTAATCTCAAATATTTTAGAAATCGAGGTACAATGAACCTTGTGTGAAGTGCAGATTTAGCAAAAGCCCGGATCGAGTTTGTCAGCTAATAATGTCCGGGAAAATACCCACTTAAGTTTTGAGGCTATTCTGTAGCGACTTGACTCCCAACTTTTTAGGCTATTCTGTATTATCACATTTAATATGAGGTGAACCGCCAAAAGCGTACAGGCAGTACTGTCCGCAAACATTGATGCATTATAAGGCCGAATCGACTCTCTCCTATCCCCATCTACACTTGTCATACCACTCTACACTGCCAGTTCATCTGCTAAAGAACTGCTCGGTGGAAGCGTTTTCGATGAGTACGCTTTGCAGCTCTGTGCTTGCAAGGCAATATTTGTGAGGTTGCGTCCTCAGATCCTGTGCTTCCATGCGTTTTACAAGAGCGACGGATGTTAAAATGCGTTGTCACATGCCATATTTTTTTTCGCAATTGCACAAAGCGCAGACATACATTTATGCTGCGAAACTTGTTTTTATTGCGCGATTGTAGCATGATTACACAAGCATCTTTATGATTAGCCCATTTTGGACCTCTGAAGCTATTGTTTCACGTGCTGCGGTCTGGTTAGTTTGGTAGATTCGACAAAGCCCAGTACGTGTTTCTGTGAGTATTTGATAACCCTAAGGAAGTCTCAAAAAGGGTTGGCTTTTTTCCCTTGTAACGCGTAATTATTGATTTCGATGTAAAAAAGCAAACTTCCCTTAAAGGAAAGCTGTTACTGCGTCAGGTTTTTGTGGTTTGACCAAATTTCTTATGAATTAAGATTCATTATGTTAGCACCTCGTCTGTGTGTTTGCAAAAATAGCTACTGAAAATTTCAAACTTTCCTCCAGAAACATTAGGTATCCGATCAACTATCCGGCATTAAATCACTTTAAACGGGCCTTCCGCATCACCATGATCTCTAAGGCACAGTCTTTGTCACCGAAGCCACCGCCCAAACACATTTTTAGTGTTTGTTTATTTAGAAAAAGCTCCTGTGTTCTTTATCTCTAGCTTTTCGAGAAAGATTAGAATCCCGGCCTAGGTAATCATCTCCACCATGAAAATATCAAGAATATGAAAGCATGCTCCATCATTCCGAAATACTATTAACTACTCTTGAAGGTTCCTTGCCACAACTTTGAATGTTAGTCATATTATATTTTCTAGTTCCCTATAAATTATTCTAGCACGAGATGTGGCAACAAGTTAGTGTAAACAAATCTTTGTTCGCTAATTCGATATCTCGGCGCGTGTCAAAATGGCTATCTTTGGATGATCAACGTGGTACTGATCCATCTGTTAGCTTACAAGATTCATCAATATTACCGCAGGAAATAGTTGTAGGACAGGTAAATATCAAGATTGCCGTGGAATGACGAAACGCTTTAAAATTCATCCGTCTACGCAATCTACAAAGGTTTCACCTCATTACACAATATACATGCCATCTCAGTAACGGATGTGGCCACCAGGGTGGCAGTGTTTCCGAGGACTTTTCTGCCCAACGGCTGCGGGCTTTGTCACATTTCTGCCTGCTGCCTTGTGACGATGTACACGACAAAAGGCATTTAAGACACAGTCATATCGATTCCTCAGTAATGAACCAATTTGTACGTTTCCATCACTCCAGACAAGTTCGAGATTGGGCCTAAACAGGTTGATTACCTGAATCAGCAGATACAAAAACTTCGCTAGTAAGAACAAAAACTGGAAGCCATCATTGCCACTCCACGAAATTTACTCAAGCTTCGTTCCTTCCTGGTGTTCACCAGCTAAAACTGAAGCTTCCTGCCTCAAATGTCCCAGCTAATGGATCCACCTTAAACCCTGGTCCGGCGAAATGTTATACGGAGCTAAGATTCAAATAAGAACGAAGCTTTTAAGAAGACAGAGCAACACTACTGTGGTCAAGTCGTCAGGTCCACTACAACCACACTCAGGAACTGATCTTGGGGTGGACGCATCTCCAGAGGGAGGTGGAGCAGTGTTGTCACAAACCATCAATGCAGCCAACAAGCGCGTATGGTTTAGGCCCACAACGTTCGCCAGTGCGGAAAAAAATCTCACCTTGAGAAAGAGGTTTAGGCAACAATTTTGAACTAAGCAAGATTCGTGACAACCTGCTAGGCAGATTGTTCATCCTCAAAACTGACCACGAGCCCTTGGTGTGACTCTTCGAAGTATGCAGTTCAACTCCAACCACTGCAGCTGTCAGAATACAGCACTGGGCACTCATGGATGAAGGGTGCAGTTAAAACGTTTAGTATAAACATAGACAAGCAAACTAAAATGCAGATCCAATAATTCAACCACAACACGAGAAAAGAGCAGATGGCATCGAGTGCAGACCTCGGACATTTTAATCCACTTCCCCAAAAGCAGCTAGAAGATCTAACTACAAAAAATCCTGTTCTATTAGCACTTTGAGAAACGATCAAGAAAGCTTGGCCAATGGGGGCTTCAAACATTAAGTCCTGCAACTCTTCTGAAAACAGAGGAACATATTTACCTTGGACGGTCTTCACATTCGTTGAGAGAAGAGAGCGGTCATGCCTGAGAAAGCGTGAGACACCTTCCTTCAAGGACCCCGTGATACTCAGATGGGTATCAACGCAATGAAAGCTACTCACACGGGCAATACTCTGGTGGCCAGGTATTGCTAAGGCAATTGATGACGTTTTACAAGCTTGCACTGAATGCCAACAGGCTACACCAGAAACCGCGGCTCCATGAACATGAAATAATCTGGACTGTGCTGCCCTATTGAAGGGAAAATGGTGCTATTTGTGGTGGATAGTTGTTATGGTTGGAGTGAATCATCTCCACTGAAATAGCCTACTATGTGAGAGAAAAAACTTTTGCACCAGTAAGACCTGTTTTCCTTGTGATATGATAAGAGAACACCATCCCGCGGATCACAGTTTCCACAGTTCATTCCTCAGAACAAAATCCACCACCTAAGATAACTAATGTCTGCATCTCAGGTTCACAGTCAGACGGGGTCTCTGAGAGAGCTGTCAGTACCGTGGTTCACCGTGTACCACTGGAGGAAATATCTGGCAGAGCTGATGATGAACTTTTGTCCCACAATTTGTTGAATGAACCTTATCACTTAGAAAGGCAGGAGTAGACCTGGAAAGATCCAGCAACCTCAAGAGAAGCAATCTTCTCTTTGCAAGAAATTTTGGAGCTGTAGAACACTGGATGTCAAGACGATCTCCGAGGTTCTGAGAAACCGCATGGTCTTTGTTACAAATCTATCATGTGGCACAATGAGGCGTCGCCTAGAGCATAGACCTGTTGTGCCCAAGACACCAAACTCAGCTCATTGCGAGCTGTGTGATGAATGACCACTGAACAGCGAAAGAACTAGGCTATGAGCCAGGAACCGACCAAGTGTTACAAGCGGTGCAAGGATGCCGCTCGGGCATGAAGATCTCCTAACCAGATGAACCTTTAGCTTGCATGTGGTAGTGTTGGATCCAGCCGTCAGGAGGCCAGTGTTTCCAGAGACTTTCCCACGTAACAGCTGTGTTTTTTTTTCTTTTGGAAGACTCTTGTGGCCATGTAGCATACATGTATGATGCAGTCATGTCAGTTCTTCCGTAACAAACCAATATGTATGTTTCTTGCACTACACGGATTTAACAGGCACCAATATTTGAATTGTGTTGATAGAGGCAAAACAATAGAGGAAAAGCAAGCTTCTGGCTCACAACTGCAATTAATGTATGCACATAGTTGGCCACCAGCCTCCTTGCAACTTCCTGGAGTATAACATAAACACAGCCCTCACACTTATTGGACTTAGTACACGCGTCCAGGCGAATACTAACTACCAAAAACGAAATGGCTGCAATTAGGTCTACTGCAAACAAACTAACCTACTAATACTCAACGATTAGTAAGTCGGCAACCACAATGAAAAGAAATGAGAAAGAATTGAAACCTTCGGGCGATGACCATGGTTGTAACGTGGGTCTCGTGCTATTGCAAGAAAAAACACCAAAACTGAAAATTAAAATAGGTGGGTGGATAAAAAGAAAAGGTCGGAGGCGAAGTGCAGGTGCAGAAGTGTAAGGGACTTGCATGGTGAAAGCTCACATGCAAAGCTTTGCGAAGCGAAACAATGGCTTGCAAAGGTTTTGAGCAGGTGCAAAAGAAATGAGAGACATGTGGATACAGAAATGATAGGCTACTTACAAGAGGAAAGGAAATTAAAAAAAAACAGTTAAAAAGACAGGCTCACATGGTCAAGTCTCTTTATCTGCTTACATGCGAGGAAAGCAGGAACAAGAATTTATATCAAGCAAAAGAAGCATCTAAAATATGAACAACGTACAAAATGAAAGAAAAGAGAGCAATTACAAGAAAAACGAGACACGAAGGAGGTTCGCATTACAGCAGAGGCTTGCATAAACTTACATGCAGAGCACACAAACATCCAAGGCCAGCGAAAATAACAAAAACAAATTCAGCAAGAGCTCAGTACAAGAGTAATGCGCAAACTAAATAACAGAAGCTGCACTAAACACAAAGAAAGCAGCGCAAACGAAAATAATGAAAACATGGACAACAGTTACCTCAGCCGAGGGGATCGAAACACTAATTCCATTTACAAGGTACTGCCATGGACTTGCTGGCGAAGTCCCTGCTGTTCAGCTGAACTAGCTGCCAACCCGCGACTCTTTTCCCGCATGAATAGTTGCGGCCGTGATGAGACAGAACCACCTGATCAGCTTAGTTTTTATCTCGTGGCACTCGTGCAGCTGAACATATTGGCTTTCTGTGGCCATCCTTGCTGACTGGCTGTACAATACCCTACGCACTCATGCAATCCCGGATAAGGTAAACACGGTTTCACAAATTGCGTAGAGGGTCCGTGCAGCCTCAGACGGGCAAGCCAGTGCATCGAAGACTTAATTTTTGAGTCTGATGGGGCTGTCTGCAGGTGCTGTGCAGACTTCAACAGCTGCAGCGCAGCTGTCACTCGTGTCAATATTTTTAACAACTGTCCTCAGCACGCATCCACACTAACAGTCTTAGCTGTTCTGTTGAGGATGTGACGGGGTTAATTTTACTTCCTCAAGCAAAGTGGCTGTGGGCACAGTGGGCCGTACATTTAGGTTTGCGAGGTCCGTCAGATAAAACGAAGTATCGTCCAGCTCGTAGTACCCTGCCTTGGAAACCTTGAGGTATTTGGACAGAATAATAATCATAAGGGCCATCTTAAACTGCAAGGATTTGGCATCGATCTTACTTCGATCTCAAGAAGAATTGTCGAGGCTAGTCAGGAGGCTTATTCATGTCAAGTAGCTAGGCAGCGTAGGCGTGTCATTCTACTGCGCTTGCGTACTCGTTCAATATCATGTACACTGCTTGTGGTTTAACAGCGACATGTGAGGTGTCCATCCGCAGCACGTGTCTCTCCTGAACACGATATCTCCGGATGAGACCATGCCAAGTTTTAGGCTCTCCGAGGGAACATTGTTACGATCATTGCACCCGCTCTCTCAAACTCACTTTTGTGCGATCGGAATATTATGGGATAGATGTCGTCTTATCGATGCAATCCTATCGCAATTTAATGTCATTTGCAGAAAAGCGTGCACAGGCATGGCCCAAGTTTTTCGGCATTCATAATATTGACAATACAGAAATTAAGTATTACTCTATAGCACTTGCCGGTCAGGCATGCATAGAAGTTATTCCGTTCAATGTTAACAGACTGTTTACGCTTCCCACAACTGGTATGATGAGGAGATTTATTGCTTGGATTTAATGAGTGGCATACATATTTTTGCTTGGCCCTGACCACATCCTTGAGGATTTGCGTGGTCAGGGGATGCTCGAGGCTATTCAGAGGAACCCGTTGGCTACTTAAAACCTAGCTTGAGAATCTGTGCCTTATAAAATTGCAAGGCAAGACCTGCTCATCACTATGAACGTCTTGCTCACCTTCATCTTCGCGAAATGGTTTGGGTCCAGAACCTCGGGACGAAGCTTTGGTGCCAGCTCGAAGGTGAGGTTCCTCTGGAACTCGACAAGCTAGCGAACCGGCTCGGATTGACGCAGTTGAACACCAGAGCCCGTTGTATCTCAGACCTACAGATGGCGACACCGAAGCTGGCCGAATATATTTAAAAAATGAGCGACGCTCGTCAACCAATCCCGAATAATGGCTTCTTGAGCAGACAAGCAACCGACCAGTCCTGCTCGTGCGCAGGGTTGGGCAGAAATACTCAAAATATGTATTTCGAAATACAAATACTGGGATACATTAAAATAGTAGCTAAAATACTGATACTGATATATATGTGTAAAAATGTATCGTGATACGTATCGGAAATACATTACAAATAGAGGCAAAAAGTCTTTGGAAATACAAATACAGGATACATTTTCGGGAGGGCAGAAGTACAAATACAGAAATACTGATACTGCAATACATTTTTCAAATTTGTTTCAGACGCAAACTGAGATGAAGCTTGAAGTTTGAAGTGGAAGTTTTTGATCCCGAAATTACTTTCCCGTGGGCTTGGCACTTTACCTTGAAGGTAGTGGTTTAGGACGACGAGTAGTCTTCAATGGACTAAAAAAACGTCCCATCAAGGACTGACCGCGGTCCCTTCCCTGACATCCTGTCTGTCTGACGAGGAATGCGAAAAGACTTCGACCTCTGAATAAATTGTATGTCACCCTAAATCCCATCAAAACGTCACCACCCCTGTCCAATAAGGACACCCCTGTCAACATTGATCACATGACGTCACAGTGGAATGAACTGGTATTCTTTATGAGTAGGTGTGGCCTTGAACATGAAACTTCACCACGCTGCTATATGAAAGGACAATACGTACTTTCGTTGTGGGTTACCTCGTTGAAGATCGTGCAGGCAGTGCCATTTGGAATTTTAGAAAATAGTGGACCGCCTGAAGCATCCTGGAACACATGTCTTATCTTCTGTTACGGTTAAAAAACGATACGATGGCATTCCTGTTGTGAAGGTCCTTCCTGCCGACCCTCCGCCACCGACGCATGGATTGCAATCCTCAAGTGTCGCCTAGCATTATCCAAACAGGGACCTCGTGGATTGCGACCTGATATTGCCGGCACAGGTGCGAGCTATCCGAGAAACAGCGCGTTCGAGACGAGTCGCCGGTGTAGGAAGTCTGGGTCGGCACAGCGAGGCCACGTCTAGCCTGCGTTCCTGGGTTTCGGATCACCAGAGCAGCGGGTCACTTTTACGTCGGCTGGTGACGTACCCGTGAGCCGTGCAATATTGCGGGCGCAGCCGCAGACGCGTTCGAATATGTGTTGAACTTCACTGCGTGAGCCATCCTACTATTTCAAGTCAACCACCACCAGGCTCGTGCTGCAACGGACTGTGACTCAGCTTTGCCGGCTGGGCGTACGCTAAGGCAACAGAGACGCTTATAAGCGAACATTGGATGCCAGCAAACGATGACTCAAGAAATCTCTCTAAGGACCTGCGGCAGATGATGCTCTGACTCCTCTCCTGGCACGCCACCTGGTTAGAGTCCCCGACTACGCAACACTTCTCAGAAGAGAGAAGAGGATGCATAGAAAAATAGTTTGGAGAATCGGAAGGAACCTTGGTCAGCATGGTAACAATGCCCCAGCATCTCCTTGACCCTCGTGCCCCGAGAAGTAAAAAAAAAAACAATAAAAAATCCGTTCGAACTTGTTTTGTTTTTTCTCGGGGGGGGGGGTATTTCTCAAGAAATGTAACGAAATACATTTCATCCTCATTGTATCGCGATACAAAGAACCATTCCAAATGTATTTCGATACAGGAATACAGATACTGGTGAAAAATGTATCGCGATACAGAAATACAGATACGAAATGTATTTCTGAAGTACTATCGCGATACATTTCTATCGCGATACTGCCCAACCCTGCTCGTGCGCACGGGAAGTCATCGCTCGCGATTGGCTCACGAACGCCATTCGACGTTCGACAGGATTCGGCTGGGTTCGGAGGCGACATCTATAGGTCTGAGATTTTCGATCTTTGATTACATGTTTTCTATTGATATAGGCCGCACATGATTGTAACTCTTTGATTTATGGGAAGCTTAGAGCACATAGATTGAGTTACGGCCATGAATATGCCATGTCCAGAAGCTCCGGAACGTCCCTTCAATAGTGGCTTCCCTTAAAACGACAACTACGACATCGCCCATTAAACCTTCAACTAAAAAAACTAATTAACAAATTTTGGTTAATTATTTAACATACTGGAGAGTTTATTCACCCACCTAATGTTGGCCGAGACCTACAGATGTCTTCTGAAGACTGCATCCCCATATCTAAAATAATACTCCGTAGGTGATGCGCCTTGCGTGGTTTCCTTTGAGACATTATGTAATGAAACGACACACAGTAGAGGCCTATGTATGCTAAAGTAGCTGTCACACTCGCCAGCTGCGAGGTTGTCGATGTCTCTCATGGCAACAAAGAGTATGACACTTCCATTACGTGTTGTGGCGATCTCACTGCCACTGGCTAAGCGCATATCCAACACTTCCTTCAAGAATTCAGGCAGCAGTCGATTTTCCGGCTCCTTGATATTGAGAACTCCTACGACTGTGATGGGCATGTTGCGTGTGTCTGGCAGTCTCATTGTTTACCTGTTATACCTGCAAGAGTTACATGGCACAACCTATATGAAATGTCCAACTATAGTCCATTGCCTTCTGTAAAACAATGTTGTGACGCTTTTTCGAGAAGTAACATGGGAAAAGAGTACATGTATATTGAAAATATTCTCGAAAGCTAACGGTGATGACTAAGGAAAATGTACGGTTGATCTCCCAAGCCGGTTTCTCCGTGCGGTCAAGCTTCCAGCCCATCTAGGCACCACTTTTTTGTTCAAAGATAGTCGATTTCTACTCTGCCAAATCAATCGTACAAACTATCCGACCGACCGACAAAATCAGAGGGGGGGGGGCGGAGTGCAAAACAACAAATGTTTTGCATTTTATACTTGCCTTTGTCAATGTACAACTATTGTCAGCACACTGTGCTCTCCTTATTGAAGGTGCTGCCGACAGATGTAGGAATCAATCATGTTAAGAGTCTGCAACGACCAACGACTCGCTGTATAAATATCCACACAACCCCAATTATTATTCATGTTAAGAGTGTGCCATGCACATAGAGCTTCCAGACAGTAGTCTTGACTGCCCTGACTGTCACTTGCACTGCACGAGCACTCGTGCAGCCGCCGAGGCGTCATCCAAAGCAATTAGCCTTGCTTTTAGCACATGTGGCCGACTAAGTCCGCTAAGGTTAACCGAAGTATTGGCGACGTGTGGGGCCAAAAGCGTCGCTGGGGTCGGCCCACTGCTAGTGGTCAAGAGCCGACTGCGACGTCGTTATACTCCGTTCACCCTTAGCTGAGACTAGAAGCTCCGCCTTTAGCCCGAGCTCTCTAGTTGCCGTAGTGCTTTGGTTGCGCGTGTCCGCGCGTTCACACTCGTGATAGCAAGGGCAAGAAACTCGCTCTGAAGGCGGAGCTTCCTGACTCAGCTTAAGGATGAACGGAGTATAGTAGGATCTCATTGACGCCAATAAGTGTAGCGCCTGGCCGTCAAAGTGCACTGTGTTTTGTTGAGCAGTTGATGACTACAAGGTTCCGCCATACTTTTTATGCACTAATAAACTTGTAGTGCCCAATAGGTGACCAGTAACCAGGATCTCAATTTCTGAAACCAATCTAAAGTCAGTGGGTACCGAAAAATTAACAAAAACGCCGTCAGTTTGGCGCACTTGATCGACTGTTGCGTAAGGCTGCGCGTGTAAGTCTGCGATGGCTCTAGCGTCATCGAAAAATTATATTAATGTGACGAAAGAGCCACAAAGGATGATAACATTTTAGAGATCTTTGGAGATAAGCCAGATAAATAAATTAAGTGCGTCTGCAACGCCAAGGACATTGATGTTAATGAGAAACGTTTTCGGTGTACTGAAGCATCACCGTGATATTCTGGTCGCGTTTTCAGAAGGACCCTCGTAACACTGTTACGTCAATAGAAAGAAAAATTGTCCGAAAACTTCTGATTCTTTCCTCTACACAACGTGCGTCTATGTAACATACGCTTTTAAGCATGTGGTATTTTGTACCCGTTTGTGGTGTGGGACGTTATCAGTTAAGGTGCCGTGCTGCATCGTCAAACTAGGCAAGAATCATCTGTTAACGGACATCATTTTGTTTCTTTTTTTATGAAGGTAAATTTATGCAATCATATTTTAATCAAGAAAATCCACCAGTTAGACACACCACTGCACCAAACGCAAGTGCGAGCCGACGAGGAAACAATTTTGTTGTCCGTTTACACTAAGCAAGCCCTACTAGGTCCACGATATACAAACCTTATGTCACCAGTCCTTTATAGCACTCTGAAGGACTGATCAAAGTAGGCTTCCAAACAGACCGTGCTACGCGCAGTCACCCTTCGCTGTCGCTTGGGGAAATGGAAACATCAAGCTCTAACCTGAACCGCATAGGGCAGGGTAACCAAACTGCGGCTCTTTGCGGGCCAGAGTGCGGTTTTCGTGATTTAAGGACTCTTATTAAAATAGTTTTGCTCAAGTACTAAACTTCATAAAAATGTAATACAGTGTGGACCAGGTGATAAACATGACATAAAAATACTGGTTTCGAAACTGTGGCTTCGTTGTTAATACGCGTCTTTATCGGTTCTCCTGAGTCAATAGAGATCAATATCAATTTTACAATAAGATGTATTGGTCAGGCAAAAGCATATTAGCTAAAATGTTATTTTTTAATTTGCTAGCTTCTTTGCAGCATACTCGCATGGTAAGATGAGGCAGCATCAGTTTTGTGTGGAAAGTTTTGCCAAAAATTGTTTACAACCTTTGCTTATTGACCTATCTTTTCTTATCGACCTACTTTTGCTTATTGAAATTGCTCTTTTACAAACAATGCAGTGCAGCCGCCTAATGAAGCAACGAGGTCACTGTCCTGTGTATGCACACAATTGGTAAAAGCTACTAAGTCGTATCATCTAATATCTCCACTTCATGAAAGCGTTTCGTTATAGGTATGAAATCAAAGCACTATGAAACACAGTTTTTATATTTTAACCGAACTTTAAGTTATGATAAAAGGGACCATATTTAATAACGCCAAGAGCACAAGAAGCAAACAAAATTTCCATCATATCCCCCCCCCACCACGCCCCGATGCGGCTCTCGAAAAATTAACATCCCTGGCTGCTCCTGAGCATCATCAGTGTAACCCCTCCTGACCTGAGATTTACCACCGAGGCTTCGCTAAGCTGGGCTACCAAGCCATAGAGCCATTGGCTAATATGAACGCTACCATTCACTAAAGTGCCATTCACAATGAAATGTCGTAGTTTCGTTTTCGTTTGCTAAAACATTTTTCGATCAAGTGAATGCCTTCCGTTATCTTCACAGTTACAACAATGAGCTTAGAAACAAATGGGAATGCAAAACATGGCCCTCTTTTAACTTTAAATTTACGTCCTGACAAAGAAACTGCTCGGTTTGTTGTGTTACATTTAAGTATGCTGAAATCAAACTACTTCTAGTATGCCTGCATTGGGATAAGCTTCCCAGCCCAGTATGTTTTGCTCTGCCCCTTCATACCACACCGAACTAAGTGAAATAGCAACCACGTCACCTTTTCATTACATTCAGAAAGTTTGTGAAGACTACAAAATACTTGACTTGCTACAAGGATATTACATCTCACAACCAACGTGGAGCTTTGAGGCAAATGGGTAGCCCAACAACAAACTTGCCTTCAAGTCTCCGCCTGGCCGATGCCAATGGCAAGACCTCCTCGAGCATTTGGTCGTAGCCCGTGCTGCCACAAGCAAATTGCATCTGCGAAGACTTTTCACAGTCTCGTTAGACCACTTGGATCCCCTGTTGTTAGTTCTTGACAAAGGTTCCAGTTGATCCGCAGTGAATACCTTGTGCATGTTTGAGTGGAATGTCGCTTCCGATTCTGCAAAGCAGCCTGCCTCACCAAGTGGCGATTCTTATTCCACAGCTGCAGGATTATCCTGCTTATCTGAAGAAATACATCTGCAGAGAACCTAGCTGAAATCGATGATGGACATACAGGCAGCAGGGTTCTTGTCGAGGGGACCTTGACAAGAACGCTGCAGCCTGTATGTCCATCATCCTGCAGCCTGTATGTACATCATCCAAGAACCATGCCATGATTCCAGGAAGCAGTGGCCGGGACGGCCACTGCTTCCTGGAATCATGGCATGGGAACCAAATGATGATCCACGTCACAAGATCATACGAAGCTGTGAGAGAACCATGGGACGCACCGCACTAGTGGCGACTCCGTCGTTGGATGCTTCTGTGCCGGTCTGGAGCGGCTGCATGGCACCTGCTGCCTGCTGTAAAGAGTGCGGTTGTGTTGCCTCGGGGCCACCCAGGTCTTTTGAAGACACGCAGCACGTCCCGCTGGTTGCGGCGAAGGACGCCGTCTGAAGAAAGGCCTACAGGGTTCCCCTCGATGTCACGGCTGCTGCCTCCTGCAATCCCGAGCATGGGAACCGAATAATGCTCCGCGTCACAAGATCACTCCGAGTTGTGTAAGAACCATAGAACATACCCGGCGAGTGAGGGTGGTTCTCATTTGAACATCTTCGCATTTCAACCTTTTTGTTTGTACCTTCTCATTTTAACTCTTCTGAAGAACAACTTTCGCAGTTGTGCTTTTTTCATTTAGACTCTTCTCAAAACAAAGTTTCTAATTTTATCCCGTCTCAATCTTAGTTTTACAGTTCCTAGAAAAACTATCTCATTTTGATCCTTCTCAAAACAACGTTATAATTTTATACCTTCTGAACACGACTCATTTTTACAGTCCTCAGGAAAACTTTCTCAATCGGACCCTTCTCAAAACAACATTTCACTGTTTATCCTTTTCGGCGCAACTTTTCCTTTTAGTGCAATACAACGGGGAGATTAAAACAGGACCGGTTCAAAGGCAAAAGTTATTTAAGAATAAATTGAAGTGGTAAAGGTAAAAGCAAGAAAATCGAGTTTAAATGAGGAAGGTTGTAACGTGAAGGGAGTATCGAGAACGGGTGGAAATAAGACAGGTTGAAGTGCGAAGTGCGTTTTCAGAACATTTTGATACGAGAACGGTTGAAACGCGAAGGGCGTTTGAGATGGAGGTGAGACTAGAATGGTCAAAACAAGAAAGGTCCCACTGAAAAGTGTACAATCGAGAAGGGGTTAAAATAAGAAGGGTGCGAAGGTTTTTTTTTTTTTATTTCGTCGAACACCTGCTGGTGGAGGCTGTCGCTGCATCACAAGGCAGCTGAGTGTGAGGAGAGCTTTTTGTGAACAAGAACAACAGAATAAAAGGTATTGGATTTTTACTACATTAATCCACGGGTACACTGGTCGTCTTCACAAAGCTGTGGTATAAGTGGCATCAGAATGCGACACTGATTGATGTTGTATTTTTCGCTCCTCCACAACGGCCACTCAAGATTAAAAAGGGTTTCTTGGACGTAACATTGCAACGTCAATAACATATCCAGTCCACAGTATTCGTTCCTAGAAGTTTATCACCTGTGTTTTTAAAACCAGAACAGTAGAAACACCTTAACAGAAGATGAAATAGTTGCTTTCAAAGTTACTCATATAATTACTTGTCTTAATTTACTCTCATAATCCAGTATCCGTGTTCCGATCACCATTTACTCTAATGAACCACACCTGATAAAAGTTAGTGCAAATTAACTAAAATAAAAGTTGATTTATTCATGTCACAGGCACTCACTTGGCTTATTAACCTTGAAAAGGTGGTAGGAACAGCTGTTGCCTTGAGCCCCTGCAGCCGTCAAAAGACCTTGTCTGGTACGGCCCGGGCTTGAAGTTGTCCTGCAGTGGATAACGTTTTGGGCGACGTCAAAAATGGGCATGCGGAAACTCTAGTCGCAGTAAAGCTAGCTGACGGGGGGCTCGCGCATTCAAAACATGTATTATAATTCCACCGTAATGTTCAATAAGTACGACACCACAGGCCTGGACCGCTCATTTTTCTGTAGTGCCGCGAAAGCACACGGGAAGGCTTCAAAGGCACCAGACAATGTATCACCAAATAAATACTTCACGATCTGTGTCACAGCGCGTCTTTGCTGCTCTCGCGTGACAATATTAGCAATACCTTACCTCGCAAAGGTGTGTCGATGTTGAGGGATTCCACCCCGCGGCGCGTTATTATATCCAGGCGCAGCTTCTTCCTTCTGGGGATTTCGTGAGCTTAAACAGCCGCACTACCGGGGAACTTCTGTTCCGAGCACTCCAGCGCACAACAACAGCTCATTTTTTTTTTTCAAATGAGCGCATGAGTTTTGTAAGTCCCGCAACTGCATTGTTTGCTCTTGTTTGGAGAGCACGTTCGTTTATTCCACCTTTGAATATGGACGCGAGAAAAACCTCACATGAGCCGAGTTTTCGGTCACCAAGAGTTATACCTTTTTACTCTAGCGACGCTAAAACGTCTTCAATTATAGTCGAGTCGCATTTTTAGAGCTCACTACCACCGCTAGGGACTGTTTCGCTGCCTGTGGTTGGCCACGAGATGCTCGCCTATTCAAATCAATGAATGCCCAAACTCTCTCAATACACGGCTCTGCACGGTACCATTTATTATGGGCTAATGTTAGGTGGCACACGTGACCATGGCTGGAACTCTCCGTTCTCTTGCCAGGCGTTCGTGTCCCGTTTGCTAGGCCCAAGCTTGCTCCTCGTCCGTCCGCCGAATCGTCAAGGTTATCCTTGTATCCAAATCCCCACAATGTATAAGGTGCATTCAATGAATTGCATCATTGTAAAACGAGCCGAAAAAATTGGCGCCTACACGTAGGGATCTCAAACTTTCACCGAATACGCATTTAGGCGGAACATATTATATCAAGACGTACTTCACTTTTTCTAATAAACGAGACCAAGAAATAAAAGACGTTTACGATTCTCTGTAATGCCGAATTAGAGCGCAGCTCTTGAGGAGGAGGAGGAGGGGGAGGGCATGTTCTTCTTCCCCATCCGTACCCTCCCCTCCACCTTTCATGCTCTCCTCCGATTTAGTGAAAAAGTTTTTCCGCTAAATTTCACGTGACGTCATATTCATTCACGTGACGTCACACATGATGTCACGTGTGACATCACGAGGGTAAAATTTTCATGCTAAATTTAGCGGAAAAGTCTCCCGCCAAATTTACCGGTAAAATTTTAGCCTCGTGACGTTACACATGACGTCACGTGTGACGTAATTATGGAAACCATCCCATAAAGCAACGAGCGGCTACGCCGACGCCGTCGGCGACGGCGACGGCGACGGCGACACCGCTCAACCCGGAAAAGGGCGCCTAAGAGCTGCGCTCTAAACACTTTTCTGAGTTAACAGGGGTCGTGTTCGCAGACTTTCCAGTTAGCGATGGTTGCAACTTGTGGTGCCATCTCCAGATAAGTGCAGCGAACAGACAAAATAGTGTGACTTCTGCTCGCTGCGCTCATCGGAAGATGGTGCCACATTGCTCCATCGCTAATTCGGCTGTCTGGGATACGTCCACCGTCCACCCTGGCAAGTTTCTTGGTCTATTTTTCTTACAAAAATTGAAAGACGTTTACAAATCTCTGCAATGTGAAATTAGAGCGCAGCTCTTTAGGAGGAGGAGGGAACCGAGTGGAGGGTATGCCCCTCCTCCTTATTCTCCCATCCTTTCCTCCTCACCCTCCTCTCCTCTTCATCCTGCGCACCCTCCCTTCCTCCTCCACCATACCCCCTCCTCCTCCTCCATACCCTCCCCTCCTCTCACAGTTTCCCCGCTAAATTTCGCTGGAAAATTGACGCCACGTGACCTCAACACAAATTCCGTTTCCCCGCTAAATTTAGCTGGGAAAATGATGTCGCATGACTTCGTGTCACGCCACCCATGAACAAACTCAGTTTCTCCGCTAGATTTAGCGGGAAAAGTGACATCACGTTACCTCAACACAAATTCAATTTCCTGCTCAATTCAGAGGGCGGTTACGCCTACGGCGACTCCCGCGAAACGCGGAAACGGGTGCCTAAGAGCTGCGCTCTAAAAGGGTTCTATGCCTTAATATTTGATCAGGTAAAGTGCATCACTTAAGTGCACACTCCGTGGAAGCTTGAGATTTCTCTCTGTTGGCATCGACGTTTCTTGCTCGTTTTAGAGCGCTGTGGTCCATTATTAGACATCCTACGGATACGACATCCATGAGCTCAGCTAAGATATTGCTCGTCAGTGCGCCTCCGCTTGAGCTTCCATGTAACGCGTATCACTAAAACTATGGGCGTTGCCTTTTTTCCTTGTTACAGTAGCTGCGTCTCCGTAAAAAAAGAGCCCAACCATGCCCTTCAAGATTGTGTGCAGCGGAATTAAGCTAAAGGATGCTGTCTCACAGAATTAAAAAGGTATAACACACTTTCTAGTATGAAAGTCCAAGTCCCTGAAAATTAGAGTTGGGGCAAACGCATACCTCATTCGTTCAACTCAAAATTAAACGCTTATTGCCATTTATTAGCGATCCGATAAGTAAGTTTTAAAGATTAGGAAAAGACGCAAGCTGAAGCGACTTCGGAACAGCGAGATTGATGCTTCATCTCCCCGCACCAACTCTTAATTTGAAGACATCTTTTCTTTTTACATTTTGCGCCTCAGGAATTTAAAAAAAGACGCGCCAGTTTACAAACCGCTACGTGCCCAGATTCTTATCGTCGTTCCATTAAACCATCAGACCAACTCAATCATTTTATGACTGTATGTCTCACTGCTCTCTTAAACTGGGGTCACACTGCTCATACATTATACAAAATACTGTCTGCAAACACGAGTCTGCGCGATGTCTGTGGTTCGAATGCCGCGAGCCGAGTTTCTCTTTGAACTCATAGTATACGGCATTCGAAGCGCGTATCTCGCGGTGATTCGCGTTCGAATCTGTATGCAGATTGTCTTTTGTATGATGTTTAAACAGTGTGACCCCGGCTTTAGGACCCTTTGATCGACACCAATTGTCTCCAAAGAGCCATGAGTGTAATTAACACTCAATAGCTGAACTAACGATCCTGGAACGGCAGAATATGCTATTATATATATATATATATATATATATATATATATATATATATATATATATATATATATATATATATATATATATATGATCATGTCTTTCAATTCAGCGAGTTAACAAAATAGTGCACAGAACACAAAGACCAGCCAAAGGGATGAACCGAGTCCTTTCGCGACACTCCTTTTGTTTGTCTTTGTGATATTATGCGCTGGTTTGTTATCGTTATTCAGGAAAGAAACTCGCCCACACCGCCACTTTAATTCTAGAAGAATCATATTCCAGTACAGGGTTCATCGTTTACTTAAACCTATTCGTAAATACGGCTCCCTCGTTTGTGATCTGTCGAGATTTCGTTTTCTCTGCTTAATCTTATCGGGACTGCTGTCTTATTTGCTTAATTTATCAATTAAGTCGGAACAACGGTACTATAATTGCGCGAGATTGTCTGCGTTCCAATTAAGGGTGCACGTCAGACGGCCCCACCGCCAGCGGTTAACTTATCGAAAAGCACGACATGTCGTACGGTTTCTTCCACAACTTCCCGGGGCTCTTGTCGGCGACAATTACTGTCTCGCATTATAAAGAAATGCTAAGCAAAGGCGAAATGCGAAAGAAAACAAACAGCATTCGTTCGCTCGACGGCGTTCGTTGCAGCGTTAATTAAGGTTTTTCTTTGAATGGTCTGGCTTTCTAAAACTCGGGGCAAAGAAAAAAAAAACCTATATCACGTCGAGTGGGGCTGGTGGAACCTCGGTAAATTAACCGCCTGTTTCTAAACAGAGGAACAACGCGACGGCGAACAACTTCTACCAACAAAGGAAGACTCTCAAGTGTACGCTATAGTGTTGGAAACTTCCCAAAGGAGGTACTCAACGGCTTGTAGTACTTTGTAAGGGTTCTGGATGTTTCTGCATATTACTTTCGCTTTTCGACCTAACCGTCTCACCGAAGTGGTTTTAAACATCTTTTCCTATTGAGCGATCTTCTATGTAGCTTTTTTTTTCGAGAGTGTTGAGTGGTGCAAAGGCGTTTATGTTCTTTTTAAAAAAGCCATATCGCACGTTTAATTTTTAAAATAACAATAAAAACCTTTGAATATGGGGCTTTGATCTTCAGTGATTTCTCATTGTTCTCTTTGTTAATCGGTCCTCAATCAGTAGATTAATTTATTTTCCCCTACAAAAATGTGCATTATTGTAGAACTACTTGTCTAGAAAAGAAACCAAAAGAGCCTCACAGGTGACGTGCCATGTTCAATATTTTGCACCTCAATTAAGATGATAACTAACTTGAATATTAGGTTAAAAATCTTAATTGAATAAGAAAGGAGCAAGAAACAACAAAGTAAGGAATAAAGATGTGTAACCTGTAGTCTTCTCGTCTTTCGCAACTTAATCTTGGTTTTGCGTACATTCGCAAGCCTATATGGGTACTGGAACATTGAAATGGAAGCTTCAATTATCAGTCACCTTCGGTCTCCGAGGTGCTTCGTTAGTTGATTCGTTTATCTGTATAAATTACCGTTACAGTTGAGTATTATTTTGTCTAAAGTTCTAAAATAATGGCGCTCAGGTTATACACGAAGAAAACCAAATCAAAATAAATTACGTTTTAAAAAACTTTCCTTTAAGTACGGAGGCAGCCTCACAGCGCAAGTACAATAATTCCAGTCGAAGTGCACTGGCATATACTAAGTTTTAAAATCTCTAACGTCATCGTACCTCTCAAAATATACGTATATACTGCTTTAAGCGTGAGTATAAGCGGACTCGAACCGGAACCACCCCCTCCTTCCCAAGCAAGGAGAAAGGAAGCAAGAATATTGATTAAGTAATAAAGGATTTTGAGCAACAGATATTTTCTGCGAACTGGAGTGCGGTGTTGTCTAGCGTATCAGCTGACGAAGCATTTGATTACTTTCTCGATAAGTTTATTATGATATACGACCGTTGCTTCCCCTACCAACAGCGAAATATTTCCCGCAAGTCACGTAAACCATGGGTTACGTCAGAAATAAGAAAAATGATAAATAAGAAAAATACTCTTTACCACCAATTCGTACGTAGCAGAGACGTTAGCGTGTTGGCTAAATTTAAGGAACAAAGGAATCAGTGTACAAGGGCCTTAAGGCAGTCAAAACGTTCTTATTTTAACAATTTATTTCAAGGTGTAAACAGATCCGATGATATGTGGAAAAAATTGAACGGTATACTTAAGAATGGGCCGCACAAGGAGATAATCACGAAAATCAAAATTGAAGGCACCGATATAGATGGGGAAGCTTTAGCTGAGAAATTTAATGAACATTTTGTTAAGCCCGCTGAAAGTGTGTGTTCTATGAGTGCCTCCAGATACATGCTTAGTATTTCTGACAGCTTATTTCTTACCCCAACCGACGAAGAGGAAGTATTCTCAGCGTTTCAAAACTTAAAAAAACAGTAAAAGCTTCGATATATACGACCTTCAAATAAAACCAATTAAACATGTATTGCGGGCGATTTTACCCTATTTAACACACATATTCAATTTAGCACTTAAGTATGGTACCTTTCCAAAAAAATGCAGATAGCAAAGGTGACTGTAATATATAAAACCGGTGATAAGAATGACTTAGGAAATTATCGACCTATTTCGGTTTTACCCATATTTTCCAAGGGATTAGAAAAAATCATACATCAAAGGCTTAATAATTTTTGTGAGAAATTTTCAATTATTACGCCCTGTCAATATGGATTTATGAAAGGTCGCTCGACTGAGATTGCACTTTTAAAACAAAAAGAACTACTTTTAGGCAACATCGAAGCGAAGCTGGTAACACTCGGCATATTCATTGATTTCACAAAAGCCTTCGACCGCATAAATCATAAAACGTTACTTACGAAACTGTACCTTTATGGTGTTCGTGGGGTCGCTTTACAAATGATTAGAAGTTACCTTCAAAACCGCCATCAATGTGTTGAAATAAATAAAAAACGATCAAATTTCAGACCACTAACCGCCGGTGTACCACAAGGCAGTATTTTGGGGCCACTCCTTTTCAACTTGTATATTAATGACCTAGTAAATATTGATGGTAATGTGAACTGCATTATTTATGCGGACGATACGAGTATATTTTTTTCCGGTGTTAACATAGATAAAATTATAAACAATGCAAACCATTATCTTTATCAATTAAATGCTTGGGCATCATCAAATTCCCTGCAAATAAACGTAAGTAAAACAAAGGCCGTGGTATTTCGATCTCGAAATACAAATTTTAGTCCTAGGTCAGTACTTTTGCTTGGTACAGGCACTATTGATATAGTTGAGAGTGTGAAAGTCCTGGGGGTAATCTTTAATCAGTATATGACTTGGAACGATATGGTGCAATACACATGTAAAAAGCTATCGAAGGCTGTGGGTATAATATACAGATATCACCACATGATTCCTAGTTCGGCCATGATACTCGTTTACAACTCTATTTTTTACGCTCAATATAACTATTGCTTTTTGGTATGGGGAAATACGACCTTAACTAATATCAATCAAATGCATATTCTTCAGAAAAGAGTGATTCGTATGATATGTCATACTAGCTATGACAGTCATACGAAACCATTGTTTAAAAAATTTAATATTGTGCAAATTTCCAGTCACTATAGTTACAAATTAGCCCTTGCCTATAAAAAGTCGTTTTGTACCAACAGTTTACTTTTATCGATCTCAAATCTTCAGTTCAAGGAAACGCTCTACAACACTCGTTCTGAAGATGCGTGGGCAGTACCGCACTCCAGGACGAATTACGGCGATCAAATGCTGAGATGTACACTGCCGCGCCTTTTAAATTGTTGCAGTGAATTGAATATAACTATTTTGAGTGGAACTCGGAAGAATCTACGTTCTGTTTTTGTTAATGATTTTCTTAAATACGTTCCTGAATAATTAAAGCATGAATCGATTGTACGATTTAGCTCACTTATTTTCTTTTGATTTGGTGTAGAGATTGTGAATTTGTATGAGTGTGTGTACGTGTATACATTTTTTTTCTCTGCTGCTGTAGGGGGGGGGGGGGGGCAGAGGCTCGTCAAGCAACACTGAGTTGCTTTTTTCTCTGCCTCCCCTCTCCAAACGGAGAGAAATAAAGACTTTTTGACTTTTGAGGATATACCATTGCAACAATCTCATACCGTAGAAAAAGACCTTATGTTTTTTCGTTTTTTTTTAAAGCTTAGAAAATTTTATTTTGCAAGTGCGCTGTGAGACTATGCCGAAATACATTTTTACCCTCCAGGAGGCACCAACACCTTAGGCGTTAGGTGCTTGGTGAGTTGCGTCACACAGAACCCAGCCACGTGCGCAGCCAACCCGCAGGGGGAACGTGTGTTAGCAGCTGTTTGGTGAGTGGGGTCACCACGAACCCCGAACCATGTGGGTTTCACCCACTCACGCTTGACTGCGCGTGGCTTAGCCTGGGTCTGGAGAAAAGGGGATCCTGGTGGTTAAGCTGAGCCCGGGGTATGTTCGGACCCTTCGGGGCCCTTCTGGCGAGGCAATATGTCACTTCAGCCCCTGCTTCCAACAGACGGGTGTTATGGTAATCGTGAGACGTGCGCCAGGATGATTCAGTCAGTCGCCTCTCCTACCCTCTTCCTTTTCTCACTTTTGCCTCCAGATCTCTCATTTTTTCTACGCTCTCTTCTTTTTTCACCTTCTTAGGTGGCAGGGGCCAACCTTGGCTAGAAACAGGTCCTGTTCCTGCACTCACAATTGGGTATCACGCCTGGACAGCACTGTTGGTGTAATTGTGTCAGCCAAGCAATTCTTGCTATGGCACATTAACTACCCCCGTGTTGAGCATAATGGTGGGCGGTGCACCCAGGCCCCGAATCGTTCACCCATTTGTGATGGGTTCCAAAGCTCAGACGCCTTCCGATTGGGCCCTAAAAGGCCCCGCACCGAGGCACTTTTAACATTTCTCGGCAGAGACAATGTAGAGGACCATTTTATAAGATTTTTTTGTTCTCAACTCTGATGACGCATCGAAACCACCATCAAAACTGTCTCCTGCCTTGAAGCTAAAGTTCTTCGAGGCACGATAGGAGCCAAGTATGATGCTGAAGTGCTCTGGGCAGGCGACCTTCTTGTGAAGGTTTACGAGAAATACCAAGATACGGCTTTGATTAATCTCCAAACGACCCGAGACCTCAAGGTGACAGTGTCTGCCCATCGAATAATGCACACCAAACGCGGCGTGATATCGGAAGACAATTTAATAGGCAGTCCCGAGGAAGAAATTGTGGAGGGTATGCGATCCCCATCAGTTGTAGCTGCAAAGTGCATCAGAATCCGACGAGATGGTGAGGAACGACCCATCGCACATGTCGTCTTGACCTTCGAGAGGCACACTTTGCCTCCCTTTATTGATGCAGGCTACATTAACAGCAAGGTGTGTGCTCACGTCCCAAATCCGCTCCGCTGCTTTCCGTGCCAGTGGTACAGTCATGGTTCGCGCACTTGGGTGGTCGTGAGAGTTGCGCCAGATGTAGTGGCAGGGACCACACGGCTGACGACTGTAAAGCAGATGACGAATGTGCGAATTGCAACGGCAACCATCCCGCCTACTCCGGATCATGCGAAGATTTCGAAAATAAAAAAGATAAATTATTGTACTGAAGTTTAAGAAAGAAGAAAACTTATCTACCAAGCTGCAAAGCGTCGACATTTCGCTTTTTAAAGGGGCTTTTTTGCCGAGGTAGTGTCCGGCAGGCGACTGCACTGTCCAAGGTATCATGGCGACCCAGGTGTACCTTGGAAACCCTGGGAAACCACTTCAGTCCTCTACGCCCTAGTTTAAGCTTTCTCTTGATGGGCATGCCTTCTCGGCTGCCAAAGCAGCAGAGGCCCCCAGTCATGCCAAATACTCGAATGCTACAGAGACAAGGGAGGACTGTCTGTTGCCCACACCTTGTCACACCTCGCAGGTTGTCCTCTGATGAGAGATAGCGAGCTGCTCTCTTCCTTTCAGAGGAGGACTGCCTCACACAGTAGGCCTTCAGGTTTTGGGAGAACACACTAGCTGCCCCCAGTGTCAGGAAAGGCAGGCTGTGCTCGCGCCTGTTCGTACTTCGAGGTCTTTCCCTGGTGAGGAATGACACTCTCGCTCAAACTCAGTGGAGAGAACCTCCTCATCCAAAGCGCACCATCGGACCGCTCCTTCGGGATCTAAGAGGCAGAAACGGAGGGACTCAATCAATACCACGCCCAGAATCTCCCCTGTCTTTTCCGCGGGTGGCGGTCGTGGCAGGGGAATTCCACTCCGTGCGGCGGGCCTACCCAGACCTGGAGGAAAGTATCGTCTCGAGGTAGAGGCGATGGAAAAGGCTTCTGATCCGTCTACTCCTGCGTCTGTCCAAGACGGCATGGTTTGTGGTATCAGTACCAAAGCGGAAATCTAAATTGAAGAAACCTGAGACTGCTCCCAAATAGGCTATATCTTTTTGCCTCTTTAATGGTGACCATTGAATTTCTTCTCTCTTTCTTTTTATTATTTTTTTTTATCTAAACATATTTGCATAAATGAAAAACTTGAATTTTATGCAGTAAAACAGTCGAGGTCTCTTACCAATATTGATGACGTTACTTATTTTATGAATGAGCTTGTACATATTCCCTTCTCTTTACAAGAAACTCATCTTCAAACAGACCATACACATATTTTGGGATTTCGTCAAGTTTTCCGCAAATATCGTCTAAATTCCAGTTCTGGTGGTGTAGCAGTGCCGTTCAGTCCGATGGCTTTATTAAAGTGAAATGTCTTCTTGCTCTCACCAGCATCTTTACAGCTGAACGTTATGCTGTCTCCATGGCTATAGACTATATCTTACAGGAAAAAATAAAGAAGGCTGTTTTATTTGTTGACTCTTAGGGGGAATTTACGCGATGAACCATTTGAAACCTTCCAAAAATTCGCTTGTACCGCCTCTGCAGTCCCAGTTGAACAGTGCTTCATGTGGAGGTCATATAAGATTTTGTTGGGTGCCCAGTCACGGGGGTAGTAGGGGACAACAAGGAGGCTGACAGACTTGCTACATCCGCGAGTGATCTTCCTCAATCTCACGTAGGCTTACCCTACCCGGATATCAAGCCTTTCTTTAATCAATTTGTCACTCTTTCGGTCATGGCAGGCAGAATCGGACGGGGAGTACAATAATAAGCTCCACATGGCCAAGCCGATCATCGAATCCTTGGAGAGCGCTTCTTCTAAAACATATTTTATGATGTGTTGATGTGTCGGCTTCGAATTGGCTACCCTTACGTTCTTATGAATGATCTTATGAATTGACCACTCTTGTGTCACCAGTTTGTTATGGCTGTGGAGGCTCACTTAGCATTCTGCATATTTTGTGGCTCCGTTTCAGAGCTTCAAACAGGACGTTGTACTCATTTTCCGGAATTGTTTCATTACCACATCCCATTTCACCCTGCTCTCTAATTGGAGAAACCAATAATCTTGCGCCCTTAACTGGAAGAATTCTGATTTTATCACTAGCACAAGCCTCATGCATCAGATTTAGATTTACGTGTTTATAAAGTTGCTGTTTTGTGGCTCTGCGACCATAGCAGCTTGATTGTTTCATTCAGTTTGGCACAATATATGTCCTCCGTTGTTTTTTGATCCATAATGCCTGCAAGCACCACCATTCAATTTTAAAGATAATATTGAACTAGGAACATGATATATTTTCTAAGTTGCGGCATACGGTTTTGAGCCTACAGCTTTCACACGACTGCTTTAGGACTGATGGACTTCTAGTCAACTACAGAACTCCGTGGGTAGTCCGTGAAAGTCTAAGAAGTAGTGGAACTATACTTCATCTCAATAATAGTCCATAACGCTGACGAAGGCACAAGCGCGCGTGAGGCTGGCATGCAGGGTTCTCGTCCGATTCCCCGGAGCCCCTGTCTCCAGATGAACGTGACACAGCAACGCACCGGCTCTCTCGGCTGAAGGGGAGTTTATTCCACTCACATTCTGCTGGGGGGTCTCGGGATCCAGGAGAAGTGATCGGGGAAGCCTGGAAGTGGTGCGCCGCCACTGTTTGCTGCATGCCGATCGTCCCTGCGGTGCTAGTCCACACCGCATCCTAGAGACGTCGCTGTCGGCGAGGTCGAATCCGGGGTCTAAGTCAGGACCATGTCACCGGGCCGTCACCCGAGCCGGCGTCGCGGTCGCCGCCAGCGCGAACGTCGGTCGTGGCCCGTTTCCCGCGCAAGAGTCCCCCCTTGCCATTTCCCGTCACGTCCGTCGTTTCAGCTTTCCAAGTTAAGTTCCCGCGGTCGCCGCGCGCCGGACAAGCGGGAGCACTCCTGCCTCCATCGTGGGCGATCTCTCCCTGGAGCTCCCGTCCGGCTCTACCGTAGCGCGTGCGGGTCCTCGGGCGCCGACGCTGTCCGGGAGGGGGGTCTGGGTTGCCCTGCCGACCGACCACCAATGTCTTCAGAAGGGTCCCGAGGGAGGAGGCGCTTTGGCGCCAAACTTCAAAGGCGCCGTGCTCTCGCCATGGAGGGACCGAGAAACGAGTCCCCAGGCGCTTGCGTCCCCGTTGTCGACCAGATGAGGAGCTGACGAGACCCCACACAATCCTCCCCTCAAACCAGAGCCCGGGGATCATGAAGGTCAGAAGTGAGAGCTGGCGCAGATGACCCAAATACCGCACGGGAGCCCAGCTGAGTGTCGCCGATACTGGCGATACCGCCATGATCGATTGCAGGGAGGGTGCCAAACAGGATACAGCCCGCACGGAAGCCGTTCATTCGCCGCGGAAGCTCGACTCCGGTAGCGCAACAGTCAAGAAGAGGGCCCAGAGCACCACCGCTCACAACGCGCACGGTCGTTAAGTCGCACTCAAAACACACCAAAATTGAAAGATCCCTGCACCCCAGTGTTTAGAACCCCAGACAAGCAATACGCTAACAAATCGCGGCACTGAATATCAGACATCGTGAGGATATTACCAAATCTTCAGCTCGGCGGCCCATGCCTCAAGATACAAACGAAGCTTTTCATTCTAAAAACTATCAGGCATGCCGCTCATCAAGGTCGTCACACTACGTGTTCAAAGATGTACCCAAAAATAAAGCTAATCAACTCCGGAAGCCTGCAACAACACTAAACTATCTCTCGATAATATATAGTCATAAGAAAACCATTGTTTTTATACAAAGCAACCCAATTGCTCTCTACTAAAATGTTACATAATCTAAGAAAGCGCTAGAGAATCGCTTCTCCGACAACAAAGTTCACTTTCCTCACAGTTAAAATCACTTGTGATGAAAACACAAAACATCAACATAAAGGATAACCGCCTGCACGGCACAAGCAGCTACAAATGCTACACCGTTCGCGAGGTGCGGCCTACAATGACCATACGAACCAAAACCTGCCGCTAGCGGTTTACTAATTAACATTACGCACATTCACGTAGACATCTGCTCGCGACTCTACACGCCACAAGCAAGCCACGACTACGCTACGCGGCATGCCGACATCGGGTTGGATAACCACCACCCCGGAAGGCCCGGTCCCGCAGTACCGAAGCCATCCAGGCCAGCACAAGGGGACAACGGTTTGATATGCCAAGTGGTGCGGCCAGCAAGTCTATTGGACGCCCTTCTTACAAGGCTCTGTCCGCAACGTCCGGCCGTGTACTGCCGGAGGTTGCCGCGTCACTGTTCAGGGGATAATCTCCAAACAAGAGCGACGAGCGTGCAACAGGGGTACATACCGAAGTGTAGTGGAGTAACCACTGTGAGCCCTGGCCCAGCATAAGCTCGAAGAGGTTCCGATCAACGCATTGATGCACATTCAAGTTCTCCCCCTGGCCAAGCCACAACACGCATGACTGAAAGTCTTCTTGCGACTGTCGGAGTCTGACCAAGATCGAGCAATGGAGGTACCTCATCTAATGCATGTTCAACTCTTCTAATTCTCAATCCAAGCAGCAGGCCTTGGATCAGCATACTGGCCTGGTAGGCACAAAGACCGCCCCAGACGAAGTCAAAACACCGCAAAACTCAAAAGTCTTCTTGCGACTGGAAAGACTGACCAGGTTCGAACAATGTAAGCACCCCGCACATCGCCTTTTATCTTCCCTGCTACAAGCGCGACGCAGAATGCCATATAATCCTAACCGGCCGATCTTGAAATGGACGAGTTAATAAGCTATATTTGCCTTGCATTAACCGTTTCCGCAGTGTCAAAGCGTTTACCTGCATTTACCGCTGGATTCCTAACACCTGCCAGCCACTAATGCGAGGCTGCAGTTTGTACAGCGACGGGCTGGCCTAACGCACAACAGTTAAAGGCCGCCGACGGCCCATGCCGCTGCCAGATTCCTGGGCTCCCCTGACACCCGCCGACGTGAACCGTACGTTTTTCCGTGCCTCTCCGCGCAGCTGTACAGGATAAAACAATGAACAACTCGTTAAAATATGGCAAGACCGCAACCTCCCCCGTGAAGCTTTTCGCTACACGGAGAACGGCTCCTTCCCCACCTAGCCGTCTTTCCCCCTAACTCTAACCCGTTATCCCTCCGCACGCCCTCGCGTCCCAACGCGTACACAAACACGGCGGAGAACCGGTACCATGCCCAGCGGCAACGCAGGGCACGCACCTCCCCGCCCCTTCTCCGGAAATGGGGACAACAACTCGAGGGTAATCTCCGCCCGAAGCGCAAACTCCAATATGGCGGTAAGGAAGGTCCGCGTCGCAAACTGCGCAATTAAGCGGAATCCAGCCTCACGACTCTACAAATCCTCAGGGACGAACAGAACATGACAATCGCGTCAACCTGGACCCCACGGAGCAATACACACAGCCACTGATAAGGTGTGCACGGAAACTCGGTGGCTCCTCGGAATTCCAATGCATCCACACCAGGCATCGCGTATCCGGCAGCATTTGGGGGGAGGGGGGGGGTTAGTCCCATGGTGTCACTCGGTGCCACCTCTGGCCAACGCGAGCACGTGCATCAGTGCGGTCGGAACCCCAAGAGCGCTTACTGTACCCAAACGCTGTGAGGACGCACGGAACTCAAAACCGCGCCGACAGCTCAAACAAGGCCAGCTGCTGAGAGAGAGCGTGCAGCAAAACTAGACCGCCAGGGGCCTCACCGGTCAAAATGCAGTTCGGGAATAATCTCCCAATGCAGTCCGTGCAACCGCTTTGTCACGCAATGGAGTAGTATGGACACACTCACAGCGAACCCTCTCTGACGCCAGCAGTTGAAAACAGTCAATCCAAAACACTGCAACGATACGCGAACAGGTGCTGCGCGGCTGCGCGCGTCATCGCCCGCACAATGCAGACTGGCATCTCACCCATCGGACGTGGACGGCCGGAGGCGTGGAAGGGGCGACAGAGCACCCGACACTGCAGGCCTCAAAAGGCGGCGGGAATATCCACGCACACTGAACACTTGTGCGGCATCAAGAGGCTGAAGGATAAACCTGCCAGCATCCGACGGCACAGCTAAACTGTCTTGGCTGGAAACCTGGTTCAAGCCCGGGTTCCAGCCAAGCCCGCGGCCAGGGTGGCCGTCGCAAGCATAACGCGGCGGGGACGAGCGGCGCCAGGTTCGGGTCCACTCCTCAGCACAGGCACCACATCGTGGCCAAGGACCCGCAGATTTTCGACGCATTGTGGCAGACGAGTAAGCCTTCGATCGTCTGCGCCACCTTACTTGGTGTCTGTTCGAAATCTGCGGGCAGCTTATCACCACGGAGCTGGACACAGGGGCCAGCGCGTCGGCTCGCGGCCGGGAAGCTGTTCAAGCGGACCCGGCTTCGCGCACGGCGTGTCCGTCGAGGCGTCGGACGTCATGCTGCGCAGCTACTCCGGGCGGCTTTCCCAGGTCCGGGGTCGGGCCCAAGTCAGCGTTCGCCTTGGCGACAGGGGGGCAATCCTTCCCCTTCACCCTGTACCAAGGGTCGTCGCCGACGCTGCGGGCCGGAACTGGATTCACTCGCTGGGTGTTCGGCTGCCGGAGTACCAGGACGCTGCCCTGCACGTGTAGCAGGACGTCCCGAGCCTCCTGACCGACTTCCAGTCCCTGTTACAACCGGAGGTGGGCACCTTCGCCGGCACGACTGTTGGCATACACGTACCCGAGGGAGCCCGGCCACGTTTCTTCAAGCCGCGTCCGCTGCCGTTTGCCCTGAAAGACGGGGTCACACAGGAGCTGCAACGGCTGCAGCGAGAGGGTATCCTGGCGCCCGTCCAGACCTCCGAGTGGGCCGCACCGATTGTCCCAGTCCTCAAGCGAGACGGCCGCGTCAGGATCTGCGGGGACTTCAAGGTCACCATCAACCCCGTCGCTACCGTCGAGAAGTACCCGCTGCCTCGGATCGAAGATCTCTGGTCGGCTCTGTCCGGGGGACGAAGTTCTCAAAGCTCGACCTTCGAGATGCCTACCAGCAGCTGGTGCTTCAGGATGCCGCCCGGAAGTATGTCACCATTTCGACGACCATGGAACTCTTCCAGTACACGCGCCTACCGTTCGGCGTGGCCTCAGCCCAGCCATCTTCCAGGGAGATGATAACCTCTTCAGGGGCATGAGGCACGTGGCGGTGTACTTGGACGACATCCTGGTGACCGGTACCGACGATGGGGACCACCTGCAGAACCTGCGCAAAGTCCTGACACGACTGCAGGACGCCGGTTTCAAGCTGAGGCTGGACAAGTGCGTGTTCCTGACCCCCAGCGTGGAGTACCTGGGACACATCATCTCCCAGGCTGGCCTGGCCCCGGCTCCCGCAAGATTGAGGCCGTGGTCAAGGCGCCGAAGCCCAAGAGCAAGAAGGAGCTTCAGAGATACCTCGGCCTCATCAACTTCTACAGGAGGTTCCTGCCCAGCCTGTCGACGCATCTAGAGCCGCAGCATCGTCTGCTTCGAGATGGTCAGCAGTGGGCCTTGAAGAAGGAGCAGGACTTGGCCTTCCAGCACAGCAAGGAGTTGGTCGTTAAGGCTCCTGTGTTGGTGCACTTCGACCCGGCCAAGCCTGTAGTCCTCACCGTGGATGCGTCGCCGTACGGGGTAGGAGCCGTCCTGTCGCACCGGGGTCAGGATGGTCAGGAACGCCCTGTGGCGTTTGCTTCTCGTCCGGCTTCATGCGCTCGCACCTGCCGTGACTGGCCGTGCCCCCTGCATGCGTCGGCTTCATGAGCAACGCTACAGCCAGCTCGGTAAGGAAGGCCTGGCGCTCATGTTCGGCATCGAGCGTTTCCATCAGTACGCAGGGGCACGGCCAGTCACTACTCCGTCGGCAAGCGCGACCATTGCGGCGCTGCGGCAAGTCTTCGCGGCGCAGGGATTACCGGACATTATTGTGTCCGACAATGGTCCCCGCTTTCGCCAGTGTCGAGTACCTGGACTGGCTGCAGAGAAATGGGATCCGACGGCCTTCGAAACCGACGGCGCGGTGAGGGGCTGGTTCAGGTGAAGCAACAGACCAACCCTCTTGCCAAGTGAGTCTCGGCTGCACTGAATGACAAACCCGAAACGCTTCGTGGGATAGCAACTTCAGGAATGGACAAACCGGCCGGAACCGTGCCTCAAACATTTGTATCGTTTTCGTGAGAGCATGAAGTATCATTGGCGTCAGGAAACCGTGCTTCCACACAGTTTCGACGTATTGCAACAATGTGAGACCGCGCCAGTTATGGTCGTTTCAATGTGCCTTGTATGTTATCGTTTTTATGTATTTTTTATACTTGCTTGATAGTAGTTTCAGCGTACAAAATAATGCAGGCCTAACAGAACTATACAATGGCTCGTTAAATTGTTTTATGGCTCAAAAAGAAATTGAAAAGAACTCGCATGACAACGATACTGTGTTCTTAAAGAAAGATAGAGTCCATTATACCCTCTTGAGACGTGCGCCTTGGTACAGGGGAAAATGTTAGATTGAATTAAACAGAAAGACGCAGTAGGCAAATATGTGCTCTCTGTGTTATGTCCTGCTGTGTTTATTTGCGTCTCAAGTTTTTGTGATGACCACTCTTAATAGTTAAAGGTTTATCTTCATAACACGCAGTGAACTTAATATTTATAGTTCACTGCTTTTCAAAAGAGTACTAAAGGTCGGGAAGAATTAGGGGAATTATGCGTACCTCTTATAGGTCTTACCGCTTATTCTGTTTTACTTCATTTATTCAAAATATATCTATATCTATATATTGTCGCGGTACTATTAGAAGACAATAAAGACCGTCATCGGGCGCGGGGGGCTAGCCCGTGCTCCTGTTGAGCACGGGGCAGAATGTGCCTGGACACCATCCAAGACTGTTGTCGGTTTTTAAATTAAAACCGACAACAGTCTTATATATATAAATTAAACTAAATTAAATTAATTAACAAGTTAAATTACTATATATATATATATATATATATATATATATATATATATATATATATATAATAGAGTAGAACTCAAAATATTTCGACCTTTCTAATGTAGTAGCTTTTCCGAATATATGGCATTGTTTTTGTTACAATTATTCGACAACTTTAGAAAATAATAAAAAGGGGACTTGTCAGAGTCCGACGTCGCTCAAAACATTACTGCAACCCCCAATATAATTATATAACTTGTGAAATAGAAATTATGGCACGACAGAAGTTCACATTTTGGTGTGTTTTGTTTATATATTATTGAATGAATGAATACATTTATTCGGCTAAGGATGGCTCCTTGGCCTAGCACGGGATGGGATTGGAGTAGGGGTTAGTACGCCTTACTTTGTTGTCCTCACAAGCGAACCGCCATAGTGTGAGAAAAGTTTCTTTCTTGCGCGTTTGAGGCAAAATCGAGAATTCATAGGACGTCTCCTCCGGTGGTGAGCGTTGTGCACGTACGCGTTGGAGCCCCGCACACTCCCAAATTAAGTGGTTCACCGTGGTTCTACATTCACTGTTACTTGAAACACAGCAAAAAACTCCGCGGTGTCTGTGCGTTCAGGATCTGGTGGATGTTGCTGTTGTCTTTTCAGTCTAATGTTTCCGCCACTTGTCTCTCACGTCATCCGTGATGGCAAAATCTGTACCGGCCTTTCTGAATAGCACATTGCCTCCACGTGGGAGGCCCGCTTGTAAGGGATTCTCCAAGACAGGAATGTGAGATTTTAGTTCCGGTCATGAATTTGTTTCAGTCCTTTACGTTCTTCCGGACTGTGTTCGAGGGAATGGAGTTGCACTGCGAGCTCCGAGTGGTGGGAAGTATGTGTCACACTGGCAAGCTCGTGGCTACTCGTTAACCCTACCGCCAAAGTGGCCCGGGACCCAGCGGGTCTGAACTGCCAATGTCTTTGTCCGTGAGGAGTTGGTTACAGATTTCTTGGAGGGTGTGCTCCGTGGTGCCAACTCGTGAGGGGCCATGCAGTGCAATATTGGCTTCGTTCCAGTCCATGTACACCGAGATCCTTTCCGTATCTGCCTTCAGCCAAGTTCCTTGCCCTTTCTGGACCGAGCATGATGGCTCGGGCTCTAGCTCGGACGTGGCCGCTTTTTCTTCGAGTTGATATATATTGCCCGATTGTTGACCACCCCCTGCGTACATCGCAACCGTTGCCGTTTGGATCGATGGGTTCCACGTGCCCTCTGTGAAGATGCGGATTTTGTGTGGGTCCGGCTCTTGCTCTTTGGTTGCCGCGGCCGTCGTACACTCTAAGAAAAAAAGGAGGAGAAAGGTAGCAACGGCGACTGTTCCTCCTTGTTGCGGTTAAGTTGCCCAGAGAAGGAGGAACCGAAGTGTGGATGAAAGGAGGAGGTTCAGTTCCTCCCTGTTTAGTTGGCGCAGAGCTAGAAGATCGCACTACTGACCAAGTGGTCGAAGGTTCGGTCCCTGGAAGGAGCGGTGATTTTTTTTTTCTTTTTTTAATTTTTTATTTATCAAAACAGGCAAAAACAAACCCAGACCGATGGAAGGAAAATTAAAGTCCTTATTATCCACCGACGCCAAGGAAAACTACAAATATCATTGCTACAAGTTTCATCAGCGCGCCGTTTGATAAACAAGATTTGGGCACCCAGGTTGGATCCTAAGCCGTTTACGCAGGGGCCAAGACGACGAGGTCGGTCCTTCAGTCGTTTCTTTTGCCGTGGCGTTTTTGACATTCACAAAGAAAGAAGTTTAAACACATCCGTCATAAACCGCTCAACTTCGAAACGATGCCGACACTGCTACGTACACTGGGCGGCTGCAATCAGCTGCGATACCGGCGGGCTTCGGGCCTCGGCCTCTTCGGCCACATTTCGTAACTCGGCTGCCTCGGCCGCCTCGACTGCCGGGCCCTGGCCCTGCACTCTAAGAAAAAATGGAGATAAAAGGTAGCAACGGTAGCAACGGTGCGTCTTCCTCTCCTTCTACTGACGCGCCCCCAAGCGGACTCGAAGAAGAGAGGCATCTTCTTTCGGTTTCGTTTTTTGAGCACGTCGCGCACGTTGTTAAATAAATGTTGTTTAGTTGATTGAGCTTCGGTGGCAGCGAAGGCCGCCTGTAATTCCGTCTTCTAGTTCAAACGTGCAGAAAATTTCGGTTGCATTGACGTTTTTACCATTAATTTTTTCAAACGAACAAATGAAGCCGCTAGAAACAGCGAAGGTCCGGAGCAGTGCCAGCAGCGCTACGTACACTGGGTATGGCCGTCTCTGGATTGCGGGACGTACGCGGACTACACGGAACTACAGTAGCGAAACCGAGCGGAACCACGCGGAACTGTTTCGACGTTTCCGACGTTATGGAAATCGCAGGAACTGTGTCCAAGGCAGGCAGGTTTTCCTGCCGGCTGCCTGGTGCCTTCCGTGCTGAGTTCGGTTCTGTTTTCCCGTGCCGAGTGCCAACCGGCGTTCAACGTGGTTCTGTATTTCTGCGTGGCAGCAACATAGCAGCAACATCGTGATGGCGTAGTGAACAGAAGACTGGATTATCGCCGATGGGACCGTGTGTTCGCGTATCAGTGGTGTAACAACAAGATGAGATGACGTAAACTGTCGGGCATTGATGCCGCTGGTCGGGCCGTGATCGGAGGGGGCGGAGTGTCGCAGGTTGGCATTCCCTTTACATTAAAAAGTTTAAGACCACTTGAGAAATTAGGTGCAGTCGATCGACGTGCGGATAATAATGTGGGAACGCTGGTCTGAACGGTAAGCTCCTATCGTACAGTGGCCAATGTGACTGTCGGTCGCCGAGAGCGATTACGCTCTGGTGAAAAGACTGAACAGTACGAAATAATGACGGAAAGTACTATATTTACAATGAAATTTTAGCATAAAAAAGGTAAAATCGAAAAAAGCTATCCTTTATTTTGCTGTTTAAATATACTACGGTTCCTGGAAAAACTGCCCTCCAAGTGGCGCGCTGGGATGAGCGCTAGACGTTTTGGAGCTCGCCACGGGTAGCTCCGTACACTTGACACCTGCCGCAAGTCGCGGGTTTGACTGCATTCAAGTTGATCGAAAAGCGATCTCTCTGCCCGTGAAGCATCACTTCCAGCTGGGAGAATATCCGCTCTACACAGATTAATTCAAGACAGCAATTGCAGCCGTGCGCGAGCAGCCAAATAGAAAAACAAACACTACAATAGAAATACTGGCTAGGAAGTGCCGTGCGGGGAAACAAACCCAGGCTTGGAACCGCATTGGAGCAGCTCGATTTATTGGCTTTCAAATAATTACGGCATAATCGAGCGTTTTCTTTTTTAATTAGAGATTCATCCCCTGAGCCATTGAAAATACTCTCAGATGCATGACATTGCTGGAAAAAAATCAACATGCTGGGATTATTTTTTATTGCTTAGGAGTCACCGAAAACTTCCGTGCGTTCAAAACGACCAGTATAAAAGACGGAAACGCAGAGCTCAGGAGTAGTGATCGGGTTAGTGTGCTGTTGCTGTGTTGACTGTTGTATTGATGTATTGTATGTATGTTCAGCTGATGCTTCTACTGTAGAACGCGCAATGTGTCTATCTGTGTGAAATAGAGGGTCCTGAAGCGAAATGGTGGCGTCAGAGAATCAAATATTTTTTGTAGAACATGAATTTGTGTGGTAACGAGCGCCACCTAGCCTAGCTACGTGCGATCAATCTGCTTGACCCTGCCATCTGGTGGCAAGCGACTTAACCTCCTTTTGCGCTACGCGGCTACGCCATTATTTCGTGTTACCGTGCTGAAACGAGCCAAGAGGCTGCTTCGGATTTGCTTTTTTGAGAGCGGCTTTTGGTTTTGCGGGCGAATGGTTTACCACTCCTTCGTGATGTGCGGTTGACGCAACGATTGACGAACGAATTGTGGCTCGAGGAATAGCAAAGGCAAGACAAAGTGCGCGAACTGGGTGCCGGTTGTCTCCGTTTAACATCGCAGTGCTGACGATGAGACGACTGAGTGACTGCATGCTTTCGAAACGTAAGTTTCTTTACCTGCAGGGGAAAGTGGGCTTCGGAAATAAATACAGTTCGCGGAAAGCTCGTGTTACGTTTTTATTTGCTGCTCCTCTCGCTCCGTACAATAGACTTCGTGTTCTCGTTAAGCCTTATTGAGCTCAATTTGCTCGATTCGTGGCCGCCATATTGAGATGCAGGCGACGGAGGAACTTTTGCTCCCCTGCTTTAGGGACGAAAGTTCCTCCATTTCTGAAGGAACATATGTGTCAAGAGCGGTCCTCCCTTTAGGGAGGACTATAGTGACCCTTTTTTCTAAGAGTGTAGTACGGGGTCCCTATCATTTCGTCGAAACTCGTTTCGTGGAATTACGTTTCGTGGACAACTTTTCGTGGACACACGTTTCATGGACACACGTTTCGTCGACACTGTGACGTTTCGTCGACAATCGTTTCGTCGACAGCACCACCGTAAAACGTTTCGTCGACAAACTTTTTTTTTTTTTGCGGTTTTGACAAAGACGATGTTTAGCGCAGTTGCTCTCCAAGGTGAGCAACTGCGCTATCCTCTCGCTCTCATCCGTGTCACATGGAATAAGCAAGAGCGCACAGGACTTCGCGCGCGGCCTATTCGGATATTTGCAAGTTCCGATGCCCGTTTATGGAACCGAAAGTTACTGGAAGAAGAAAAGTGGTGGAGAAAAATTTGCGTAGGCGCAAAACAAAACTTCGATCCAATGGTGGGTTGCGGAAAAGGGCGTAAACACAGATTTTTTTCTTCATATTGGTTATTTTTAAACAAAAATACAGCTTGCAGCCTTTTATTGCAACATTACAACCCTAATATTTCAATTGAAATTAAGCATGTTCATTACCCTCAATTATTCAAAAGGAAAAGTGATGCAGTGTTTTACTGGCTACTGCAACTTATACGCGAAAAAACTGTTTAGTCGCACTCGTTTCATCGTCATTTATCTTTAAGGGCCGTTTAAAGAGGACATTACATAATAAGGAAGCTGTAAACAATGTCAAATAAAAATAAATAACAAAAGCACGAAAACCAATAACACTCGCACTACCGCGAGCACGCTGCCCGCGAGTAAACCTAAAAAAAGCTACATTGCAATGCAAAAAAACAACAAAAACACGAGAATTGGTAAGAGATAAATAAAACATTACACCAAGTTTAGTCTTATTACACAAAGTAAACCATAGTTGATATCAAATGTGCAACTTAATGCATTATATAGCTTCTCTCGAGCAGCCGCCACATGCAAGGCCTTGGAGGTGGGAGTACCACTAGACGAGATCTGTCGGCAGCAGCCGACTGGTCCTCACACGCGACATTCAATTCTTCTTTTATCGATGCCAGCAGACAGATACCTGGGGCAAGTTCGTGACCCAGCTCTTTGCATAAAAGAGCGGCTTCAAAATCTAATGTTCTTTGGTCACATATTGGTTTATGTGCATGCAAAATTTCAGTACAGACATAACATATGCAGAACTATTGTGTTATTTAATATCCAGAAGCTAAATATGCTAAAGTCTAAAAATCGTATGCGGTCTGGTAAGTACAGTACGTTAAATACCCGGTGTTTGGAGGAGAAAACAACCGTGTTTTATCACCGTAAAAGTAAACTACGCGTAGCCGAATGCTCAGTCTCCTTCAAAGTTTATTGCTAGCGGCTAAGACCAGATGCCAATTAGCTTAAAAACCGATTTTATGCCATTTTCAACGGTAGAAAGGCTGTGTGCACCGCAAACAGGCCTCGTTTTTTCTTTCAATTTTTTTTAAGAGCTTTAGTGTTTTGACGTGTGGACTATCTATGCTATGTTCAGGTGGCTCTTGAGGATTCTACCAAAAGACGCGACGCGCGGAAAGATACACTTGCTCTGGAAACGACCCTGCCACTTTTTCAAAACAGTCGGAGTGCCGGCGGCCAGCCTCGCGAAGGGTTGCATTCGATGACGTACAGACACCTCGATCACGTATGCTGCCGAAAGCGTAGCCCTCAAGAGCAGCGCATATTGTTGAATGTTTTAAGAATCTAATTTGAGAAAGGACAGTGGTCGAGAACAAAACTTCCCGGCTTTGACAACGCTTCACCAAAGGTTCGGGCAAAGACACGAGCGAAACCATACAAATCGTAAGTTCCGAAATCAATGCGATCGGTGCCCCCCCCCCCCCCCAAAAAAAAAAAAAAAAATAAGCAGAAAAAAAAATTGCGATAGTTTAAGTCGGTGAGGCAAGATGGCTGCGCACTGGTTCGCCATACTTGGCCCAGTCGGCCATCTTTCATCCATCCATCCATCCAACACAAGGCCGCGCGCCGCGCGCCGCGCAGGCGCAGAGGTCGCGAGGAGGTGCAGCTGGAGGAGGAGCCAGGAGCTGGCAGAGCGAGCTGTCGACGAAACGTCGCAACATCTGTCGATGAAACGAGCGGGTGCTCGTTTCCACGAAACGATCTGTCGATGAAACATCGCAGTGTCGACGAAACGATTTGTCCATGAAACGTCGTTCGACGAACTGATTGCCACCGTGTAGGTACGTTGATGACCGTAATTGGCTGCTGCCGTCTTTCTTGATGGCGGTTTGCAGTCCGTTTTCTGTACGTCTCTCCATGGTACTTCGTGAAAAGTGATCGCCATCGGAAATGTCACGTGCATGGGGTCGTCCATAATTAGGAGCTGTTGCCCTTGTATCGACAAGAGTCGAAGCTCCTCAGCTGTCCGAGTTCGGTCCCGTAGGATTTCCGCCAGGGAAGGGAATCCTGCGTATCGGTACTACTCCTCCATCAGGGTGTGTCGCGGTAGTCCGGTGATCGTCCGAAGCGCCTTCCGGTACCGCGCCTCAAGCTTCGCCTGCTGGGCTTTTGTCAGAGGAGACACATCGCTCCGTAACTAGCCTTCGTCGCTAACACTTCCTGTACGAGAGTGCGCGTTATCCGGCTCGAGTGTCCTCCGAACTTTATGGCAATCCTCTTAATTAGATGCACTGTTTCCTTCTGTGTTTGCTTCAACTGGCGGATCCATTCTTCCGCGCTCCCCTTCTCGCTGATGGAAATGTCGAGGACGCGCATCCAACGTCCCCCAGGTGTTGTGAGCGGAGTATTGCATATGCTAAGATGAACTTTCGCTCGTTCTTTCTTCGTGCCTTCAATGAGGAGATACTGGGTCTTCTCTTTCGAGATGCCCATTCCTGTGCGGTGGAGGTATGTTTCCATTGTATCTAGTGTCTTTTGCATGGCTTCGACCATAAAGTTAGTGTCCAAAAAATCCGCAGCTCATGTCCATAAAAAAATTACAAAAGACACAAAACGAAATGGTCTTAAGATGCTTCGCTAAGACGTCACTGCTAAAATAAGGTATAGATTATAGTGTCCGTTTGTCTGTGGATAGGGATAGATTTTTTTATTCGCGAGAATCTGCTGTTGATCGTAACTTTGTTGAAAATACCAACAACCGGTACTTATGTTGCGCACTGCTTAATGATGTACTAAACCAGTGAAGCAAAAAGAGCACCACGAGCTTTTGAGAAAACGCATAATTGGCTCGTGCTTTTAAGCTGCGTTGAGAAAAAACACAAACCAATATAAATGGGCGCTCTTGGGAGAGTTTTAATGTGCCAACGGTTCAAATATTTCAATATAACAAAAAAGCCAGCCACTCGATGCTGGCCTTTATTATGAATTGCAAAGACAATATGCAGTGTAGTGGGATTTGTTTCAATTATCTTCTTTTAGTTGAACGGTTTAAGCTAACTTAGTTTAAGTAAATGTTTTAACATTTTTTTTTCATTTTATACTTTTTCGAGAAAAACTAAGCAGTTCATTAAACCCTTATACGTTTTTATTAATGTCAGAACTAAATCATGCGAAAAAGCAAAAATGTCTTAGATTTGCTAACAAACAAAACTTAACCGAAACCTTGAATGTCATGGTTATCACTCTAAAGGAAAACGTTAGTTTTCATCGGATGCTAATGAGGCAGCGAGACCAAATATACTGAATATTTAAGTGTACATCTTGAAGTAAGCTATACAGGTCTTTACAAACTGATATAATATGGAGGAAATAAGATACTCAACAAATAAATAATCGCTTCATGGGTTGATGCCGAACTTCAAAATAAGTGCATGACCGTGCAGTTTGTGAAATACAGTTTCAATATGGACGAATTGCAACCGTCTCTAGATGAGACAAAAATGTTAAATGATCCCGACTGTTTTTCATGATTAGCGGCCTGTTCCCCAGTGCAATAGTCATTGGTAAACAAAAACAAATTGCATCTCTTTTCCAGTTACACTCTGTATCGTGTTAGAGGACAATATGTAAAATTAAAACAATTTTACACTACAACAGACAGGTGGCAGAAGTAAACCAAATGCAGTAAGAGCATAATTTATACCCTGAGACATGGAGAAATAAAATTACGAAGATGTTTGCTAACCAGCTAACTGATTAAGAATCGTTAGTTAGGGTCACGACCCTAACTAACGATAAGATCATGACGTCACAGACACATGACCTCGCGCGGGAAGTTTAAACAGCCCACAACGCTCAGGTAAAACGTGACGTCACGCGTAGAATTAGGGATTTAAAACATGACATTTATTGCGAACTATAGATCTCCGCATGTCTCAAATGATTTCACTTTATGAATTAATTAATTTTCCTTAAAAAACATTTGCAAACTTTTAGGAGGGGTTCGAACTCACGATTCTTCGGTTGCGAGCCAGACACGCCACTGACTAGGCCACTCAAGGCATGCTCGCACTTTTTCTTTCTTTATTGCATGATGTAAGCCAAACGCACAAGTTGAACACACACACGCACATAAGACACTAAAAGACCTCAGCCGACTTGGCTGACTTCGGGAACTGTTAAAAGTCCTTGAGGACAGCGAGCCCATCAAGAAGAGGCAACCACTCCGGGGGTGGTTGCTGTGGCTTGAAGATTTCCTTAAGACACACATATGCTCTACAAAGTCGCACAGCGTGTCGCACAGCCATGCGGCATGGCCATATGCTGTGCAGGCCGAGCAGCAGGAGCATGTCGAAAGGAACACCATTTTCTTTTCGACAGCTAAGAAACGGATGCCATGTGGCGTTAATCGGAGGTATTTTTTAGAGTTCTTTAGAGGACATCCCAAGAAAAAGACAGCGTCCCAACAGTCTAAAAAGACGTGTTCAACGGTCTCTTGCTTTTGGCAAAGGATTCAGTTGTCAGACGATGCCACTGGCAGTCCTTTTTCAACCAGGCAGGCTTTGACTGGAAGTGTTTGACTGTGCAGCTTGGAAAAAAAGAAGGTTTTCACGTTCGGGGGCGCCAGCACTCTTTTAACTCGTTTTAACGCGTCCTGTCCATGGGCCTGCACTGTACAAAGAACGGTGCATGGGAATGCGAAAAAGTAAATCAATCAAATCTTTCGTTAGTCGTTTGTGTGAGAGTTCAGACAAGTACTCAAGCGAGAAACAAGTGAATAAAAAACAATGCGCACCCACAACTTCTTTCAAAAAAGAAACTCGCGCACAGGCACTGAGGTCTTCGCTTGATGAAACAACAAAACCAGAATTCGCTCTGCTTAGGCGGACTTGAATAATGGTCTGCAAAAATGGTATTTTTGATTGCGGAGAAAAATGAATCTGCTAACAAACTGCCTCACAAACAAATGAGACAGGCCGAGACCACCGGTTTTGAGTCTACGAAAAAGATTAATGCCGCTCGTATGCTCCCATACAGAGCACGAAATAAAAACTGCAAAAACGCGATGCATGCGTTGTTCGTTGATTTGCGAGCAGTGCAGCACCTGCAAGATGGACCACACTTCTGCTGCAAGAAACGCATTGCAGACAGACGCGCGAGCGAAGATTGATAACCCCCACCTCTCAACTTGGTTGCCTTTTCGCGTAAAGCTTCAACTTGACCGCGCCAATACTCGCTGTTGGTGAGGTAGTACTCAAGAGGAACCCCAAGATAGCGGGACGGCGGTTCGGTCCATATGACGCGTTCAAGGACAGCCGCCGTTTAAAGCCAATCGCCGTACCACAACCCCAAACACTTATCCCAATTAACGGAACTACTTGTATTGTCGCAAAACATTTCCGCTAGCTCTATGGCTTTGATGACACTCTCTTTGTCCACTCAAAAATCGCCACATCGTCCGCGTACAACAAAACACGCACTTCAGTAGCTTGTAACAGAAACCCCCGAATAAACTCACTCTGAATAATACTTAAACAAAACGGCTCGAAAAATATACAAAACAGCAAAGGCGAAAGTGGACAGCTCTGTCGCACCGAAGAAAAAAGCCTAATGCGCTCACTGACACACTTGTTTACCACAAGTCTGGTCGCACAACTTTTGTACGCCATGCGCACACTATTGCACAAGACAGAACCTAAATTGACATAACTTAAAAGTGAAAAAAACAATTTCATGCGACACACGGTCGATGGCTTTTTCTAGATCTACCTGTAACATAGCAACCCTTTCGCACCATAGCGTCGCAGCACTCCAAAATACTGCGAGCGACATGTATGTTTGTAACTATACTTTTCCCTTTTATTGAACAGGTCTGGTGTGGGCCGACGACAAAGCCTATAACGCTTTGCAAACGTTCTGCTAAAACCTTCATCATAATTTTATAATCGACGTTCGTTAATGTGATCAGGCGGTACGAACCAACGAAACAGAGTTTTAAGGGGTCGTCACTCTTGGGTATGAAAATTGTGTGCGTGCACAAACGATGGAGACAAAACATTAAGTATGTACGCTTCACGAAACACGCAGTGCAAAAAAGGGGCAAGCTGTTTCGTAAACTCTTCGTGAAACTCAGCGCCCCAAACCGTCCGGTCCTGGCGCTCTTCCGATCTGCAAATTGTCAATCGCCTTTTTAACTTTCCATAACATAATGGACTGCTCTAACTTTTCCTGCAAATCATCCGAAAGGCGCGGCATTACCGTTAAATAATAGGCTCCGAACGTTTTTTTTCCTTTTTCTTTTTGGGCGCGCGGTAGCTGAAAAGGTTTTACAGTAGTCGAGGAAAGTGCGTTCGATTACTTTTTTTATCGCGCGACAGAACCCCTTGATACAGAATCTCGCCGATGTCACTCGTGTATTTCTTTTCTACCCCTATCGCCGTCGTTTTCGTGGATATCTCACCGCACGTTAACCGCTTAAACCGCGCACGCACCATTGCCCCCTTATAGCGTTCGGTATCAAGAAACTCGAGGCGTTTCCTGATATCCAGTAATCTCGTCGAAAAAGATACCAGGCGAAAGGCATTGTTTCTGGACCAGCTTCTGAACAAGTCCGTTAAAATCGAGAGTTTATTTTTCTTTAGCACGCGTGCGGTTTCTTTACTAGCTGCGAATGTGGCCAATGCGTGCTGCTGCCCGACTTCAAGCCGGGAGTGCACGGACTGGAGGGAAATCGGCAGCAAACTTTCCGACATACAGTCGACCGGCTGCATTACTACGAACGAAAGAGTTCCTGCAGTAGCTCAGTGGAAAGACGTCCGCTTCACACGCAGCGGGCACGGGTTCAATCCCTAGTGTGGGCGCACCATTTCTTTTTTTCAAACATTTTGCAATGTTTACATTTCTTTTTTGTTTACAATTATCACTGGAAAAAAATTGTTGTGGACGCTACGTCGTTGAACTAAATGGTTTGGGATTTCCTTTTGACCCCTGCGAACTCAATCAATGTAGTCACTTCGCACAAAATGCAAGGAGCATAAGAATCGGGTAGCGTCCGCTTCCCGAGGTTCCCGTAACTGTTCTACAGGAATTGCAGCCAGCCATTGATCCCGACCCGTTGATCTTTCGGAAACTTGTGCACTCTGCCGCACAATGCCACTTTCAGATGCAGGACATGTGAGGCAGCTCTTCACGCAACATCTTGGGAGTATTCTTTTCGGAGCCGATCCCGGGAATTCACCACGGGCACTCACTACTAATTGCCAACACTTAAATGTACAAAACAACTCATCTTGAAGTACAGAACAGCGAGCGGAACAAACATAACTGCAAAGGAATCGCACGGCGAACGGATCCCGCAACGCATTTCGTCTGCTGCGTGCGAAAAAAAAAAAAAACAATCGCACGGTCGGGTGTAGCCACGTGACTTCCGCCACTCACTCTCTCCTCTCCACTTCTCCGTGCGGTGCGAGGGTTTCGGTTTCGAGCGGTTGCATTTTTCGGCTTTATTAACAAAAAACGTGACTCTGTGCAAAATATTAATTGGGTAGTATTCCGACACCATAATAAATCACCTAACAAGAAATCTTTTTTTTTTCTTTAGGGGGGGGGGGGGGTGTCAGCGTTTCTTCAAAGGGATGGTGAACCGAAATTTGGATTTAAAAAGAAAACAGTGCAGGAGATGTAGGCGGGACGCTACAATCCCTACAACACTACTCGTAAGGCGATATCTTGAATGGACGGCCGTATTTTTGGAAAAAAGAGGCGAGAGAACCAGGCCGACGAGGCGCCTGACGTGAAGATACCTCGTTTCCTCCTCTCTTCGCTTTGCTCCCTCAAGGCGGCGAGGCGGAGAAGATGCGAGGCCGTTCCCTCTCCTTCTCGGAAAAACATGACGTCAACATTTCTGTCAAATGCGCCTCTTTTTCTTGAAAAATACGGTCATCCGTTCGAGATATCACTGTATGAGTGATATGTTTTAGTGTTTGTAGCATCCGGCGTGGCACGCTTTTGCCGCGTGTCTTCTGGAATCCAGATTTCGGTTCAGCATCCCTTTAAATGGATGCTGAACCGAAAATCGAATATCAGAAAACAACGCAGAATCGATAAGCGGGACGCCACAAATCCCAAAACGTCGCTCATAAAGCGGCATCTCCAACGGATCACGTGTTTTTCTGAAAGAAGAGCGCGCTCGGATAAGGCCGAAAAGACGCCTGACCTCTCATTTCCTCCTCTTTCGCTTTAACTCCGCGAAGAGGAAAGGGAGCGAGGCCATTCCTCCTCCTCCTTCAACTTTTCTGCGATAAGATGACGTCAACATTCTCCCGTCATTCGCTCCTTTATTTTCCAGAAATACGGCCATCCGCTCGAGAGGGGCTATATGAGTGATGTTTCCTGGTTTATGGCGCCCTGTTGAACCCTTCTGCAAGCCTATTTTGTGAAATGCGAATGTAGCATCCCTTTAAAGGATAACTGCAAAGAAAAAAAGTGTTTTTTTAAACAGCCTATATGGGACAAGCACGTCACAAAACAAATTTTCCGCGAAAAAACAATTTTATTCTAGCAATATTTACGCCACAGGACGTAATTTAGTCGGAGTAACAACTTCTCCACATTTAAAACTCCCGCTCTTTCGACGCGCGCGGAGTGGCTGTTATACGTCACTCCGTGACGTATAGCAGCCACTACGTGACGTATAATACCAACTTTGTGGCGCGCGATTTAAAACGGACGAAATAGCCGCAAACTAAAATCAGTATCGCGCAATAAATGTTGCTGCAAAAATTTTTGTTTCTGGCGGAAAAATTGTTTTGTGACATGCTTGTCCCAATTAGGCTGTTTAAAAATACACTTTTTTTTCTTTGCAGTTACCCTTTAACGTCGGTCCTGACGGGAATCGCCTTTGGGGCCTATGACCTGTTGCCAAGGGCTGTCACGACGGCGCAATTCTGGTCCGCTACCACTCGAAAGACCAAGCATACCGGAGCAACTTCAGAAACACCAGGCGGAATCCGGGTGAGTTGTGTACGGAACGGACGACCAAGGTCTGTCGCTTTTATGAACAGTGGATGAAGGCAGAAGTCGTAGAGGACATGGCACGAATGAAGAGTCGTCATGGAACAAATGGAGAAAGCCTTATCTGGGCTCGAAGCCGCCGACCGGACATTCATGAGGCTTCTTGATCGGTATTAGCGGCGAGATGTTTTGGTGGCGCCCTCCTATGGTTCCCCCTGTGACGTCATTACCTCGCAAACAACAAGTTCGATGGTGTTTGTAAATAGCGAGGTAGAAGCTTGAAATCATTGCGCTCTCAAAGGAACACTGCCAACACCGTCAAAATGAAAGTTCTTTCATTCCTCTTATTTCCGTCGATGATAAATCCTTTTCCGACGTCATAGTCAGCGTTCGGCCAATCGTGGAAGGCCGACCACAGCGACGCTTTCGGTCGCGCACGTCGCCAATAACTGAGGACGCTCAGGTTTTACGCGAGACGCTACGGTCCTCCCTCAGGGTGATGTCGACTGAGGCTTTGGACTTTAAACACAGCGACAGGAACATCCCACCTTGGGAGAACGGAGGTTATTGGACTGGTGGCGTCAGTCGTGGGGAGGAAAGAGTCTGTTATTATTTTCCTTTGAATCGGGCGAAAAGTGCGCGCACCGGGTAACACGCACTGCTTGCGTTCACTTGTATACGCGACACTCAAACTCTGTCTAGTTTCGGCGGTTTCCCAACGCCAACCCAATGTACTGCAGTGAGCAGACGTGCAAGCGAGCTCCTTCCAACTGGAAAGGCTGAGAGCGGAAAAACGGCGGCGCGTAAAAATCAACAGAAATAAATGTTTTAAATAATTTTGTCACTAAAAAAATATAACGCAAGTTCTGCTGGTTGTCAAATCAGCAGAACCCACAATTATTGTCATTTTACGTTAATTTCTCAGACTAGCTATACCCGTTTTCACCTCAAGAAAACAGCACTTTTTGCGCATCGTTCATACGCCGCGCGAAATAGTTCGCGCCAGATTTGGTTGTCGGAGGCAGAGGCGATGCTTTTGGCGTTTGAAATGTATACTCCTTGATAAGATAACACGTATCCACTCCAAAATTCTGCTAAATATATCTTAAATCTCCACCTAAAAGGTGAAATTTAGTAATCATCCGCGAGAAGCCGGACTTTTTTCCTGCGCTTCTTGAGGTGAAAACAGGTATAGAATGTTTTATTTGATTTTATATTATAACTTGTTAATTAAGAATGCTGCAATTGACGATAATTTGCCATCTTTGGATTCCCATAGTTGTTCGCGCGTTTGAAATTAGATCATAACCAACAAATTATGTTATACTTTGAAAAATTATTTATTAAAATATCTCAATAGTATTATTATTAATAAAAATTGCCGAAATTAGGGCCAACAACAATGAGAAAAAATGCACCATTTGACCACCAAATGCACCATAACCGAAACAAATTCAGGGATGACCTTTATAGACAAATCCTTTGAGGAGTTTCAAAAACAGGTCGAGGACATAATCAGGGAGAATGGGGAGCTGAAGAGGGAGAACGAGAGTCTGCGTGAGACGTGCAGCACACTCCAGGGTGACATGAGGGGGCCCTGACCAGAAGGACACAGCTGGAGCAGTACTCAGGCAACTCCAACCTCGAGATCAAAGGGATTGCCCGGCAGCCAAATGAGAACGCTGTTGACGTGGTCACCAGGCTGTGCGAGCAGATTGGTGAGCCAGTCACGGTGGACGACATTCAGGCATGCCACCGTTTGCCGGGCCGCGACACCACGGCTCCGAACATCATCGTGCAGCTTGCAAGCCGTCGAAAGAGCGACTCCATTCTGGAGAAGGCACGACGTACCCGGATGTCGACCACGCAACTTATTCTCTCGCCGGCGGCACCTGTCTATGTCCATGAGAACCTATGTCCGGTTCTGAGACGGCTGCTTGCGCTCACTATTAACCGAAAGCGAGAGTGCGGCTGGAAATACGCTTGGGTGCGAAACGGAAAAATTTTGCTAGCAAGTCCGAAAACAGCGCCGTTTGCCATATCGCCCATGATGATGACTTGGCTAAAATTGAGTAGATCTGCAGTAAAATGGAGTACCATGAATTAATTTTGCCATCAGACGTTAAGGAGCACACAAATCCAAAAGATGTTACTGTTTTCCATCTTAATGTGCGTTCCCTCCAAAACAAGGAGGACGATGTTTGCACACTTCTGGATGACTGCGATGTTGCTTTTGATGTTATAATGTCCTCAGAGACGTGGTACCAAGATGACCAGCCCGTGCTATATTTGCCTGGATACCGACATTTTCGCCTAAATCGAATCTGTCGGAGGGGTGGCGGTGTCGCCATTTATGCGGAGCAACGCGAAACTTACCAAATACTGGACTGCCTGACTCAGACGAATGAAGACTATGAAATTTTAACTTTAACTCGGCTTTTCTCTGTCGTGTATCGTCCGCCGTCGGCCAACGTCGCAGGTTTTTTATCCTTTTTCGATAGTTATTTGGAATTTGCATCAACAAATAAGTTTTCTGTTGTTCTCGGTGGCGACTTTAATATGATGGAGCCTTCCCATACTGGGACCCAATTTAGCAATGTTCCGAGTTCTTTCGGATATGCAAATGTGATTTCGTCACCTACTAGAACTGCTCTTGAAAGTGAAAGTGTACTGGATCTCTTCATTACAAATATGGGCCAAAGACTTACTGCAGCTGGTACGATCAGTTGTAGCATCAGCGACCATATTCCTATTTTCCTCGCCTTTCGTTGCTGTGATTTAAAATCAAGAGCGAAATCAAACGTCTTTTCTTTCCAACCATTAAATGCTTTGCTGCATTTTAGAAACAAAATATGCGCTCTCGACTGGACATTTGTGACATTACAATCCAACGTTAATGATGCCTACGATACATTTCATGACTTGTTCAAGAAGTGCTATGATGAATGTTTTCCGTATAAAGTAATATCTCGATCGTAGAAAAGCACGAAAACCTTGGATCACACCTGATCACATCAAAATGATTAGAAAAAAAAAAGAGTATATTGTTCAAAATGTTTATTTCCTCCAGAGACCCAGACAATTTAACATCCTTCAAAAAATATCGAAATAAATTAAACTCTATACTAAAACAAGCAAAAGCACAGCATCATGCAAACCTCTTCAGATATAAGTCGAAAAATTCTCCTGCTGTGATATGGAAATCTATAAATGAGGTTCTCCAGCGTGGCCCACGTAACGATAAAATGGTGGAGCTACTGATCAATGACCAAATGCCACCCGGCGTCCCACTGGCAGAATGCTTCAATTCCCACTTGGTAAATCTTGTTTCAAGCACACATAATGAAGATGCTGGTAAATATATCACACAGAGCCCAAGCTCGTCCCTTTTCTCAATCCAACAAATGAATTTGAGGTGTACAAAATATTCATGCGGCTCAAGAATAGTAACAGTCGTGATATTAGCGATTTTCGAATGAAACCAGTCAAGCTTGTCATCGACATAATTGCACCGTACCTCGCGCATATATTTAACCTCAGCTTGGCTTGCGGTGAGTTCCCCGCAAATATGAAACTTGCCAAAGTTACTGTGATTCACAAGGAGGGTGATGTGAACCAAATGACCAACTATAGACCAATATCCATCCTGCCAATTTTTTCTAGGGACTAGAAACCCTTGTCAAAACTCGTGTAGAAAGCTTTCTTTATCGACATGAAATAATAACTGACGCCCAATTTGGTTTTAGAAAGGGAAGGTCGACAGAGTCAGCGCTCTTACTCCAGAAAGAAATAATTTTAAATAACATTCAAAACAAGCCTTTAACACTAGGTATTTTTATTGATTTTAGTAAGGCGTTTGACTGCCTCAATCATCAAACACTCCTTGATAAATTAAAGTGTTATGGAATACGTGGTCCAGCAATCTCACTCTTGGATTCCTATCTCTCCAATCGCCAGCAGTGTGTCAGCATCGACGGGCAATCTATCTTCTCTCAAAGCCGTAACCTGCGGCGTGCCTCAGGGCAGCATACTGGGCCCTCTGCTTTTTAACATTTTTTTTATAAACGACGTGGTAAAGGTCTTGCGCAGTTTGTAATATATGCCGACGACACCAGCCTTTTTGTGTCGGGCGTAGACGCAGAAAGCGTAATAATTAAGGGGAACGATATTCTCGCGCAATTTGGCCGATGGTCTGAGGTAAATTGCCTTAAGATTAATGTAAAAAAAACTAAGGCACTCGTATTTCGGTAATTGAATAAGCACGTCTCCTTCACTAAATCCCTTACCTTAGGTGGTACAGTAATCGATATAGTTAAGCACCACAAAACGCTGGGCGTAATTTTCTCTGAGCATCTGTCGTGGGATCGCCATATTGATAATTTGGTCAGCAGGTTGTGCAGAGTCATTGGCGTTATTAGAAGATGCCGCTCAATATTGCCTGTTAACATTAAACTCATGATTTATCATGCCCTTTTCCGGTCTCATATAAATTATTGTCACCTCGTGTGGGGCACAACAACAACTTCGAATTTAAACAGAATACTGCTACTTCAAAAAAGATACTACGCATCATCGCGGGTGTACAGTCTCCGGCAATATGAAAGACCCACTGGGAGCGCGTGGCCGAGGCGGTGGCTGGCGAGGGCGCTGCGAGCGCTCCGGGCAATTCCATTCTGCTTCGAGGGAAGGACGCTCACTCGGGCTCTGCTAAAGCGCTTATCAGATTGTGCTGAGCCCCGAGTGAGCGTCCTTCCCTCGAAGCAGAATGGAATTGCCCGGAGCGCTCGCAGCGCCCCCGCCAGCCACCGCCTCGGCCACGCGCTCCCAGTGGGTCTTTCATATTGCCGGAGAGTGTACATATACCACACTAAACCGCTGTTCGAAAAATTCAAGATTATTGCCATTACAAATATGCGCGTGTATCGTCTTTTGTATGCTTTCCTTTTCGGAACAAATGCATTCATTGAATTTGTTTGGCGCACCTCGGACTTGAATAAAAAGGAAATCTCGATCAGTATATGCGCTGCTCTGAGATATGGTACGTTCCTCATTTCCGCACGAATCAGGCTTTACAATCCCTTCGCCATATGTTACCTACTCTACGAGGTACCATCTAGAAAACATAGATATATATGCTCTCTGACTAGAGCTGAATTGTATCAGTGTTTTATCTAACGCGGATGTCTCTGTATGACATTTTTCTTTTTCTCGCTTTTGCATAATATGCTTGCTGCCGAACGTTCCTGCGCTCTCACTTGTTTACTCTGTTTATTGTTACTTAAGTACATGCCTAGTTTGTAAGAGAAACTCTATATGCTGTATAACGTGTCTTTTTAATGTATAACACGTCTCAGCCAGATTGCTATGCTTGTTTTGCTTTAGGGCCCCAGACCCCGTCAAGTTACCATATGGTAGCTTTTTGTCTGGAAGCCCGCCAGAGTAAATTTCTGGTAATAAAGATTTCATTTCATTTCATTTCATAATAGTCCTTACAGAAAGGTCTCATTTTGTTTACTAGACATGAAAAACTGACATCGTTATCAAGATAGACATAAAACTGAACGCAATATAATATAAAGCCCTACGCGTCACGCGTTGCCTTCAAAAGACACTTCTGTTGTCCGACTCGGATTCTGTTTTGGGGATTTTCTCGGTGAGAACTGCCTAATTTATTTGTTTTGTGAATATATTCGAAACTCATGAACCGTGACGATATTTTGTAAAATTTTGATTGATTCTATGATTCTGGTGCTGGGAATAATGCTAGAGCAATAATAAATGCCCACAAAAACCCATTAAAGAGCCCGCAGATCCTGGTTCCACATCGCAATTATCTGAGTGAGAAAAAAAGGCAGCAAGAAAACACAAATATCAGCGCAGATTATTTTTTCAACAAATGGAGTATTCAGTTACCTCTGCTGGAAGGACACTCACGTTCCTGGATTGCAAATTCGTGGCACAAAATAACGTTTCCGCGAACCATTTCTTTGGTTCAATAATTACGCTGGGAGGCACGTGTTGAGTTAGCAGAGAAACCGTAATTAACACCTATATGGAGAAATTAAATTTAAACTAGAAGTTTGTTTCGTTTTCGTTTCTGAATTAAAACGTGCCTCCTGGCACAACTATTACGCTAAACACCGTTTTTCTTTCTTTTCTTTTTCGGGTTACAGATGACCAGCTCGCATAACACGCATAACAAGCGGGAATACTTCGTGTCGCTCAGTGAAGCCAGCATACGAGAGATTCAGCAACTGGTAGTATACCAGCACGCATCTCCGACCCTCACTAATAACCGCCATTTCGGAAACCGAGTGGCGCCACCTACAAACCTTTTTCGCTTACTCTCGTTCCCGGCCAGCTGGTAGGCATATTTGGTACGGGCGACGAAAAAATAAAACGTTTCAACCCGCAAATAGTAAAAAAATGTTGCGTGGGTGACGGTTACGCTTATATCCTAAGCGTATTCTATTGGCGTGGCGACGGCAAAGCCATGTTTTCACCCATACTGCAAGCGACGATATTTCAAGATGGGGGCGCCCTTGAGCCATCGGGAAACCCTCGCGCTCAAATTCGTCATATCTAAGGGGGGCGCTCTGTGCAGCACAGTTACAGCTACAGGGGAGAGAGTGTCCCAACCAGTTCAAGATGAAGGAAAGGAGGAGCAGGATCCCTCTCCTCTTGAAAAGGTTGGGAGACACCCTCTCCCGTGTGGCTGTACTGCACGGTTTTAGTGAGACGGACCATAGTTCCTCACCGCCCGAAGTCCTCCCCGACCGTCGCAGCAAGGTAAGGAGCAAAAAACAACAAAACAAAAAAAAAGCGACAGAGGACCCCTTTAATCAATCTGGAGGGCGCGTTTGGAGAAGCCAGGAAAAGCGTCTTGGGCCGAGGAAAGGAGGTTGGGCGGCGGCGACTGCGAGGGAGCCGCTTTCCCCGTCCAGCTCTTTCCTCGTCGGACGGAGCCTGTTTCCTCCAGGCTTCCGGAAAGCGCACGAGCCAGGAAAGTCCACTCGCCGACGTGGCCGAGAGGGCGTCCATTAGGCCTTCCTGGAACGACGGCGCCCTTGGCCCCGCGCTTCCGTTCTCCAAGGGAGCGAGAACCGCTTCGTGGCGAAAGACCCGCCGTCCACAACGACGCACGCAATCACACTGCCGCGGCGGCGAAGGACCTCGCCCGAGCCTAAAGGAGGATCCCAACAGACGTCGGGAGCTGTCGCCTCGGGCGAATCTTCCACACTCCAAGTTCGACGCAAGCTGGATTTCCGCATGCGCGAACATTAAAAACCAACTGCCTGACAAAGAAGCGTCAACGGAATTATTCAAATATTTTCAGTTTGCTTTCGTACTGTGTGAACAATGAAAACTATTGTTTAAAACTGAACACCTTCGTGGCTTGAGGGGAGCGAGGATATTCGACCGTTGCCGGCAAAGAAATGAAGACACCGAACTCTGGACACCTATCGCCATCTATGAGCGACGGCGGCAAAGTCACGTATGCCGTCGCTCATAGATGGCGGCAGCCTTTCCACCCTGGCTTGCCGACTTGCGGCCGGGCATTACCTTCCATTGTGCAGCTCCGCTGGTCTTCCGTTCTTCACCAGAGTGGAAAAGCTGCAACTTTTTTGCTTTGTTTGTCGGACGACGTCGGCGAGCGCTGAAGCCGCCTGTCCCAGAGAGATGTTCCCAAGAGTCGAGTTCCAAAGGGGTCGAAATTTTCGCACCTCGATGGGGTTCGAATTGACACAAAGTTCGAAGCTTTCGAGGCTCGTGGAAGTTCGTGTTTCAGTCCTTCAGAATTTCTCGGTTCAAGTTCGAAAATTCCAACAATTCCGAATTTCTCGATTCAAGGTGGAAAATTCGAATAACTTAAGTGCAAACTTTTTCGAACCACTCACGTCTCGTCGGTACGAAAGGTACCCCACGCTGGAAAGATCGGAAGGTTTCGAATCTCACGGGGGTCCGGAGTTCTACAGTTTCGAATCCCTATTTTCTTTGCATATCCTATTTTCTACGTTTGAGCGTGTCTTATTCGTGTCGAAAGTTGTCTTCCTTCATTGGGAAGCCATGCGCAGTGTAGATCAGAGCCACTGCTCTGACCGAGCGCTGCTTGGCAGCTCCATTTGCCGCTCGAGTGTCTTCTGAGAGAGCGTGGTCTTGTCTCAGCTTCGCTTTTGTAATCCATGCGCCTGCTCGGCGCCACTGCGAGCGTGCCGTCGCGTCATATGGAAGAAGACGACGAGCGGCGAACCTTCGAGATTGCTCGACCCTCATCCAACTGCTGGTCCACACATTGATCGTCCCGACTAACCTCACCCGTAAATAGCACTCAACGTAATTCAATGTACATAACAGTTTTCATTAAAATACTGATATACACCAGACACAACTTTAGTTTTTGGTGACATGGCAAATATTGGATCAACAAAATAGACCCGGGCACTGTTTTGACCGTGACGTCATAGCTACAGCAGACCTATAAATCCGCCGCTGCAGGATGCACGAAATCGCTTTCACTCAAGTGTTTACTACACACGCGAGAGGTTCTCGAATGTCGCTTTTCTATTTTCAATGTAATCAGACATTCCTTTCTTAGTTTTAATTTGGTCCAAATCATAACAAAAAATACACCCTCTTTGCTATGGTAGATGTCGCAGTGGGATAAAAACGCTAGATATTCCAGTTTTTTGTATTGGGGTAGAGAACAGCACATCAGCATCCGGGCGCTTCGACACCTCAGCGCCGAAAGTGTTCATCCAGTCTCAGCTGAGACGCTGTTCCGCCCACGGTGGCCGGCAGAGTTGGATGCGAACACGCTCTAAAGCCTGAGCGCGCCGCGCGACGAATTCTGGGAGTCCTCGGTACAGCCCTCTCGCTACCACGTGACATACGCGAGAGCAGGCGCAGGTTGCCAAGGCAACACCGCTCGAGCCGGACGAGCGCACGGAAATGGGGCCCCCGAGGGTAGCATCGTCTTGGCTTGCTTGCGATACGGTGGCCCTTTCCCAACCCTCCTCTTTGTATACCGGGTCTGCCGTCTGCTACACCGCCGCTTTGTCGAACCCTGCCACGGTTGCGATACACAATAAGCGGATTCGGTGACAACGCAGGACGTGAAGGGAAGTCCCACGAGATAAATACATGCCTGTGAGGGCGCCTAGGGAGCTTCATGTGCGCACATGAAGGCACTCTATGGGCGCCACTTCACGGAGCACATAACTGAGAAAGGAAAAAGGGGGTGGGGGATTTTCCTAAAACACGTACGCACTTGAGATTTGTCGTTCCCTTTTGCTCCGAACGAGGCCTGACAAAGGAGCGGTTCCACAAACTGGTGGAATGATCGTCCCGAGGCGTTCATTAGCGTCCGGGCCATCGGAGCGAGGTGTCGTGCACCATCTGCCGACCTGCCAGAAAGAATCGGGTCGTTTCTGGTCAGGTGACGGCCGAGAGATTCAACAGACAGCCGAGAGGTCCAATATTGGGTCTCTGGAATCGCCTCGAGATCGGACCGGGTGCCGTCGAAAGCCCCCGCGAGTGCCGACCACGAGGCAGCCGGACAAAGTCGTTCCGTGGATCGATGCCGGCTTCCGGGGCCCCAGCGCGGGCCGCGGAGGGCCGTCCAATTCAACTCTTCCCGACGGCAGCGCCCCAAGCTCGACATGGGCCCGCGCATGGAAGAGGCCTTCTGGGTCGACCGGTCGGGAGAGGGTCGACGGGAAGGGCTGCTCAACAAGGGTCGGGCATCAGCTCGGAGTCCAACCGACGGCCTTCTCACCGCCGGAGCCGAGCTGTTCCGAGCCGGCCCTCTGTGTTCGTAGACCAGAGGGGCTATCCGGGAGAAACTCGCCTCGTGGTCCAAGCAAATACTTTACTAGGGGGAATACATTCCACTCCTCTCAAATACAATGGCCTCGGCGCGGACAGGTTGTCTGGGCTTGGCGAGAGCCATCTATCGTCGGGGAGGTCTCGGCGGTAAATGATAATGATGACGATGGTTGTTCTACATACCAAATTCATTGTTGTGGAAATGCTCGAGACACGTGCCGCGCGCCACTTCTATACTTCGTTTCACCTTATCTTGTACCGCAGCGAAGGCTAGAAGCGCGAGCTCATAGCGTTGGCAGCTGCCCTTGGTGCACGAGAGCGTGTGCCGCCGAGATGTTCTTTAGAGCAAGGAGCTCGCGCTTGTAGCCTTTCCTGCGGTACAACACTAGCTGAAACAGAGTATAGTGGTCGCGGCACGTGCATCGACGCTGTGCCGCCATGATCTTCCCAAGGGCTGCACGTTGCGTGCTCGTGCATCGACGCACCTTGCGCTACTTTTGAAACATGAAGGGGCTTTAGGTGGAATCGGAGACGACACCGCCGCGGCCGCCGCGAACATCCACGTGCACATGCGCGTGGACTGACGCGGACCTCCCTCCGTCAGGGCTGGATTCGGCGCTGTAGGCGTTCTGTCTAATGCAAATGAGCGGAGTGGAATGTATTCCCTAGTAAAGTATTTGGTCCAAGCGTCGAATGGGGGAAGGGGCACGGAATAGATGCGCGGCGCTGAGAAGGAAGACCCTCCCTAAACCTTCTGCGCGAGGTTCCATCCGGGGTTCCCGCCTCGTTCCGGGAAGGTTCGACACAAGGGCGCCGTTCAACGCATCCAGTGAGTGTACTCGGCAAGGAGCAGGAACGACTCAGTTCGCAGTGCTCATCGGAATGCACAATCGTTGCCCAAATCGCCGCGGGCCAGGAAATGCGCATTTGCACCGCCTTAAAGAGGGCACTGACACCCCAAAGGTCGTATTTTTTTTATTCTCTAAAACGACGCAAGTTGTAGTCATAAACACGCAAAAAAAACCGCATCGCGAAAAAAATTTCTTCGCGCGGGCGCGCGCTTTTTTATTTTTGGCGTTTAAATCTCCCGCCGCTACCTCCTCCCTTCTTTTGATCGATGACGTCAAAAATCAGAAAATTTCGAAGCTTTGTAGGCGACATTTCTATAACATTTAATAACGGCAATCGTAAAACATGTTTTTTAACGCAATTGCGAACGCACTACGGCCCCTCTTTTTGAAATACCCAAAATCGGAGTTCGGTGAGATGTCCCTTCCTAGATTTGTGTCCTCCCTCAGAAAACTCGGCGGCGCTCGAGCAGATGGGCGAGTCGGCGAAGAAACCGGTTTTTTTCCCGCGCCAGCTCCCTTCTATCCCGCCAGCTCGCCTCCTCCTCGCATCGGGTCAGCGGAGGTCCGAGAAAAAGTCGAGTCGCAGGAGACCGCAAAAGTTGACTCACTGCACTGGCGGGGACCGCGCGGGAACTTCAAATTCGGCATTTGGAAATTGTTTTTTAATTCACAAATACTGAATTCCCAAGTTTCGAATTTTGAGGGTAATGTCCCGGCACCGTTTTCAATCGTTTCGGATAATAAAAAAAATATGATTTTGAGGTGTCAGTGCCCCTTTAAAGGGCAACTCCGCTTCATTTTTGATATTTAGAAAACTATGCAGCCCTCTTCAGTATCATATAGGAAGACCCCATGTCAAATATTACGATCTAATTCCGTCTATATATTTAATAAACTGGCCAGCAAACTTTCAAACGAGCCAAGTCGCCGAAATCTGCCAACTCTAGCGTGCGACGTGAGGCGCAATCGTCAGCGCAGTCAATGCGACGGGGTTGGAGCGGCCAACGTTGAACCACTACGCCAAAGGCATGACTACGTCATTCTCACGTTTTGGTTGTTTTACTTCTCGGAGCGAAATTGAACGATGACGTCATGAGTTTCTCCTCCCGGTGTTGGCTCTACGGCGTCCACGTGATCACCGTAACGCGGATGCGCTAGTTTGCGCTGCCCTGCGCGTTTATCGCATGTCCGGTTTCTCCGCTCCCCCCTCTCCTCTTTCGTGTTCTCCCCTTCCCCCTCTCCCCCGGGCCATCACCATCCTCGCCATGCGAAGCGACCTACCCGCGTCGCGTGTCCTGTACCTCGCGCCTGCGAACGTCACAAGACCACGTGGTTCGACGTGACGTGGCCATGACTCTGAGGACACGGGACCAATGTTGCCTGACGCAACCGAAGTTTCGGTTTCGGTATCGGCTGATGTTTAAATTAAGATTACACAAATAATATTCAACATTTCGCGAATCCGAAGACGTAGAGCTGTTGAGTAGTACTTTGTGAAATGGAATCACATGTAAGCCTAAATTTTTCGGAATTGAGCGGAGTTGCCCTTTAAGCGCGGTCCAAACCAAAGCTTCTTTTTGCGCGTGTAGGTCGGGCGGCTTGCGGATGTGACGTATTTCGTGACGTCGCGCCGGTTCTTTGCTTCTTCCGGGCGCGCACAAAAAAGTTGGTCGATCTTAAAGCGCGGTCCAAACCAACGCTTCTTTTTGCGGCTGTAGGCCGTGAGCGAAAGGATGTGACGCATTTCGTGTCGTTTTTGCTGTTTCCGGGCGCGCTTTCTGAGTCAGAACCGTGCGGTCTGGTTTGGACGATGCCAGCTTCGGGCGAACGCGCACGCGCCGCCACGCAGGCACGAGCGCACTCTGGCGGTGAAGCGCAACTGCGACAGACTCGCCGGCCAGACGGCGAAGAAACGCGGAGCCGGAACTAGCTTGCCCTCCACCGATTGGCCGGAGAGAGGAGCGTCCGACTACGTCACAACGCGTCTTCGTGCGCTTTCAGGAATAAGTTAAGATCGACCAACTTTTTTGTGCGCGTCCGGAAGAAGCAAAGAACCGGCGCGACGTCACGAAATACGTCACATCCGCAAGCCGCCCGACCTACACGCGCAAAAAGAAGCTTTGGTTTGGACCGCGCTTAACTTATTCCTGAAAGCGCACGAAGACGCGTTGTGACGTAGTCGGACGCTCCTCTCTCCCGGCCAATCGGTGGAGGGCAAGCTAGTTCCGGCTCCGCGTTTCTTCGCCGTCTGGCCGGCGAGTCTGTCGCAGTTGCGCTTCACCGCCAGAGTGCGCTCGTGCCTGCGTGCGCGCGTGCGCGTTCGCCCGAAGCTGGCATCGTCCAAACCAGACCGCACGGTTCTGACTCAGAAAGCGCGCCCGGAAACAGCAAAAACGACACGAAATGCGTCACATCCTTTCGCTCACGGCCTACAGCCGCAAAAAGAAGCGTTGGTTTGGACCGCGCTTTACGCTGTCTCGACCGGTATGCAGCCCAGCAATTCTTGGTCACTCGCCTTCTCCCTGCTTCTGGTCACTCGAGCTTTCCGTTGTTCCGCAGCCTTTTGGGCACGTCGCTCTCGCGCCCCGGCGGCATCACTTGGAGCTCCGATTGCGGTTGCAGCGACGGCGACATTTCATTTGTTCTCACGGAGCGAGCTGAGATACCGCTCGCAAAGCGTCCGTGTGCTTCCAAATGTCATTCGTAATAAAACACAAAAGCACCGCAAACCGTCTCCTTCCAAACCCGAAATGGGGGGGACGTATCGTCTTCTACGAAGCGAGTGCCGTTGTAAAAGCTCCCGGCCTCTTCTTTCCTCCACGAGCGGAGTATGACACGTCTCTTGGATCTGTACCGGCGTATCCGGCATGGGCGACGAAAAAATAATAAAACGTTTCAGCCTGTAAATTGTAAAAAGAAGAATAGAGGGGAGGCAAAACGGGCATGTGTGACGGTTACGCTTATATCCTAAATGTCTTCTATTGGCGTGGCGATGGCAAAACAGCGGGGCGATGGCGGCGCCCCTGTGAAAAGAGTCTGTAGGTGAGGACCAACGTTCTAGAACCCTCAGTTGGGAAACTCACCGTTGAAACCTGGGCCACTGGCGTCCACCGAGACCGAGCTACATACGACAACAGCGCCGCTCTTTATCATTTGTCGCGACTGCGGTCATCTTGAGCTCAAGGTGACTGCGGTCACCTTGAGCTTTTTAAAAGCATGTTTTTTCCGTAAAAACCAACGGAAAAAACTGTTTTTGTGGTAACCTTTATTGGAGTTTAGTACAAAATGAAGGGCGCGTGATGTTTTCTAAAATCTTTAGTTTGCAACGTTTTGCAGCGCAATTATTTATTTATTTATTTACCCTAAAAACCCTTTCGGGCACTACATAAGGGGGGGGGGGGGCAATCATAAACAAAGGTAGTGCACTTTGACAAAAAGATGACGTTGGCGCAACATATAATATCAGAAAAAAAAAATGCTTAGTGAAAATTAGGTAAGCAAAAACTACATACATCGTTATACATTGGTTAGGGCGTTGGTAAACATCTGGGCTGAGGTGATCGACAGAATATCGCTGGGTAGGCTGTTCCAATCGGAGACAGTGAGGGGGAGAGGGGAGTTCTTGAATAGGTTGGTGCGAGCGAAAATGGGGCGTACTTTGAAAGGGTCATCTACGCGGGATGAGACATGATGAGGAGGCTGGATGTAGGAATCTCTGAAAGCAGATGAACTATGGTATAGCTTGTGGAAGAAGGACATGCGGGAAATAGATCTACGACAATGAAGTGGCGAAAGGTTGAGGGAATGTTTTATGTTAGTCACACTTGAGTATCGGGAGTAATCCTCAGCTATGAACCTAGCGGCTTTATTTTGAAGTGACTCAATATTGTTGGTTAGATACATCTGATGAGGGTGCCAAATAATGGACGCGTACTCCAACTGCGATCTTACGAGAGAGGTATACGCAAGAAGTTTAGTTGCTTTATTAGCCTGGAACAATGAACGTTTAAGAAATCCTAGAGTTTTAGACGCTTTGCTGATGACATGCTCAGTGTGAAGGTTCCATGATAGGTTAGCTGAAAGGTGGACGCCGAGATATTTACATTTTCAATCTGGTTCTCTCCAATTGCGTACGCGTGGCGATCAACATTTCATTTGGTGGTGAAAGTGAGATACTTGGTTTTTGTAATGTTGATTTGGATCAACCAAGTGATGCACCATTGGCTTATTAGTTTAAGGTCGCGCTGGAGTACGCACACATCTAGAGGAGTGGATATGGGGCGATAAACGACGCAATCATCCGCGAAAAGTCGTATGGTGGACTGAATGTTAGCGGGAAGGTCATTTATATAGAGAAGGAACAATACCGGACCAAGAACCGAGCCTTGTGGGACGCCAGACTTTACGGGTGTTGTTTTTGTTATTGTTTGTATTGTCTTGTATTGTTCTTTTGTATTGTTTTTATGCAACCATTCCTCAGCGTGTGCTTTCAGGTAGCGCGTCCCGACCTAGGCGCATCTTAACTTCGGTAGTAATTCGCGGCGCGTCCGCTTGGGAGACGGGGGATGGCACCCCTGAAACCCTTTCCACCGTATCTGTTTCGGCGCCAAAAATGGCCGATAAAGCCAAAATACAAGTCACGTGCAGTTCCTCGTGTGGCCGCTGCGGGAGATATGGTGGCGTTGCCATCGCCATTAGCTCGGCTCTCGAGTACGGATCGGTGCCACTTTTTAGGGGCTAAGCTCCTTAGGGTCTAGCCTTGTCCGTCCGGCGTCCGTGCCCACATCGATTGCCATCCCGTCTTCTTAAAAAAGAACAAATGTTTGCGCAGTCGACAGGATTCGAACCTGTGCGGGGAGACCCCAATGGATTCCTAGTTTATCGCCTTAAAGGAATGGTGAACCGAAATTTGGATTTAAAAAGAAAACAATGCAGGAGATGTAGGCGGGACGCTACAATCCCTACAACACTACTCGTAAGGCGATATCTCAAATGGACGGCCGTATTTTTGGAGAAAAAAGGTCGAGATTGAACAAGGCCGACGAGGCGCGTGACGTCAAGATATCTCGTTTCCTCCTTTCACCCCGTCAAGGCGGCGAGGCGGAGAAGACGCGAGGCCGTTCCCTCTCCTTCTCGACTCTTCTCGGGGAAACAAGACGTCAACATACCTGTCAAATGCGCCTCCTTTTTGAGACAAACAGGGGTCATCCGTCCCAGATATCGCTGTATGAGTGATGTCTTGGTGTTCGTCGCATCCCGTTGTACGCTTCTGCCTCCGTGTTTTGTGGAATCCAGATTTCCCTTCAGCATCCCTTTAACCACTCGGCCTCGACTGCGGGACGAGTAGGGGCTCTGACATGTGGTAGTAACTCAAGAGCTGGGGATGTCAATGTCATGGATGAAACGTGGCATGTAGCCGCTCAACGTCTATACAGGAGTACAAAGCAGTAATAATGAAGTCGAAACGCAACCCGGAACTCAGCACTACCTATGAGCAATTAAAAAAATCAGCACCATCAGCACTAAATATGAACAATAAAATCAGTATCATCAGCACCACCAGAGCGTCGCCCCAATCAACATCATTCACCACGTGGAGATGCGGTCATTTTGTTTTTTCCCAGGGCAGTCTCTATGGCAGTTTTTCAACTGAGTGGCTTTAGTAACGTGGGTGAGGACACAGGGCCCGGCGAACGCTGCGACGCGGTCGATCAGATGAAATCCGATGGGTCCGAGTTACCTCAACCGATAGCATCTCAGCCGTCCAAACAGAAAGAAAAAAAAAATGAAAGCCGCTTACAACTCTCTGTAAGGCCGAATTGGAGCGCAGCTCTTGAGGAGGGGGGAAGGTGCGGAGGGAGGGGGGTTCACGTGACCTTGGGGGGTCACGTGACCTCGGGAGGGGGGGTCACGTGACCTCGGGGGTGACGGGGCCTGGGGGGTCACGTGACCTCGTCGGGGGGGGGGTCACGTGACCTCGGGGGCCACGTGGCCTCGGGGGTCACGTGACCTGGGGGGTCACGTGACCTCTGGGGCCACGTGGCCTAGGGGTCACGTGGACCTCGGGGGGAGGGGGGGTCACGTGACCTCGGGGGCCACGTGGCCTAGGGGGTCACGTGACCTTGGGGGTCACGTGACCTTGGGGTGACCTTGAGGTTACGCCGACGCCGACGGCGACGGCGACGCCGCTCAAGCCGGAAACGGGCGCCTAAGAGCTGCGCTCTAAAACAAGCGTCTCGTTCCGAGCGTGCGCTCTTTCCGTTCGAAGCGTGTGCTGAGAGCCTCAGACCTTGACGGACGCTGGCTCGAATGCCGCGCCAGAAATCTCTCCGCTTCTCGAAACTAGGGTCAATGACGAAGCAGTGTTTCAGCAACGCGCGTAGCCCAAGTGCCAAGTTGTACTACGTCACATGGCACCCCCCCACCACACACACAAAAAAAAATAAAGAAAGAAACATTTTAAAGTGAAGCGTGTCTTTCCCAGAAAAGTATGGGAAACCGAGTGGCGACAGGTTGCCATTCGATGGATGGATGAGGGCTAAACGCTATGAACCGGGCGGCGGCTTGCGCCACCTAGCCAAAGCTTTTTTTTTTTCTAATATTTATTTCGCGTAGAGTGTTATCTCTGGAGATGTCTTCTTAAAAGCTCCTATCGGTACGACAGAGGCGCCTCCATGCAACCGGGTGCGCATACTTTCCGCCCTCGCCCCGAAGAACAAGTCGCACGTCGAGGAGCCGGCTTTCGTGGCCAGAACTGCCGGCCAGGCCAGCGCAGCCAGAGTGAGCGAAGGGCGGCCGAGCGCGACGCGAACAGGGGTCCCCTCGTGGTAATTCGATCCTAATTAATGGCGGCCCCTGAAGACCCGCACGAAAAGGGAATATGGGGAGCGGCGGTGCGGAGCTCCCCGAAAAGAGGAGCGGAACCCGGGCCGGGGGCGAGGGATAGCGCCGGTCCGACGAAGCCGGTCAACCGACGATTGCACCGCACGCGGTCCTCGGGACCTTGGCAGAGCTAGCAAAGTAACAGAGCCTTGGCAGAGCTAGCAAAGTAACAGAGCCTTGGCAGAGCTAGCAAAGTAACAGACAGCCTTGGCGTCTCATGTTACGAGGCGTCGAGATCACAAATTGGTCGAGTCACGAGTTCAGCCGGGACTATTTGAACTTGCGTCCAATAGCTGCCCTCCCAAAGCTCGGTTGGCCGATCGGGACCAAGCATCTCAAGGGGCGACCATCGGGGGCGGTGGCCTGCATCGCGATGAACCCATCGGCGATATGCAGGGGACGAACGACGCATTTCCGAGAAACCGCCCAATGGTTCTTCCGAGAAACATCTCGATGGGCGCACGCGTCCCCTAGCCTGCTGCCGATCGAGCGACCGCAAAAGGTGTCCGAGGAGGCCCTCAGGGAGCGCCCAAAGAGACTCGTGGCGGGGCAGTGAGTGGCCCACTTGCCCGATTGCGAGGCGTCGTGTGTGGGCGGCGCGTGCCATCGACCCACCCCGCGAGGGCAGCGTGCGGTCGATGCCACCGGTCCGCTCGGCCGCACGGGCTCCGTGAGCCGAATGCCAAAGCCACGTGCACGCCGGCCACGCTCCCAGAGCCCGGATCCATACGCCGCAGTAGTGGCGACCAGCGCGACCGAAAGCCTCGCTCTGGTCGGCGAGCGGCCAAAGGCGGGACATTATCGCGTTCCTTGATGCCAACAAGAGGACTGTCAACTTTGATGGAGCATCATCGGTCGCTGGCAATCGACAATGCTGATCGTGACGCCACAACCCTAAGAGGACGAAAGGTCTGGACGGTCTTCCCGGCCAGCGCGCAAGCTGTTTCGCTCCCCCGAGCATTCTCCCCCGAGTCACTCGGCCAGGGCTGCTTCGCTGCAGTGCAGTGCCCCGAGCGTACGATAACCAAGAGGTCGCAAAACTCCCAACACCTCTGGCGGGGAAAAACCAACCCGAAAGCGCCAATAAGACACACGCTCGTTAAAAAACACAGGGTTCCGAGGGTTGTTGAGCACTCGCCAGTCCCTGTACTTTAGCGCGAGCCAAATTGTAGACCTTCAGCTGTTCCTGTCCGGTTCCGACCAATCTGATTTCAAAATCGCTCCGAAAAAAGAAACCCGAAAAAGAATGATCCCGTTACACATCGCCGGCCAATCAAATATCCCCCAGACAAAATTCTTTGCGCGTGATAACAAAAAAAAACGAAAAAAAAAAATACGGGCAGGGGGCGAATGAAGAGAAATCGGCTGGGGCAACTGAAACCTGCGCTGCGGGCTCCCTCCCGAGAGAGAGGTCCGAGCCTCGCAGTGCCGACGCCAAGGGGCCACGACCAGCGACGCGCCCAAGCAATCCAATAGACCATTTGCTATACTGTAAACGACTTAAAGGAGCTCTGCAACGATTTTAACGTTGAAAGAATTGGCGTTTTCTACTTTTGACATTCTTCACCTTGTCACAAAGGACAGAAAACACACCTCCTTCCTTCGAAATGTTGCAATTCCGCCGCGTAATCGCGAGGCAAAAATTGGAATATTCCTCGACCTGCCGCCGCGAGCGGCGGCCATGAGAAAAACACGGCATGACGTCATGGGGAATCTTGTAGAAAGATAGCAAGTTGTGCGAATACCTGCTCGATAAAAGGTAACTTTTCTATAAATCTTGTCGTTCCAACATAAATATAAATGCGTCAAAAACCTGGTATCATCGACAAAACTTTTTATTATACGGAGTTTCAGTGGCGCCATCTATCCTAGGTCCACAAAACCGTCAGCAGCGGAACAGCCGCCAGAAGCCGGAGTGGGAGGGGGACAGGGCCGGACGGGTATGGTCGGGACCCGGATGAGACTTTCCTCCTTTCACCATATTCGCGCTGCGCCCGCCAGCACGTGGTCACGCGGTCGCGAGCGCGCTCTTCCCCATTGGACTTCACTGAGCGCACGTGACTCAGGAAGTTAGGGAAGGAGTTGAGAGGCGCCGAAAACCCCAATCTTTGTCCATTTTTTAAAATAAAAACTAGGACATGCAGGCGAAAGTGGTTTTTTGTTCTTTACTTCAGAAATGCCGAGACACCAACTCCCACATTAGTTGAGCAAAGCAATGAAACTTTCATTTCGCGGGCTCAAATTTTCGCGAATCGGGCCAAAGCTGAAAAGTTGAAATTATTCGCGGGTTCTAATTTTCGCGAATCGAGTGTAGCTTCCGTAGCGTTCACATATTGCCCAAATTGTTCGCGGGAAGTAGTTTTCGCGAATTGTAGGCGATTCGCGAAGTTCGCGAAAATTAGGTCTTCGCGAAATTTAGTCGTTAACAGTATTCCCCAAGTGCCCCGGCCCGCGCTAAAAGAATCATGGGAACCGTGTGCCTTCAGCTCCTTAGTGATCGGTAATTTCGACCCTATTCTTGGTTACACAGGTTTTGAGCGCAATTCGGAGTCACCCTGAACAAGCACCTGATATACCTAATGACCTGTCATATCGCTTTTAAAATTTCTCCTCAATGGCAGCGTTTTTGATACTGTGCATGCTGTCCACCTTTCAACCTGGATGGGCTGCAGAAATCTCTACATTATTATCATGCTGATATTAAGTTAGAAACGCTAAAAATGCTATAAACAGCCCAGCGGACTCCGAGCTAAATCCTGGTTTTTGTTTTTGTGAATTATCGGCTTTTTAAGCAATTCCTGCTCAAACAACAATCACGAGAATGATAATATTGTAAGAGATTTCTGCAGCTCAGCCAGGTTGAAAGGTGGATCGCATGCGCAGTATAAAAAATGCTGACGTTGACGAGCAATTTTAAAAGTGATATGACAGGTCACTGGGGTATATCAGGCGCTTGTTCAGGGTGACCTCGAATTACGCTCAAAACTGTGTAACACGCGTAACATAATTACGCTCGAAAATTAGTAATCAAGGAATCATGAGAACACCGTTCCCATGATTCCTTGAGTGCGGGCAGGGGCGCTTGGGAATACTGCAAACAGTCTATTCCAGCTAGAAGCCCTGCGCGTGACGTCATCGCTAGTGGATCCCCGCCCCAAGCGCCTGTCTTTCGAGCGCGCTCCAGCGGTCCGAGTGCACTCTAGCTGTCAGAGTGCACTCGAGCTAAACTTAACGACATTAGGGAGTTTTCGTAGGCCGTGTTCCCCCTCCGCTAAGCCCCCGCAACGAAGAAGTCGCTACTGCGCCTGCCCGCCGATGGCGTTGGCTGTAGAGTTCCGGGTATCGTAGCGGGCTGCGGAGAGCGTTGCGGGAGGCGAAAACGATCTACGAAAACTCCCTATTGTCTCACTTCCGGTGCACGGTGGCGGAGACGGTGCGCGAGAGCTCCAACAGGCCGGTTTCCGGTAAGATGAGGGCGTTTCCGCTCTCGAGGCCAGTCTTGCGCTGGTCTCAATCGCGTCTCGCGCGTGCTATTCTCGCGCCTGATTCGAGATACCCGCATACTTGGACGGCGATCACTTGGTAGCTCGTGCGGTCGTTCCTCATCGTGGGAAAGAAAAAATAAAAGAGTGCTGGTGTAGACTAAAGTCACTGGATCCAGTGACTTTAGTGTAGACAGGTATGCATACATCTTTCATATGCTTCGTCAAAGTTCTTCGTGTTCCTTACACAGAATTTCCGGATCAGGCGAGCCGATGAATTTGGCCATTCAGCCGATCATTCTTTGCGTCATTGAGGTTTTTGGCAATTCAGAAGACGTCCGGCGTACCTTGAATCGGCGCACGAACAGCGTGCAGCACAAATGCAAGCTCTTGCTGTTGCCGCCGTCTCCGCGGTGGAAGAGTGCGACTAAGCGGAACCATCCACATAATCCGTACGCCAGGCGCCGAGGCCGCCGGGAATCTGCCGTCCGAAGCGGTCACACTCTGTCCGAGCAAAAGAGAGTTCGCGCGGCACACTCGTTTCTTACAACTTTCTGCATGATCGTGATCGAAACATCGCGTGAACCCTATTTTCAACCATGAAGGGTCACTACATTTAACTCTTACGCGCTTATTGTACCTAGGATTACAATAGTTTCTCTCGGCCACCGTAGGGGATTCTATTCGGCTTCTGGTTGGCCAAGAGAGCATATGCCAAGCTCTGTTTGTGCGTCTGGTGCACGCCCTCGCTCTGCCGCCGCGCCTCCATTGTTGACCCAACTCTCCACGACGAAAACCTGGCATCCAGCGAATCCGGCGAGCCTCGGAGGTGGGCGAGGCGTCGTCCCTTCGAGGCCCGAAGTCCGGAGGGCAGCGTCCGACCATTTGCCAGCGCCTCGTTGTGCTCATTTGTTTTCAACTGGCTGACGTCCGGATGCCGGGCCGCAGAGCCTCAGGCAATCTGACGCTTAACGACTCGACCTCACCACGGCCGACTTGCTTAACCGCTTATGGCTGAAAAATAAGGATCCAGTCGCAGCTGATGTAGCGCTTGGAATACGACCCCCGAGTTTTTTCGCGCGCTTCCTACTCGGGATACACAGGGAAAATAAACGAAACAAAAAATTGCAAGGCCGACCACGCTAAACGCGCTCATTGTTGCCAATCGAGTCGATAAAAACCCAAACCAAGACAAAATAAAATTTGTTTGGCGCACGTTGTGCGATTTGGAGCACAATGGCGCGAGGTATTGGCTGTGGCGCAGTTTCCGCAAAATGGCGCAGGATGGCGCAGACAAATGAGCCTGGCGCAAAATGGCGCAAATGGCGCAGCCGTTCCACCCCTGCAGGAATGGCAGACGGGACTCCGGAGTAACGAAAAGTACAATTCGCATATTTCAAAGACACAGCAAAGGTCCGAACATCGCACCATTCCGAGCGATGGGCAAGCGCGCAAAGGGAAACGTGGCCAAGCAGCCGCGTCGAGGAGTCTGCGCCACGCGCTCCGAAAGGTCGCGCGGGAGCAGCACACATCAGTCGTGTGTTTTCGACCACTTTGCCGACTCCTTCCAACTGACCATAGGCGGGTGCCTGCTGGAACCTTTCATCAGCTGGCTTTCTGCGGCTCGGAGTGCGCGGGTTCACGAAGGATGTTCCCTTCGGGTGCAGCTTATATATCACTGGGGCGAAACAAAATGCCCGAGTCACTGGGTCGCATGCGTTGTGTCTGATACAGTATACAATGATGGTAGCGTGCGATCTCGTCCAAACGTCGGCGAGGCTCCAAGCTTTCGATCCATCTCAGTTCGAGGCCCGAAGAAGAGCGCGGGCACTTTGGGCGGCAGCACAGGGCCGAGTGAGCGCTGCCCCGTCGAGGACTCCGCGCCCCGGAAGACATTCCGCGCCGGCATTCCGACGCGTCCGTGACCGAGCAGGCGAGCGGCCACGCCGAGACGCCCGTCCCAGGCGACATCGAGGGACGCCACCTTGCCAAACACCCGTTCAATCGCCGCTGGATCAGCCACTTCTCGAGGCAAATCCTGCCCCAAAATGGACATTCGATCGAAATTCGCCCGTCCGAAGGGCCGCCAAACGATGTTCTTACTTCCGCTGCATTCTGCTCAGAATGAGTCCTCTCTCCACAGAATCGCCATCTGCGTTACGATTTCGAGAGTCGATTCGTGGGGGAACACGCAGCGTCTGCTCTTTGTGTACCGAAGTTTAGAAGAACACACTTACGAACAACTCGCTTGACTAACATTTGGCAAAGGTAAAAAGACCTCGTTGTCACGCAAATGTGCAATACACGTTGGAACTGGCTCGCAATGTTTCTCGTTATTTCAATCGCGTTACAACATTAATATCGTTTAAAAATATTCGAAGGGAAGGGACATAGCCGCATGGTCCCGCTTTACTAATATTTTGGTTTTAGGTGAGTTTTATGAATACGTCATACTTTTTGTGAAAATAAAAATATAAAAAAGAAAACTTACACAGCTGATTACATATGCAAACTGACATGTTGCCGTTAAGTTATTTAGCCACCAAGAAAGTAGCTAAATGGCACAATGTCCTCTCGTCAGCTACCAGACCTTTACTATACTTCGTTTCAGCTTGGGTCAGACGCAGGCGATGCTGCGCGCGAGCTCGGGCTTTCAGCGTCCCTGCCAGCACGCGCGCTCGTGCAATGCAAGCACTGTTCAGGGCCACACGCTGCGCTCGTAGCATCGGCTGCGTCTGGACCGCTGAACAGTATAGACCACCCAAGCACCAAGGGGTGCGCGAGTCTATAGACCGACACGCTGCTTACAAACAAGCCCGAGTTTGCCCACACAAGCACTGCGCGTGCGCAGAAACCGAGTTCGCGTGAAGCGTCTACGCATGCGCAGTGCCGTCGACAGCGCCACCGCAGCTGCGTGCTGCGCGTCTGTAGACGGTTCTAATGCAGAAGGAAGTGGCGCCTCGCGCGCCTTCTTCAACGTCTTATCTGGGATCCCCCGAACAACCCGAATTGCTTTGGAGAAAGAAAAAAACGGGAACAAAATAAAAGAAGTGAACAAGGCTGACTCTGAGGACACTTCTTTTACTTTCTTTGTGTTCTTTGCGCGCTGCTTTCCCTTTTGTCGTCATGAACCAACTAGCCCACATCGCCACCCTGTTTAGGGGGCGCCCTCCCTCCCTGCTCCTCGCCATTCTAAAAATTCTCTGCTTGGTTCGAACCTTTGATGCAGATAAGGCGAGCGCGTGTGCAGTACATTCCCAGCATTCTTGGTGCTTGGGCAATTCGGCAAAATGTCTATTGGCCGAACATGGATCAGGGACGAGCGTTCAGACGCACCAAAGGTATCCGTTTGCGGGGCCAGCACGGCACGCTCGCTTTCGAGGGAGAGAAGTGTTGTGGGCGCCGCCATGCCCAGAGTTGGCCAAGGCCGCACGCTGCCGGGTCTGCTTCAAGAGCGACGCTTCCTTCCCGCACTGGATCAGAAGGGAAGAGCCTCCTTCTCGTTCTTACATAAGAAAAAGCATCGACTCATAGGGACCTCTCGCCCTTTGCAAAATTACGTTGCGACGATACATTTCGCCAGAGGCGCACCATATTCCATTGGTGCCGTTGACGGGCCCTCCACAAAGGCCAATCCGCCATAGACGCTTTACACACGCCCCAGACTGAGCCGCCAGAGCCGACCTTCTCTTGTTTTACCGAGATACCGAGCCACTGAAATGGGTGTGGGCGAGCCTCCACAATGACCAATGCTGGGGAGAAAGACAGAATAAAATCTAAGATGGCAATAACCTGGCCTGCTATGCTAATAATCAAGCGAAGTAAACGTAAACAAAAACTGAAGGCCAGTTATGGCGGCGCCCATGCACAGCTGCTGCAAAGCGTCTCCCGCGGTAGGAGAATGACCAAGTAACGGAATGAGAGGAACCCGAAGGTCGGTTCTGGCGGAGTCGCAAGCTGCGGCGCACAGCGAATGCTGCCAGTCAGGCGACGAACGGCAGAGTCGCCCACTTCGGCTGATGGTTTGCACCGACGTCACGTGGGCGGCCATTGCCGGTGGCCTTCGCGGGGCGATGACGTCACGTACCGCCTGGAGGGACGCCGAAAGCCCGAGCTCCCTCCCGAGCGAGTAGAGAAACGTCCAAAGGCCGTCCAGACTGCGAGAGTGGTCGCGGCCCTACGGGGGCCACGCCCCTGCGTCGTCCCCACAGGGGGGATGCGCCGGGGGGCGTCCATTAGCCCCCTCCGGTAATCTGCGCGGCACGACTTCGTGCCCCCAGGGTGCTTGCCCCTGCCACGCACGGGACGTCGGGAGTCCCGACCGCGGTCACTCTTTGGGCCGCTCCGAGCGACGTTCTAGCGTAGACAGAACTCATGCTTATTTCTACTCATTGGTTCCCTCGAGCTACTACTACTGGGATGGGAAACTGTGGCACATCAAATACCGGCATGGCCGCGAATGACGTTACAGGGCAAGCTATGTATAGGCCATGGGGCGTACAGTCCTCGGACGTTCCCACTAGACGGCACTGTGAAGCGTTGACGCCACCAAGCGGCGAGGCTCGCAACTCGAGTACCCTCGGCCGTGCAGGAACTATGGACGTCACGAGCGAGATACGCACTGCACTTCTCGCTGGCCGACTTTGAAGCGAGCGGCAGACATCTCGCGCTCACGCCATTCCGTTTCCGTACCCCTTGAGGCAGCGACGAGAAGCTCCGCCTTCAGCGCGAGCTCGCCGCACCGCTTTGGTAGCGCGTTCACACTTGCGTTAGCAAGGGCAGAAATCTCGCGCTCAAGGCGCATCTTCTACTTTCAGCTTAAAGGGAAGCGGTTTTGGATTTGAGGAAACACAGTTAAATCGTCTTCATTGAACTCCAAATTCTAAAAATCTTTTTTTTTTTTGAGCATGGAGGCTGCAGAATATAATTTTCAAGGTACCGCCGAAGGCCCTCCTTCTCGGAGCGAGACGTCACACAAAGAATTCCCGAATCTCTTTCTCTCGCGCATCTTCAGCGCCTATCAAAGCTGTGCACACGCGCACTCTCGCTCTTCTTTCTTTTTTTTTTTTTTTTTTTGTTTAGAAGCAGAAAAACGTGTTACGATTGGTGCCAGTGCGGGGCAAGCTTGGGATTGCACGCGTTGCCCTCGAGCACGCTCGAGCGACAAGCGCTTGGCGGCCGAAATATCCTGTGATGACGTCACGACTGGTCGGAGGCTTTTCGAGTTTTCTCGCGTTTCTAGTTACGTCTTCGGGGAAAACGACGTGACATTCAGATTCACGGGATAAAACTACGCTAGAATCAACATCTATCTCATTTTTTGAAACAAGTGTTTCAGCTTCTCTTTAAAGGGACACTGACAGGGCATTCATGCTTGCCAGGGTTTTTATTTGTACACGAGATCCGAGAGCCCAACTACCCAGAACACAATTTGCGGCTCGAAATTCGATTCCTTTCCGCCCGAAAACCGCCGATCGAGAGCTGGCTGGTTTGAGTCGAGCTCACTCTCTTCTCCGTGGTCACGTGCCCTTTTTTAGGGTTTAGACACAACCACAAAAGATAATCGAGGTCACGGGTCACTAAGGCACACACTAAATACTAAAAATACACAATAAATATTACACTAATTTTTCGTGGCTTCTAAAAAAAAAAAAAGAAACTGCAAATACGTTGATTAAAGAAAGAAAAAAAAAAGTTGCACAGCCACGTGACTTCGGGTAACTTTATCCTCCCTTTTTTGTTTCCTCCCTGTCTCAACATCAGTTTCAAGTAGTTGCGTTTCTTTTTTTTTCTTCATTAAAATTATACGTGACGCTTATAGAAAAATATTGATTAAGTTATCTTCTAACACCATTATAAATCCCCTGGCAAAAAAAAAAAAAAAACTTTTTTGGGGGTGTCAGTGTCCCTTTAAAGGTGAAGGGAGTATATACTCTGTTTCAGTGTGCAACGCTGTCAAAGCTACTGGCGCGAGCATGGGGCTAGATCTCGTTGATCATTTGCACGAGTTCTCGCGCAAACAAAACCATAGATGAAGCGTATTGTAAAAGCTTGGTCTGCTGGACCACCCTATGCTGGACAATGCAATGCACATTGAATGTCCATAGATGAAGCCACGCGCTCGTGCCAGTAGCTTTGACAGCGTTGCACGCTAAGTATGAAACGGAGTATGGACCTATGCAGCAGCCCATTGGTCGCACGGTGTCAGTTTTGCTTATCGTCTGTTCTGCCGACCTCCCGGACCCATGAGCCGGCGCGAGAGGGCAGGCGCTCGAGGCAGGCTAACTGGCACTGGAACTCGACGCACGCAACGCTACTAACCAGCACCTTGTTGCGGTGTAATCTCAAGGACAAAGCGATCATTCCATTCAATCTCTCCTTTACAAATGATGACGTAACGCGGCTCGCCGTACACCCATATCACGATATTTAAGGCGGTTCAGTTGGCCCAGCATCGGGAACTCGATTTGGGATCGGATAATAGTTTCGGAGTATTCGGTAGTGGCTCCGTGTCCAATCAGCAGCAACGACGACAATAGCCGAGCCACAACAATGTCTAGAACTCAGAGCGTATCCGTGCTTTGCCAGCAGTCGTGGCTATGATCAGCATTGGCGGCAAGAACGCTCCAGAACATGGCCGCTTGTTCTGGCTGCGAGTTGAGGCGAATCTGCTCGTTTTCTTAATTTTTTCTCTGATGCTGTAGACGGTGGGAAACGAACGTGTGCTGCACGGTCACTAACGTCAGCGCCTCTATTTCATGACATCGGTATTTGCGCTACAGTTTACAACGAATTGTTGCATCGCCCGTCAAGGGCCTGTTACCCAAGAATCGTGTCCGCCAGCAAACAAATGTCGACACGACACAATATATTACTTTCTCTTCATTGCCCCATCCCCGAATGAAGTCTCCGTAAGGAGCCTCGGCGACCTTGAGTCCTGGCGACGCGAGACTTGGGAGCGTGTGCACGCGTCCGTCCAGACCTGGGAGCAGCGAGGGATGTCCCGAACCAGGTCCACCAGGTTCCACATTCACAACCTATTATGCCCGGAAACGAGATCATGAAACCGCCTGACGGAAAAAGGCTGCAATAGTTTAGAGAGCGATATCGCTTTCCATTAAAAGCGCAACTGAAGCACTCAAAAACTTGCGATTATCTTACTACTCAGATACCGTTTACAGTATGGGCCAAAATGGGTCAGATGCGCCGGCCGCAGCGCTTCTCTTCCCCGAGACTACGAAAGCATGACGAAGTAGCGACGCTCGACAGACGTTGGAGCGCGCAGGATCCACGGAGGGGAAAACGGCGGGTCGGCCGCAGCCGTGGGAATGGACGGCCGTCCACTCCAATCACGGAAACCACGTGACCCCCTCCCCAGACTCCGTGCTCGAGGGAGGGCGCACCACCTCGGAAATCCGAGCCAATGGAAGGCTTCAAGTGCGCCCGCTTCGCAGTGGTCGCCTGGTACTATACGCCCCCTCGGACACAATTGGTCGCACTCTGAGTACGGCCGTCTCTTTTGGTCCACACGCCGTCCCTCGGCGCAAGCTCGCGCTCTCTTCGCGACCAGTGATAAGAAGACACTGGCGGTGATGGAACCGGTCCCAGTCACTTTGAGGCAGCTCTCGGAGCAGCCAAAAGTCAATTTTGGAGCACGAGCGCGCAATTCATTTGTACTCATACTACCGGAAAGATAGAAACGTTCATTTGAATGTGTCGGCCTGTCCAAGTGCAATGTCTCCTTTCTCAGCTGCGTGCAACCCTTCGTTAGCGTCGATTGCAGAGCAGCAATGATTCCCTCGAAGGGTTTAGTTGCGTGGAGAAGCACCGGACACCCTGACAAGAAGATGGCGGATGAAGGACAGTGCTGCGTGAACGCAGAGTTTAGGTACAGAATCCCACTCAAATAATACAATAATTTCGAGTAATAAATTCGTGTTTCCTTCAAGTCTTAGAGGTTGTAATCAAACTGCAATTTATAATTCAGATAAAAAAAAAAGCACTTGCCATCTTATTATCAACGTCAATTACATTTTATACGTAAAACTTCATAATAAAAACGACACGTAAACGAAACTTAAAAGAAACGATCCCGCCGAACAATTGTTAAGGTACAGAGCGCGACACTGTTAGCGCGAACAAGCGATCGTCGGTTTTTTTTTTTTTTCTTTTTGAAACCAAGGGATGTCATCCAAGCTATTATTGCTACGGAAAGAGCTCATTTAGTTCTATAATGTAAGCGATAACATTTCATGCTCGCTAATACTATTTAGAATTAAAACGCGAAAATGCGCCGATGTCGTGTTCGCGCTAACAGTGTCGCGACGTGTACTTGCCAAGCTTCCATCCACTGCACCTGCATATTTAGTTACAACCTACTCGCACCTATATAAAAGTGATAACTAAACGAAATAGTTGGCATAAACAGTGATGGAAGCGATATTTGACCTTTTGTGGAGCGTGCCAACATCTGTTAGCACATCACTCGAGAAAGAAAAAACTGATTGCATCACTAAATGAGTTCATTTATGATAGTGATCGAGGCTCCCTCTTTGGTACTCTAGCATATTACTTATTACGTTTGCGATAAGAATAGGGCGTAAAAGGAAGGCAGCCTTCTCGGATAAGGCTCAAGTCAGACTAGGTTTCATTTACGATGGGTATTACGAATGGTCGAAAAGCGAATCGTAGTGAAACATTCCCTCGGAATCAATTCTCTCTCCCTTCTTTATTTTACAGTCGGTAGTTCGCTTAGCCTGTGTATATATTTTCCGTAAAATGCCAGCAAGAACCAGCATATCCGCTAACGCGTCTACCAATAAAGATGTCTCCCATATAAGTTTAATGAACCTATCAAACTCGAGACTCTAATATCATACACTAAAAAAAAACCACCACCCGAAAACATTATAAAAGCCTACACTCGCGCTTTAAAAATGACACCTATCTTTAACGGCGTAGAGTTACATCTCAAAGTTCGCTGCTCTTTCGATCGACGGCTTCACGGGAACTAACGTGACTGGCGTATTTATTCAAACATACTTATATATATACAGTGTTTTCTACGTCTCTTTCTCTCTCTCTCTCTGTTTTTTTTAATTAGAGATCAACTTTTCATTGGGACAAAGGAGGTCGACCTGTACCAATTCCGAGCATAGTTTGCGTGTCGCTAAGCCAGGCGCTCCCCGAGGCCAGCCGCTGCTCGTAGCCCTCCGGTGCGGAGCGGTGAAGCTCGACCCGCGCACACGCTGGTGCGAGGCGGGGAAGGCGGACGGGAGGGGCGCCACACGCTCCTCGGCAGCCACAGAACGAAGGCAGACACGAGGATCGAGGGATCACGAGTGCAAGACCCTGGCTCTGTTTTATCGCAGGAGCCGCAACCATCACTGTCTCACCTAACCCGAAACAAACAACACGGTGAGCGGACAAGCCGTGAAAGTCATATTTGGACAATATTTCTTTTCCTCTCTGGAAGCCCATCCCGGCGCAGGTGTAGCGCAATTCTTGGCAAAAATGGTACTCGGGCGCGAGATGTAGCAGACTTTCGTTTATGGCGCAATAGATCCGTTGCAATACGTACGGCGCCACGACGGCAGGGGATTTCGGGAACCCTGGGTACAGATCACGCGCTTTCTCGTTGCGCCTCCGCGAGAGTGGCGGCAGCTATAGCACCAGCAGCCGTCGCAACCCGCCATCCCGGCCATCCGCCGAAACGTCGTACCGTGTCTCTGCTGTCTGTGGTACCCGGGTCCGACTCTTGTCTGCGTTCTGCCTTTGGACACACCTTCACGTCTTGCATTGTCACCGCTTATTGTGTACCGCAACCGTGGTTCGACAAAGCGGCGGTGTAGCAGACGGCAGACCCGGTATACAAAGAGGAGGGTTGGAAAGGGGCACCGTATCGCAAGCAAGCCAAGGCGATGATACCCTCAGGGGCCCCATTTCCGTGCGCTCGTCCGGCTCGAGCGGTGTTGCCTGGGCAACCTGCGCCTGCTCTCGCGTATGTCACGTGGTAGCGAGAGGGCTGTACTCCCAGAATTCGTCCTTTAGGGATTTTTTTGCAAAAGGTATATTTGACGCAAATGGCGCGGCACTTCTATCCCTATGTAAAAAGATAAACCTACAGGAAAATGCATATCTATATCTCCTTACAATACCGAAGTATTCTTGCTAAATCTTTGGAGTGGAAAAATCCTGAGCCATTCCACTCTGTGAAGGTGGATGACCAGCGAAGCTGTTTAGCACACCACACAGACCCGCCCCGAGGAGCCGGAGGAAACTAGACACGCGCGAGACGGCGACCGCCACCCGCGGGAGAGCGGAAGGAAACTAGGCACGCGAGCGCTTGGAACCACGACAAAGAGAGGGCGGTGCGAGCGTAGACATGGCCGACCCGGGTCGCACAGCGGCAAATCTTTGAGAAACCTTTGCTTATCTCCCTGAGAGTCTACCGATCTTGAAAATGGTGCCCACTCAAAACGAACCTACTAAATAGACCTATAGACCTACTGCTAAATTACCCAAGCATCAGGGTGAATGCAGGAAATTGTGTTCCACGCGCCGCACGTGCCGGCGTGTGCAGCAGCAACTGTTCTAAAGCAAAAGCCTGAAACAAATGGCATCTTTACACGCACGTTCGTCAACGCTTTATTTTGGTTATTTACTTGGAATCTTTTATACGAGGAAGGCGTGCGGCGGTGCGAGGCGTGCAGTTTTTGGTCACGCACACGAAAAATCCACGGAACCCTAGCCATAAACAGCTACGCTGTAGAAGATAACGCCAAGAAGCTATCTTCAGAAATCGTGCCGCGTCTCGCTCTGGAGGAGTGGTTTTCGCTTAGCACGCGGGTGCGCTGCGGCGAAGCAAGACGCGCAAAATCGCGACGCCTACTCCGCGCTTGTCGCTTCTCCGCAGTACACCAGTGCGCGGTGACAAGCGCGTAGTGATGGAAAACTATCGATAAATTGACTATCCATAGTACTATCAATAGTTTTGCACCACTACAAGCGCGCCCAACGAGACCTAAGCCTCCAGAACAGACCGCGAACACGATCATTATTGAGACAATAATCGAAACTTTCCAAAACTCGCATCAGCAAATCGCAACGGCCCGGCCGGTTACCGACGCCCGGGCTATTCTATTTTCGGGATTATTAAACTTGAATTAAGTTTTGGTGCGACACATTTTGGTCAAATGTCGCAGGATGTAGGAGGGTTTGGGCGCAGCAATCCCGTCGCTGCCCTCCCGGTATGGAAGAGCCCCGAGATGAGGAACCCGGATGTGTGTCAACACGTCTTCCTCGGGTCCGACGGCGTCGCGAACGGCAATTCGGGCGAACGGACGACCGCCAATGCTCGTTGACTGCCCCAGCGGCACGCTATACAAAAGGGCTCAAGGTTGCCCGGGTCGCCAATCAAAAAACGCCTTCTCGAATGGCTCAAAAAGAAATCTGCGACACCCTCGTGAGCGACGGCATTCGAGACGACCTCCCTCGCGGTAACCTCGCAACTGGAATCGCTTCCCGTCTGCCGACATTGGGACCAGCGACTTCTCGCTGGGCCCGCAATCCACCAGGCAGGCGCCGAACACAGCCAGCCGAAGCGTCGGACGGGGTAACCCGAGGACACCCATCGACCGTGTGGACGCGGGGCACAAAAGACAGCCGACTCTGCTCTGGCGGACGCGACAAAAGCAATTGGCCGATGACACTGGTGGGCACACTGACGCGTGTTGACGAAGGCGCGACGCGGCTTTCGTCACGTGGGCCAGAGCCTCTGAGGACGTCACGTCAAAGGTCCGTCGTAGGCCCAGGCTCGGACGGGCTTGCCCAGAGGCGAAACGCCATCCCAGCCAGCTTTCTTGGGCACGCAACACAGCCGGCATTCGACGCATCCCGTGAGAACGGCCGTCAACCGGCGAGGCCCCCGTACCCCGCTGCTCCCGTGCCCAGAGAACGGCTTCACGTTACAAAGAAAACGCTATCCAAAAAGTTTCTATTTTGAGTTATACTAGACGGCCCCCGCCCCTTTATACGCTGGACTGAGGGACTTGGATTCGAGATCTTCGTCATTTAATGAAAAACGTTAACGTTCCGATCGCGAAAAAAAAAAAAAAAGCATTCTCCTTTGATAATTCAATCTTGCGGGGTTTTCGTAGACCGTACCGACGACTCCGATAACGATACTCCGCCTCTGCGCATGCATCATATCGTTATCGGAGGTATCGTGACGATCTACAAAAGTCCGTAGTAACTATGCGCAAACTTTTTATGCTGTTTTAGCTCGTGAATTTGTGCTCATATTCCCCCCCCCCCTCATTTATTCCTGTACTCGACAAAAGCGTTTAGACTGCAACGAAAAGTTGGCCAGTCGTTTGTATCGAGTCAAAAATAGGCTGCCAGAGACTCGGGGTTAGGATACGAATATCGCATTGCCTGGAATTATATTCCGAGAGATCATATTCTAGGATACCTTTCAATTTCGGTACATAAATGGGTTGTATAATCCATCGCTTACCACCGTCCCACACTGCGAGTGACTACGCAATCATGATCACCCTGATAATGAGGACAATTGTGGAGAGGTTTCGACACACAAAAAGCGAACGCGTATTTGACTAGAATGATGTTTCTCGTGCATAAGGTCCGACGAGTCCATCAGCGAAGTGGATCGCGTAAGGCCTAGGCGAAACGATGCGATTGTTTTTCCTGTTCCCAATGGCTGGCGGACAGCACCCTGGTTCCTCTCCTCAGCGAGATCGGCGAGATCGGCGTCGGAATCTCGTAGTGAACCGACTGAACCTTTAACAAATCAATAAAACGGTTCGGGGATGAACCAGAAAATCCAACGAGCATCCAGTGAGCCTGGATTTTTTCGGACAGAGGATGGCAGACAAACGCCGGGCGGAATGATTGTCGTCGTTGCCCGCTGTCCCGTTCTAGGGCTCGCCAAGTCAAGACTCGATCGCGACGGCACGGAGCGGACCAACAGGCTCCGTCTCGCCGGGTCAAGAGCGCGTCCCTGCATCGGGGTCGCCCCCGCCGGAGAACCTTGGGGAGACGTTTCTTTTTGCGCTCGGGCCACGGTGTACGAAGGCTCGGGGTAACTGGCAAAATGGCCGAGGTCTCGAACCGGGGGTCGTTCGACACACCCCGGGTCCTGAACGACCGCGGCCACGTAGCTCCCGCGCTCCGACCGGCGGGGCGATCGGACGGTGCCAACGCGACAGCCGAATTCGCCAGTGACACCCCCAGGGGGGGGCGTCCCTCCCGATCTCGGGACGAGAGCGGCAGGCGCATCCGGACGCGGGCCTTCACGCCCGGCCGCGTCGGAACGGGGCCGGTGCCGGCGACCTCGCGGTTGGCAACGCTGGGCGCCCAGTGACGCACGGCGGCATAGCACGGCGGCCCCTCCCCTCCGAGCCCCTGTCAAGAGCTCCGATCACGGGTCCGCGGGGCTACACGGGGCAGAGCCCGGACGCACCTTTCGCTGGTAGTGGTTGGCCGAGTACACGGCCCGTGGGGCGCGGTGGACGCCGGGCTCCCTGTAGCTGGCGGCGTGCTTGGCCGGCTGGTAGGACGGCTGCATGGCCGCGCCGAGGGGCCGCACGCACACACAACACACGGGACGCACTCGCTGCTCGGCTGCGGGGCTCCCGATCAGAATCCGGCCATCAGGGCCCCGTCGGCCCACGTCGACAGCGCCAGCTTCCTTATCCGACTGCCGCGAGGGATACGCGCAGCCGGCGGGGATAAGGACGCACGCTCCAATGGCGCAGGGGAGGGGGCCCGCCCTCTCTCGCCGCCCGAGGCCCCGGTCACATGGCCGTCACGGGATGGCTCCCGGTTATCGGCCGCGCGGGATCCTGCAGGAATGCCGCATGGCCCACGCGGGACCCAGGGCAGCCGCGCCGACGGGACCCCTGGCGCCATCTGGGGAGCGCCGTCCACGACCGCCTCCGCGCAGACGACAAACCCGGTTACAGCCACCATCGTCGTGGATAGGGATGCCGCCAACTTTTTTCGAACCGAAGTTTCGATGCTCGATTCAAGCGCTTCGAAGGTTCGGAAGATTTCGAATTTTCGACCTTTCTATATCATAAAATTCGACGAAAGTCGAATTTTTGAACTTGTTAAAACTAAGAAGTTTGACGCTTTTCGAACCGTCGAACTTATTACGCTAAAAAATTCTATCCTTTTAGGACTTTTGAAATTATTCCGCTGCAAAATTCGATGCTTATCGAACTTTCAACCTTGATAGACCGAAAAATTCGATGACTTTCGAACTTCTTGCATTAAAAGTTCGAAGCTTTTCAAACTTTCAATTTCTTACGCAAAAAAAAAATCGAAAAATTTCGTCCTGTCGAACTTATTTATCGAGAAAATTCAAGAACTTTCGAACTTTCGAATCCTGAAATATCCAAAAATCGACGAATTTTTCGACGTTCGTCGAACTGCGATAAACCGGCGGACGGTTTCATTGAAATTCAAGTAGTGAGGTACCTACATTCGTAATATTTTTTTCCGCGAATTCTTACATGCTGTCGTTGCGTTCCTTCCACGAAAGACAAAAATGCCGTTTATTTCAACGTTCTCGCACGCTAAGTTTTAAAGAAATAAATTCCCGAAGGGGCGAGGAAGGACGACTGTTTTTTGACGATTGTCGTTTGTGCCATAATTGAAGCGCGCTATAGCCGAAGCTATTTATGGTAGAGATGTTAAACTTTTTAAGAATGATTTATGTATAGCCTAGGTAAGTGACGTCTTAAGATGCGGTTATTGTTGTTCAAGACGAGTTTCGAAGAAATATCCAAACATGTATCTACGGGCAATTATGCCCTGAACTTGGTATTTTCTCGCTAAGTGTTTGAGGTATCGCATTAAATTAACACTACAGGCAGTACAAAAATTTCAAGGTGCGCGAGCTGGTTATGTTGTCATGATGTTTTCTTACATTTTCAGCATTCCCGGTCTCAAGGATTTTAAAACATCATGATCAGGCAGTACATATCATTTCCATCTCCAGAATACAAAATAATGTATTTATTGTTTTTCCACGTTAAGGAATAAATTAACTCCTGGGAGAAGATATCTAATATTGTTCAAGTTCAGCACGGCATTAAAAAAACACATTTGCTTTTTCGCTTCACGTTCTTGGGACGTGTTTCTTTCAGCCAGTACACATTTTGGTAGGAGAAACTTGTTTCGAAGTTCTGAGCCTCTGAATATGCAAAGAATACAACACTCCGGCAAAATCTTGATAGTTTTCTTTTTTTTTCTCCAGCCTTTAGTCCTTGCATTTATTGTTATGTTTATTTTTTTTTTATTAATGGCACAGTTATTTAGGTCGAAAAGACATAGCTTTGAACTTTTGAACCACTAAGCATGTGACGAGTAGTGCCTTCTGACAACGAGTTTTCAACAATGACCACCTACGCGATATTTTATGCAGTGAAGAGCCACAGTAGCTATACGTATGCATAAATAATTTCAGATGAAAATAAGCTCGACCACGCCCTCTTTTCCCGTACTGTTTTCTTTAACAGCCCGAAATATTTGGGGGCGGGGGGAGAGGGTGAGGGGGGGGGGGGCTCCCTTCCCCCCCCCTTTTTCCTCTTGTTTCTCTTCCGACGCCACTTGTATGGTAGAACGCTCCTCGACCTCGAGTTGTGTCGGTTTCTGTGCTTTCGGCTCGGCGTTTCTTCCGTCCCGGAAAATAAACCTCCAGGACAATTACAAACTTAGATTACTAAATGCCAGCGTCACTCGGGCGGCATTCGATCGGATTACTACCAGCGTGCAAGGGGTAGGGAGGTAGTTTGCCAGGTCGCTCCAAGGTTTTTCTGAGCCTCAACCTCCTGCCCGCCCCTGGCCGTTTCGAAATGGATGAGTATCGTAAAAAAGTGTGTTCGTGTGATCACTACTGAGTGATGCACGTTAAAGACTCGCCCCCCCCCCTCCCTCTCCTCCTCTCCCTCCCCTCCCCCCCCCGGCTGGTGCCCACAATTACTGATCTATGGTCACACGTCACTCCGCACTGGCAAATATTCCAGCACATCCGGGACACTAGTCGTCTCATTTATTTGCCTGACCCAACTTCGCGGAGTCTAAATATCTCGCCTAACTTTTCTAAAACCTGATTTCGTGAAATTTCAGTGAGTCATGAAAACGTTATTTGAAACTGAAACTGTGGAGGAACATGAAAAACCGGAGTTCGAACTTTGAAAACTTGGACCTAAAAGAAATTCAAAATCTTATTATATTAGGCATTAAATGCAAAGGTGCAAGCGAGCCGGACAAGAATGACAAAATAATCCCTGAGAGGGGGAACAAGAGGGACAAAGGACAAACACAAATCTCCAAACACAGCTAGGTGACTGGTGCGCGACGGTGTTTGTCCATTGTCCCTCTTGTTCCCCCTCTCCAGGGATTATTTTCGTCATTCTTGTCCGGCTCGCTTGCACCTTTGCATTTAATTGCATAATATAATAACCTTAAAATTGCAAGCTTCACCCTTGTTGGTGTTAAACTGGTGGCGGTTGATAAAAAACGTTTGCTCTACTGACGTCTAACCCCTGGTTAGCTCAGTTGGTAGAGCGCTTCACCTGTAATGGAGAGGTCCCGGGTTCGATACCCGGACCAGAGCGGATTTTTTCCGTCGCGCACCAGTCACCTATAGTCGGTGACAGGCCAAGAACGAGAGTGGAAGCTCCTCCCACCCTTTCCACTTCAGCAGAGCGAACGGTGGAAAGGAGGTCGCCTCCTCTCCAGGGTTACCACTACTAAAGTGGAAAGAAGTGGGAGGAGCTTCCACTTCGTTCGTGGCCTGTCACCGACTATAGCTGTGTTTGGAGATTTGGGTTTGTCCTTTGTCCCTCTTGTTCCCCCTCTCCAGGGATTATTTTCGTCAAAATCTTCTAAATTTTTTTTTAGTTTGACGTTAAAAGAGAATTGAAACCTTTGCACTTTTCTAACTTTATGTCGAAAGAAGTTATAAATTTTTGAATTTTCCGAACTTCGTATATAAAAATTTGAAGCGTTCGAACTTTTCGATTTTATATTCAAAGAGTTTCGAAATCTTTAATTTTTCGAATTTCAGATTCCAGGAAATTCGAAATGTTCGAATATCTCGAATTTCAAGTTAGGAAAGTTCGAAATATTCGAATTGATCGAACTCCAGTTAAAAAATATTTGAAATATTCGAACCCGAAATTTTAGAAACCGCGAAAGCTTAGAACTTTTCCAATTCGAAACTCCACTGTGATCGAAAGTTGTCAATTTGTCAAATTTGTCAAAATATCGAAACCTTTCGAAAGCGAACCTACGGTGGTTCGCGACATCCCTAGTCGTGGACAAGCCCTCGATATGCAATGCCCAAGGCCAGTGTCTAGCCGCTCACCGACGCGCGAAGATGCCTCCTTCCCACCGTCCGCAGTGTTGCTACACTAGCATAGACATGGGCGGAAAGTTTTCCTTTTCAACCTCCCAAGCGGGTCCGCCTTGCCCTCTCTCTATATATACATATATACATATATATATATATATATATATATATATATATAAATATATATATATATATATATATATACAATATTTACTAAACCACAGTAAGACATTACCTCACTTTGCGGGAAACTGCATCGGTATAATGGTAGAACCTTTAATTGGAAGAACGCGGACAGCGCTAAAACATTTCATCGTATGCGGCAAGAATTTTAAACATACATTACCAAGTTACAAATGCAATTTCGTCTCGCAAATCCTTTTTTGAAATAAATCATTTTGCGGTGCGACGTGGTAATTACAGGGTGATTCAAGGAGAGGCCAGGCTCTTTAAATCGACCGCAAAATTCGGTTTCTTAACCTATCGCGCTACGATTTTGTGCAGCGTTGCCCACAGATGGTGCATTTTTTCTGTAAAATTTGCAAAGAGCGAACTTACCTGAGGAAGAAGTAAAGAAAGAAAAAGGCTTAGCTCCTATGGAAACGCAGCGACGCCACCGGTCTTCAAACAACACGGCGCCGTTTTGTACTTGGCCTTACAAGTAACCAAGCATGTAACTGGTTCAAAGTAACTTGTTACTAGTAACGCATAACATACATCCAGTGATGTGATTCGCTAGTCATTTTGGAGCACCTTTTGGAGCAGCTAAAAGTATGTTTTGGAGCAGCAAATGAAACTCGTAGAGCATAAGTGTACACCTTAAAGGGGCCCTGCAATCATATTTAAGCGTCTACCTTTTTTGCTGTTTCCACGTCTCTTGGGGTTCGGGCGAGCCAGCGGGCACGGAGAGAGTAACTAAATATCAGTGCGTCATATTTTAACCGGACGACGCGGAAACCTCCTCCACCGACGAGGGCGACCCGCAGTACCGAAAGCGCGCAAAATGTGACGTTTTTGGTCCTGGGCTTACTACTGGTCAGAGCCGCTAAAAGCTTTTTTTTTTAGTCGAGATACAAAATATAAGTGTCGCGAACCGTTTCAATTATGTATGAAAGTAGTTTTTGTTCAGTATTTTAGATCAGAAAAGAAACAAATGCAGTTTATAAAGTACGGAAACAAGAAATGACCCGTCGACATACCTGCCACCAAGCGGCGGAAAAAGCGGCGCATATTAGAAAGGGCTAGTGGGATGAGGCGCCGATGAACGGCGAGCGTAGAAAGGTCCCGAAGCGTAGAAAGGCCATTTGGCGGTATGGCAGCGCGAAGTGGCTCCCGTTCTGTACTGATCTTTACCCCGTGTTTGCTGTCGTTTGTGGCCAATGAAGTGTTATGCCAAAATAGTCTTTAATCGCGCAGCAAATGCATTGCGAGCCGCCCTGGCCGCCCGCTTCATACAGCCTATCCAACACACGCTTTAGTGGCGCCCTCTCGAGCCGTCGACACGGAGTGCGGCAGCCGTGAGCGCTCGATGAGCTCACTATCCCTCCTCTAGTTCACGGCCACTCAAGCCAGGACCTACGACGTCATGAAGGAGGTTATTTTTTGCTTGTTTTTGTAATTCTAATTTGCCTATAACTTTTTAAAATAAAGCGAATTTCGAGAAAAGAAAAGTTTCATTAAGTTACTACGTTCAGTGCGCTTAGGTTCGGTGCAAATTAAAAACCAGTCAAAAAGTTGTTGCAGGGCCCCTTTAATTTTAATTCCTACTACTGCAAATATCATGTGTTAAGATTAATCTGTTGGCCTGTCCATCGAGAGACGTTTTCTACCCTGCCTTCCCACTTAGGTGCATCTTTTGTTCTCATAAATTGCACGGCAAGCTTAATTCCTTCAAACACTGAATTAACTGTTGCGTATAGAAGTACCAAGCACGACCATACTATGCTGAATGATGAAGGACAGTATGAACTGCTGTCAATGGTTATTTTAGCTACAGAGCCAAGGTAAACCGAATAGTATGTTCCATTAAAATTCTGTTAGAAGAGAATAATATTGAGCCACCATGTTTCATTGAAGTCCTGAAGGTTGTAATAAAACTTAAATTTTTAATTCAGATAGAAAACAAACAAGCAGAGCTTTTGTTATTTTAATATTCGTGACAACGACAATTTATATGTAGGACTTCATGATAACAAAACTCAACATTTTCAACGACAAATCAGCCTTATCAACAATCCAGTTGAACTCACCAGGGCCGAGAAAGTGAGGGAGAGGAGGAGACACGAGCTCTGGTTGGAAGGATTAGTGGGTAGAGCTAAGGCTAGCTAGCAGCCATTGTCCCCACTGCACTCATTGAACGCATTAATACGCAGAACTCAGGCGTTTGGCTCTCGCATTCAAACGCGTTCTACGAGCGCAGTGGGGACGAAGGCAGCTAGCTTTAGACCTACCCACTACCTACGATATTATTGCGAAAGCGTTAGCTGTCCCATGGAGCGAACCGACGTCGTCAGCTTTGAAGCCGCGCCAAACGGCCCCTTCTCCTGTCCCAATGTTGTCTGCAGCAGAAATCTGATGGATAAGCTCCCATTTGCTGGCAAGCGCCATCGAGAAACGAGGCTCTCATTGGCTCTGGTGCGGCGTAGTTCCAATAACCGCTACCAGAGAAGCCCCCTCCATGGCGGCGCAGCGCATGCAGTGGCCCGGTCGCCGGTAAGGGGTGCGGTGGTGGGGGCCTGGCCGCACAGCCCGCTCGGGCAAGCTCCGAAGGGGGTGTACGGCGGAGTTCAGTGCAGCGTGGCCACTTTACAAGAGTGCGCGCTCGGCCGTCGTCAGGCGAAACGTGGTCGTCCGACGCCACTCACGCTGCAGAGGAACTAAGAGCGCGGAAGAACGACATTCATGCTTTCGCATTCACAACTTATAAGAAGTGCTTAGGTGTCCTTGGACTTTTTCGAATCGAAGCTCGGCATTCTGACGACCCCGCGCTCTCGTCTCAGTCTCTCCCTCCCTTTCTCGGTGCATATTCAAGTTTCCATCCACTCCTCCACCTAACTGAGTCTTAATTTACTCCGTCTCACTCTGCCATCATACAGATGGAGCCCATGTAAAGGCAATCACTAAAACAGGGAGATGACGTAAAAAAAATTAGGCTTATAAAGAAGTCCATATAAATCTTCCCGCAATACACAAGTGTCCTTGGCTAAACCCTCGAATTTGGACAACAGAAATCACAATATTGCAATCCGAGTATGTTACACCTGCAAAAACAAAATGACTTATTATTTTTTTTAAATAATATTCCCAAAGCTTGTGTGGCTTTCCAAAGCAAGGCATTGCGCTTTGTTGAAGTGCTTTCCCTTAGTATGTGGCTGCGCTACGACGAAGTGCGAGCAGGAAAAAATTGCGCTGCCTCCTATGGCGCACCGTGCATTCACGAGGGCGCCTATCAAACCATTTAGCCGTCTTGGCTGCGAGGCAGCTATTCAGTTGCCTCGCCTCAGACACGATCACGTGGTCGTGTCGCCGCGGGGTCGATCGGGATCTCGAATTCGGCTCCCGACGTGCCGCTTTCTCTCCTAGCCACTGGATGGCGCTGCAGGCGCCCCATGGCGGGCGAGGAGAAAACCTCCTCGCCCATCGGTCGATATTGTCGGGTAACCGGGAGGCAAGAGTCTCTTAGGATTCGAGACGGCAGCGGAACCAGGCAAGTGTATGCGACCGGATCTAAGGCAATCGCGGGACACGAGGCCTGGGGGCCCTCTTTGTGTTTAACTCGGACTTTACGGGCGAGTGTAAATATTAGTGTGATGCCGCGTGTCTTTGTACATTAGTTTGAGTGTTGAATTGAGAGTTTTGTTTTATGTACCAATAAACGGGGAGCGGAATCCCGCTCCCGTGAAAGAACCAGGCTGGACTCTGGTTGTTGACGGACCACGTGGGAAACGGCGCATCGGTGGTGGTACGCTAATTCCTACACTCCTTCTCGATTTTTGCTTCACCGCAGTGCACCAGTGCTAGGAGAGAAGCACTCAACGAAGCTCCCTAACCCACCAAAACAGACCACGACGAACATGAGAATATTGCGCGACCTTAGAGTATGGTCAGTATTTGTATGTTACTTAAATTGAAAGTTCAGAAAATTCGGACAAGCCTACTCTAAGGATCTGGCCATTCAGCGGGCCTTCAGCTGATATATTTTCAGTGTTAATAAAGTGGAATTACGTTTTGGTGCAAAGTTGGCACAAATTCAATCCCCCCCCTCTGCCCGTTTTGATCTGGATGAGCATCGTACTGGCGTGCGGTCGTGTATCACTACCGCGTGGTGCACGTTAAAGACCCCAGGTTAGCGGTTTTACTACAGTGGCTAAATTGCTCATCTACAGCTGACAAACCAGACGCCCTCCGAGGCAGACCAACTTCCGGTTGTATAAACATACACAGAACAATCTGCTTTGGTGCAAATTCAGCAGATTTGTCGAAATGTAGCAGGATGCAGCAGGGTAAGCACTTTGGAGCAGTTTGGCACAAATGTTGCAGCAATCACATCACTGACATGTCTCGAATGAAGACAGTGAGAGCATAGAAGAAGAAAGACAGAAAGAATTGTTTAAATTTTTAAACAAAACAAAAAAGAACATGAGGCTTGCTTGATGCTGGTCTGGCTATCTCTTAACAAAGAAATGAAAAGACCTTCCTTCTTGCCCTCCTCATCACCCCCACGTAAGGTTGAGACAACACCCAAGCTTAGAGCTACCATAGAGCCAGGCTGGCACTCAGTAACCCAGCGGCCAGGCGCCTCGAGTCGGCTGTCGGTGGTCGCTGAAGCTTCTTTGCCTCCTCGGTCGCGTCTGGCGGTGCCTTCAAACTTTACCGCCTGTTGCCACCATAGAACAACACATCGCCGACAACACATAAAAACTTTTAATCTTTTATGTTAGGGGCATGCATCAAAGCGCCTTGGTTCTTGGTTTCGTCAAAAAAGGCATTTTGCTGTAGTCACTTGTGCGAGTGAGCCGGACAACATTTCTTTTTCATTAGTCCCTTCGTCTTGCTTCTGCTTTCTTCTTGCTCCTACACCCCAATGGGAAGGTGCTTAGCTCCTTTTCGCCTGTGTCCATTTTGTAGGGAAAGAGCGCGGCGACGATTGCCGTTGGGAGCCTTTTCCTACGTATTTTCTGCCGTCTGCAAGATTGTTTTCTTTTTATTGCCATTTTCTTTTCGCCTGGAATTGAGTTTCTTACAATGCCTCAAAAGTAATGTTTCCGAAGTGTTAGCAGTTCATTTTTCCCGTTGCTCTGACTCATGGGTGACAGCGGTCGATGTGCCCAAGCACCTGCCACGGCGCACATATGAGCTGAATGAGGCGTAGGTCCTGGAGGAAAGTGCACATGCGTTCCCGAGGAGCTCCCAAGTGGGAGGGGGAACTAGGCACGGGAAATTTCAGGGGGCTCCCGAGCTCCCCCGTAGTCGGCGCCCATGACCATAGACACGGACCCAACACACAGACCCTGTGTCCGGTCTTGTACCACCACTGCGTGTGGCACTGGCTGCCACAAGAAGCATCTGCGGTTTCGCGACCCTTCGGAACACTGTCTGATGAAGTACCGTATTTACTCCCATAATGAAAACACTTTTTTCCCCAAAATATTTACACGTTTGGGGGGTGCGTTCATTACACGAGGCAAAATTTTTGCATTTACACACTTTGAGCAACTGTCATTTGAGGTGCCAATATGACACGGCAGGGTGCTGCGGCACGTCTCCACTGACGGAGGCGCACCCACGGCTGGTCGTGAGCGTGCATTTTGCTGGAAGGAAAAGCGCCCTACGAAGCTCACTCAGCACGAAGAGGGACGCAACCGGTTCTTAGGCCTAATCACTTTCATGGTTTCACTGTCTGAAAGCGGACTACGGACGACGGCGTGTTTGTCGACATCAATGCATCCGATGGGCGAGGCATGTCCGGGGCTTGGCAATTCCTCGACCCCCGCTTCGTTAGGTGTGCGCGCTCGCTCGGTCTCACGGTTATCACCTCTGCACTTGCAGCCATTACGAGAGCAGCTTGGCTTGGCTTGGCTTGGCCTAGCTGCTTGGCAGCAAAACAAAAATTCACTTGGTGGGCTTAGTGGCTAGCCAAGTTGGACAAAGTTCGATACTCGTGGAGCCAAAAATTGGAGGTGCGTTCATTAGGCGAGGGGATAAAAAAGCACAAATATTGATGCTCGTTGCAGGGGTGCGTTCATTATCCGAGTAAACAGGTATTATACGGGTATTTTATGCTTGTACTCTGCCCACCCTGCTTGGACCACTTTCATCATAACCGGAGACATGGACCAATGAAAAAATTGACAAAACAACAAGCCTCAAACACAGCTTGTCTGCTGTGTTTGAGACTTGTTGTTTGTCCGATTTTCATCCTTCCGTGTCTCCGGTTCTGATGGACGTTCTTCACCAGCTTGCCTGTGTCTGGTTGCTACCGAGTGCATTCTGCATTGTGCAGCCTTGTGCTGCAGAACATAAGAGAGCCTGTATTAAAAAGGCCCTGCAATCATATTTAAGCGTCTACCTTTTTGCGGCCTCCACATCTCTTGGGGTTCGGGCAAGCCAGCGGGCACGGACAGAGTAACTAAATATCAGTGCATCATATTTTAACCGGAAGACGCGGAAACCTCCTCCACCTACGGGGGCGACCCGCGGTGCCGAAAGCGCGCGATATGTGAAGTCTTTGGTCCTCGGCTTGCACTGGTCAGAGCCGCTTAAAGCTTCTTTTAGTCAAAATAGAAAATTTAAGTGGCGTGAACCGTTTCAATTATTTATGAAAGTAGTTTTTGTTCAGTATTTTAGATCAGAAAAGAAACAAATGCAGTTTATAAAGTACGGAAACAAGAGATGGCCCGTCAACATACCTGCCACCAAGCGGTGGAAAAGGCGGCGCATACTAGAAAGGGGTAGTGGGATCAGGCACCGACGAGTGGCGAGCGTAGAAAGGTCCCGGATGTACGCGGCGGCGCTGCGGTCAGTATACGGGCTCAAGGATCCGAGCGTTCTGAAGGCCTTCGGCGATCATGCTGGGCTTGCGGTTTGGCCGTTTGGCGGTATGGCAGCGCAAAGTGGCTCCCGTTCTAAACTGATCTTTACCCCGTGTTTGCTGTCAATTGTGGCCCAATGAAGTGTCATGCCGAATTAGTGTCTAATCGTGGAGCAAATGCAATGCGAACCGCCCTGGCTGCCCGCTTTATACAGCCTAGCCAGAACATGCCTCAGTGGCGCCCTCTCCAGCCGTCGACACGGAGTGCGGCAGCCATGAGCGCTCGCTGAGCTCACTACCCCTCCTCTAGTTCACAACCACTCAAGCAACCAAGAACGTCATGAAGGAGGTTATTTTTTGCTTGTTTTTGTACTTTTAATTTGCCTACAACTTTTAAAATAAAGCTAAATTCGAGAAAAGAAAAGTTTCATTAAGTTACTACGTTCAGTGTGCTCAAGCTCGGTGCAAATTGAAAAACCAGTCAAAAGTCCTTGCAGGGCCCCTTAATAAAGAGATTTTCCAATTGCTCAATCGGGGTCACGTGGTTTATGGGCCGCATTTGCAATCCAATCTTCCAGGTGGTGATGAAAGCGTCCATTGTAAGCAAACGTCTTCTTCCTGCCTTCCTCCTTGCCAGGCGAAAACACAGGGCGTGCACACTTGCGACCGAGTTGCCGCAGGTGATGTCTGCCATTAAATTGCAAACGCTCTCCATGGTATGAGAACAGGTTGTAAGATAGGCATGTGGGAAATGACCACTGAAACCTGCCGCAGCGGTGCGATCGGATTATGTCCTGGCTGCTTCTGCTCGACAGGTGTCTTTGCCTTACGATATACTGCACGGTGCATACGGAAAGCTGAGGACTCGGATTTGTTTGGAACTCTGCGAGAGAACACACCGTGTCAGCGATTATCTTTAACATGAAGTAGAATTTACTAAATATTGAAGAAAAAATTACCACACCCTTATTTATCTACATTTTTCTTAACTTTGATGCATTTTCCAAATCGTGTGAGCGGCTGGCAATGTGAAGACGTCTGCGAAACGTAGGAGGTGCTTTTTGCTTTTTGTTGTGTTTGCTTTGCTCCTGAACACGCTTGGAGCAGACAAATTTGGTGGTACCAGACGAAATTGGCATTTCTCGCCGTGTTCTGATGCCTGGGGACGGCCAAGATTCATGAGGTATGAGCCGCTAGTGTTGTGTGCTGAACTGTCGGTCAGGTTACGGCCCAAAGAAAGAAGAAGCGGCGATATCTAACGCAGGCAATGTTAAGATTGGGCAACTTTGTCGTGCTGGGCACAGTGTGACCGCAATGCAGTGCGACGGCATACCACTGGCTTCAAATCACGTCGAACTAAAACTTACCTTGCTTGGTACAAGATCGCCTAACACATTAGCAGGCGGAGAGGAATCGACGCCGTCCAAGGCATGCACAAAACGTTTCATTGACTTCTCAGCTTGCCTTAATTTTTTGCGCTACGCGCCCCCTCGATTTTTTTTAGCTTGTCGCCACCGGCGCGGCACATGCGCAATGGAGTGTGGGCAAAAAGCTCGCCGTCACCTGTAAACAAACCATTGGAAGGCGATGTTGTCGGTGTGAGTCCCCGTGCTCTTTTTCGCGTTGGAATGATCGATTCTACGTCTTCCAGGCACTGTCTGACTACTGTGGCGGCCTCAGCGAAATTATTGAGGCTCGTTACACCGCAAAACTTTGCGTGAATAATGCGACATGCGGCGATTCATTTTACGTGGACGACACAGAATGGACGCTAAAGCCTGATTTGCAAGCTGAGATTCTGCTCACCATTTTCAGTCATGACGTCTCTCGGGCAGCAAAAGCATGAACTGTAGCTGAGATGGTCGACGTCGATAGTGAAAATCGCAAGCAGAATCGGACCTAGTAGATCAGGCATAACAAGTCGGTGATGGCCACTGGTAACAATTATCAACATATGTTTGTATCTACTATTTACACTGAGCCTATTTATTCCAACCAAGCTTCAAATTTAAAAGTATTTTGAGTCCTGCACTTACTTCTTATCGCAATGACCAGCAATTTGGTCTACAGGCCACTGTCATTTGAACGAGCAGACGACAAGCAGAAACGTATGAGGGCAGACGACAGTTCGAATGATCAGGCGGACGTTTGAACTGAAGACGCACTGAACGTAGTCTGCAGGTGGTCCGTACAACTTGACGGTTCTCCTGCATTCACGTTAGAACATAACAAATAAATCTGATGACCACAAGTATCCGTGAATTCAACCGAAAATGCTTCCCGCACAAGCAATCATGGTCCGACAGCATCTGGTTTTCATTTTTCATGGCCCTATCCACGTTCTCAGACAAAACGAGCAGGCAGAAAACACATGAAAACTGACCTTCAAACCTTTCCCGAATCCTTTGGCACAGTCCTAGTCACGGCTGTTTTGACGAGAAGGCAGGTTTTTGTCTGGTTTCTTCAAAAACAACGCAGGAATGCACGTCTCACATGGTGACTTTTGCCCACAGCCCCAGACCGAAAGTGCGCCAGACGCGCCACCACCACGCCGTGACGGAACAAAGCTGAGTTTGTGTATATATGGGTGACTGAAATAACCAGGCTCGATCTAAAATGGGCCGTAAAAGTTGGTGCTTGCACGTAGCAATCTAAACTTTTCTTCAAAGGTGTATTTCACAAGTCGGTTGTTTCTTGAAAAATTATTGAGCGTAGCTCCCCTTACGCAAAAATGTAGAGCCCTTCCACTTGACGTGAAGATGGAGGACCAGTGAAATTGTTATCTTTACGACGTCTAGGACGATGCTTACTGGATGACGTCTAGGACGACCTCAAGGACGACATCTTGGACGACCTCAAGAACGACGCCTTCAGGGCGACGTCGGGGACTCAGGATGACGTCTAGGACGACCTCAAGGATGACTTCTGGGATGACCTCGAGGACAACGCCTAGAGGACGACACCTAGGACAACCTCAGGGACGACGTCTAGGTCGACATCGAGGACGACCTCTAGGATGGCCTCAAGGACGACTTCTGGGATGACCTCGAGGACGACGCCTAGAGAAATTCAGCCTTCCACTCTGGTGAAAACCAGAATGGAAAGGCTGGAAAGGTTGCTGACATCTATGAGTGACGGCGGCAACCAGACAACTGGCAAACCGGTTGTCTGGTTTGCCGGAGATCCTAACCAAAGCGTCGGCAACTGTCGCCTTTCAAAAAACATGTGTCATAAGTACTGTCTCCTTCCTAGAAGTGCATTTGCTACCTACCCTCGAACCCTTGTTTGTTACAAAAATAAGGTATTTCTGCAAAGACGCGGTACCTGTATCGGGTCCAGTGTTGCATTGGTTTTTTGAGAAACCTTTCTCGCAAAGTTTGACTGTACCATTTTGCATGCCTTGGCTCAAGACCCCGTTGTTAAGATTTGCAGATTTGTGGATGATTTTATCGTTTTCGTTTGCATACCGTCAGAAACACGCCTGGACTCTGTTGCTCAGTCTGTTTCACGGGTTTTCAATCGTCGTTTGGGGCATTTCCGTTTCACGCTTGAGTTGCCGGCAGAAGGTTTCCTACAGTTTTTAGATATGCGTTTGTCTTGCAGCTCCACCAACCCTATATATGCTGGATGTACCTGCCACAAACAAAAAAGACCCTTTTCCCTTTGACTCAGCCCACTCCAAACTAGTTAAAAGGGTATTGCCTCACTATACCTCTGTTCGGCTTTATTAAAATCCTGCGCACAAATAGTTTGCGAGAGCTTTGACCGTCAGGTACTTCGCCTGAACCAAACAGGCTCTTCCCCTTTCCTTTTGGGAGGAGTGGCCGAGTCCCGACTAAAGAAGCTGAAAAGCCCCGACAAGGCACCTAGGAAACGGCTAAAGAAGTTTGAAGTGCTGCCCTACGTGCACAAGGTCTCGCATAACTTGAAACGTATAGGAGCCAAATGATGTCATTTTCACAGCCCCCTGCGAACTGTCAAAAAAGTGCTCAATGTTGAGCGGGAACGACACTAAACCTAAGAAACAGAAATCTGACAAAAAGCACGCCAAGCACTTTGTGCCCTCTGCCACTGAAGTTGTGTACAGGGTTCCTCTGAGCTGTGGTCGAGTGCATATAGACCGGTCATTGTTTAAACGACAGACTGCAAGAGTATGTGGCTTTGCTCAACAACAACTATGGGTGTCACTCGCCAATACAGAAGTAGAATAGATAAATGGGCTAGTTGGTACATCACTGAATGGAGAGCGCCGAATAAACAAGGACGAAGAAGGGGACAGAGACGAAGCGCACTCTCAACTGAAGGTTTATTGAAACAAACATTGGCTATGAATACCGTCTATCTGGGTGTAGGCTCAAAAAGAAAAACTCTTTATCTGTTAAGTGCCGTGACAGCGCGCTAATACACACACTCTCCCCTTGCTCTCTTATGTGGAATGCCTCATTTATATCTCGCGCTGTTTTGTTTGCGTATCTGCCCAGAACGGTTGTTTTTTCCAATTCCGGGCTACATGGGCACCTATCACAGTGCAACGCAAGATTGCCCGACGGGGACTCTTTCACTGACCAGGCATGTTCCCTGGCCCTCTCATTTATGCAACGCCCCGTTTGGCCCACATACGATTTCCCGCAGCTCATTGGTATGTTGTATACCACTGACGTTGCACACTCCACATATTGCTTAGCGTGTTTCTTTTGACACACTTTACCCTCTCCCTTTTTGTTGTTTATTCTTGAACATACGTATTTACTCGATTTTAAGCACCCCCTTTTATTCACACCTGCGATGTTCAAAGAGGGGGGGTGCTTAGATTCGGAACATGCCCCGAAAATACGAAATTTGCACAAGAAATATGAATTTATTATAATCAAAATGAAAGAATAAACGTCTCTAAAGGAAATAAATAAAGACTTGAGAGTAGCCCGCTTGCCATCAGTTTGCACCCCGGTGATCGCTCTCGCAACTAGTCTTTTGAGGATGATGTAGGGCACAAGTTTCCGACCGTCGGCTGTGGTGCACAGCATTACGGTCACCCTTTGCGTCTCATAGCCAGTCGCAGACCTGCCAACCCTACAATGCTGAAAATACTACAGGGGATGCCAAAAACACTAGATTTGCGTGAATAAATACGAAAACTGTTTGATTCTTCAAAAACTTGGTTTAGGTAAGAAAACTGCCTCAACAAGGGCACAAACACGACATACATTGCACGAAATGTCTTATTCTTTAGAATTAGAAGGTTGGGCCAACACTGAGGAAGTTGCAGCTTTTGCTTTTCTTAGAAAGTTCTTGTCGAACACTTGTTCATGGCACTTTCCGGACTGGCTGCATCTCACAACTAACAACTGCTCAGGAGTCTTTTTTGACATAGAGGAGAGGAACTGCATGTGTGCCTTCACTTTGCTGAAAATTCTTTCCCCTGTGCCTGGTTTAACAGAGACGTTAAAGAGTAAAGTTCTTGCCCTTTAACGTCTCCACAACAACCGTCGGGAAAGGCACGTTGTGTTCGACCAAAAACGCCGTAAAAAGGCATTCTGCTCGGGTAGTGTTGTGATCCGTTGATCGACTAAAGTACCCTCCCAGCTTCTCATTGGTTTCAACTAATTTTACAGAGTCCTTGTGCTTTTTTGTATTCAGATGACACAGAATGTCCCGGCGACCAGCGTGCAAAATGTCGACATCGCAGCGACAGAGGCTACAAAATGCGTACCTTTCGCCCTTGCGTGACGTCTTCATAAATGAAAAGTCGGTTGAATAGCTGGGAATAAACACTTGAAAGTATTTTTTTCCTGACATCTTGTAGCAAAGATGGTTTCAAGAGATCATGAGTAAAAGTTCCAGTAACAAAACGCACAAAGTTCGCCACAACCAACGTTGCCACAACAAAGGAGATTTCCTAAACAGTTCTGGATTAAGATGGATGGACGGACCGCAGCGGCAGCTTGCGCCCCCTGGCATACAAGTCGATGTGCCAGTGTTGCCAATCCCAAATTGTAAACAGGCAAAATGCAGCTTAAACAAAACTTCTTTTACACTGGGTGCGGAAAATTGTACAAATATTGTTGTTAATACGATAACCGTAAGAAAGCGCTGAAAAGCGGACACTTTACGATAAAATCGTAAAACTTGGCGGGTATGCAGTCGTACGCACTTTAACTTCTCGGGCGCCTACTTCGTTCAAGGTGTACGTCCTTGGCATCTCGATGTACACAGGGGTCTCATCGGCACTGCCGATCTGCCCGAGTCTGTAGCGAGATTCGCGACGCAGCTTCATCCCATAACGTTGGAAGTTGACAAGCTTGTCCTCGAAATCCACCGGTAGCTTCTGGCAGATAGTGGTGCGGTGTCTCAAAGAAAAACCGTTCCTCTTCATCATTCGCTCCACCCGGCCTCGGCTTGCGCGGAACGCCGCACTCCGAACTGTTCAGCAGCGCCGTGATTTCCGTTGTCTTCCGCGTAAGAAATAACCGTTCTCTTAAACTTCATCGTGTATAAAGTTCTCTTTGCACTCACGATGGACGACTTCCGCAAACCACGTGCACACAGTGAACGGAATACGATTACAAGGCCAACACGGACGAATAGACTTAAAAACAACCGATTGCAACAAGTGCAAGGAGACCAAATAGACAAAACATCTTCTATAGAGGGTACAGCAACGCACCCTCTTTCGTAACCTGCACGGATGCGAAAGTGGAAATTGGCGGTATGTGCTGCCATCTATCAACTGACGTTGAAACCAAGCGCCAGCGGCCGTTCGCGACTCCGGCGCTCGGCGATATTGGCGTCTCCGATCTCAAATTTCTTGTTGGGAGGGGGTGCTTACATCCGCACGCAAACTTTTTTTTTCAGGTGTTTATCTTTGAAAGTGGAGGGGTGCTTAGAATCGCGAAAATACGGTAGATGAGACAGCTTGTGTGGCGCTGAAAACACCACTGGCACTTCAAAATGAGCCACCACTTTTTTTAGATTGTGATGAGGAAATACGTAAGGATATCGAAAGATTGGGGAATTCACAATCTGTCGGTATGTGGATGATTTCTTGGTGCTTGCCCCGAAGTCCGTTATTGTTAGCATGGACTTAATCAATGATGTGCTGGATTGTTTTAACTTGAATTTACATAAATTGACGTTTACCCATGAGACAATGACGAAGGGAAGGCTGCAGTTTTTGGATTTGAGCCTCAACTTCGAAGGTGACCATGTTTGTTGGAAATATGAGCCGCGAACTAGGAAAGGGGATCTGCCCTTCAATTCTGCACAATCCAAACTCGTTAAAAGGGGAACAGCATCATGCCTAAAGAGAGCCTCGCTGGCAAAATCATGCCACCATGTCGCGGATGAAAGCTTCCTCACGCAGGTGCATCGTCTAAAACGCGGAGAATACCCCGATCGCTTCTTAAAGGAGGTAGCTGATAACCTTGTTTCCAAGATGAAAAGAAAAGATGACGCTCATATTCCTTCCAGACAACTAAAAAGACCGGCGGTGATTCCATATATTCACAATCTATCTCACAATCTAAAAAATTGACCACATCTCTACGTGGTGAATGATGTTGATTGGGGCGAAGCTCTGGTGGTGCTTGTCTGCGTAGACGCTGAGCTGCAGCATGCCGAGCCTTTCGTTCGTTTTCATCCATGTCAGAAAGAGAATGTGTGGTATGGCATGAGCAGCGTGAGTTATGATACGCGATTTTACGCATTTGACCGCAGCGCCCTCTTCTGTATAGACGTTGAGCGGCTACATGCAACGTTTCATCCATGACATCCCCAGCTCTTGAGATACCACCACATCTCAGAGCCCCCTACTTGTCCTGCAGTCGTGGCCGAGTGGTTAAGGCGATGGACTAGAAATCCACTGGATCTCCTCGCACAGGTTCAAATCCTGTCAACTGCGCAAACAATTTTTTTTTTTGTTTTGTTCTACACGAGCACGTGAGCTTACGAGCAGGAGCACGAGCACTGGACGCCAGATAGACGGACGGACATGGCTAGCCCCTAAGGAGCTTCGCCCTAAAAAAGTGCCGGCTCTTTTTGAAGTGCCAGTGGTGTTTTCAGCGCCACACAAGCTGTTTCATCTATGTTCAAAAATAAACAACGAAAAGGGAGAGGGTAAAGTGTGTCAAAAGAAACACGCTAAGCAATACGTGGAGTGTGCAACGTCAGTGGTATACAACATACCAATGAGTTGCGGGAAATCGTATGTGGGCCAAACGGGGCGTTGCATAAATGAGAGGGCCAGGGAACATGCCTGGTCAGTGAAAGAGTCCCCGTCGGGCAATCTTGCGCTGCACTGTGATAGGTGCCCATGTGGCCCGGAATTGGAAAAAGCAACCGTTCTGGGCAGATACAGAAGCAAAACAGCGTGAGAAATACATGAGGCATTTTGCAAAAGAGAGCAAGGGGAGAGTCTGTGTATTAGCGTGCCGTCACGGCACTTAACAGATAAAGAGTTTTTCTTTTTGAGCCAACACCCAGATAGACGGTATTCATAGCCACTGTTTGTTTCAATAAACCTTCAGTTGAGAGTGCGCTTCGTCTCTGTCCCCTTCTTCGTCCCTGTTTATTCGGCGCTTCCCATTCAGCCAATACAGTGCAAGGATTGTGGTTGGTCCCCTTATTGGACAACACCCAGGTGGCGGGACGCAGCAGAGGAAAGTTGGAGAGAGAGATGTTGGAAGCGGCCCTTATACTTCCCTGCAAACGAGACCACTGTATCAGTGTTGCATCTGTACATTCGACTAGCAGGGAACTGCAATTTCTTAACAGCTATTAATCATATTTTTATACGCTAAGGCGCACCGTGCATTCATGAGGGCGCCCATCAAACCACTCTGGCATTGTTGCCGCGAGGCGGCTATGCAGTTGCCTCGCCTCAGACACGATCACATGGTCGTGTCGCCGCGGGGTCGACCGGGATCTTGAATTCGGCCCCCGACGTGCCGCTTTCTCTCCTAGCCACTGGATGGTGCTGCAGGGACCCCAGGGCGTTTCCCCTCGCCCATTGATATAAGACGGGGAACCGGGGGGAAAAAGGCTCTCTTAGGACTCGGCAGGGCTCGAGAACAGGAGAGTGCGAGCAACTGCTCTCGGGTAATTGCGGGAAACTAGGCCTGGGGGCCCTCTTTGTTCCTATCTGTTACACTATGTGTTAATCTATGTTTCATGTCGCGTGTATTTGTAGTTTAGACTGAGTGCTTTGAGCATGTTGTTTTATGAACCAATAAAAGCGAGCGGAACCCCCTTCCGTGAAAGAACCAAACTGGGCTCGGGTTGTTGACGGACCATGTGGGGACTGGCGTATCGGTGACGGTACGCAAATTCCTACAACGTGTTCACCCACCTGGTTACGTCTTTACGTGTGACATGGCTGGTTTAAACGAGCCAACGTTCGGACTTATCTAGTGCCAATTTTACACCGTATATGACCCCACAAGATATGCAATTAGATGAGCACGTGCATGTGCGAGACACTGTGCCCGTATGAATTTTTATTACCCATTCAGTTGTTAGTCAGTGTCCGTCCTGTGTCAGTGCCTTCAGCAAGTCCAACATAGTCTAGCAGTAGTTTCTCTGAAACCTTCCTGTCTTGCAGGCCTACCACGAAGCAGTCTCCAATGAGTTCTCACTTAGTCACCTACGTTGCAGGTATCAGCTAAAGCAGGGGTTCTCAAACTTTTTTGTCCCAGGGAACCCCAGAAAACCTCAAAAAGTCCCAAGGAACCCCCCCCCCCCCTTGTTGCCAACTGATCATACTGGGCAATAAAGGCATTAAGATAGTGAATAAGAGTTCATTGCACTGACAGAATAAGACAAAATAGAGAGCTACAGTAAGAATAAGGAGGCAGAGGGGTTAACCTGGAGCACAATGTAAAATATATACTGTAGACAACTTATTTTTCGCGGGCTCAATATTTAAGCTGAAGTTTTGGAATAATTCGCGGGTTCTAATTTTCGCGACACAGTGGGATCTCAAGATAGATTCCAATCTGTTTACATCTTACAGTAATTGTTCGCAGGACTTATTTTTTGCAAACTGTAGGCGATTCGCGAGATTCGCGAAAATTGGGTCTTCGCAAAAATTAAGTCATTTACAGTATACTAGGGATGCCGCGAACTTTTTCGAACCGAAGTTTCGATGATCGAATCTAGCGATTCGAAAGGTTCGAAAGATTTTGAATTTTCGAACTTTCTATATTGTAAAATTCGGCGGAAGTCGAATTTTCAAACTTGTTGAACTAAGAAGTTCGACGCTTTTCGAACCGTCGAACTCATTACGCTAGAAAATTCGATCCTTTTCGAACTTTCGAACTTATTACGCTGCAAACTTCGATGCCTGTCGAACTTTCGAACTTGATAGACCAAAAATGTGATGATTTTCGAACTTTCGAATTTCTTGTACTAAAAAGTTTGAAGCTCTTCGAACTTTCGACTTCCTACGCCAAGGAATTTGATAATTTTCGAACTTATCTATCAAGAGAATTCGAAAAGTTTCGAACTATCGAATCCTGAAAAATCAAAAGTTCGACGAACTCCAAACTTTTAGGGTAAAAGTTCGACGTTCGTCGAACATCGAAAGACCGGCGACGGTTTCATTTGAATTCAAGTAGTGAGTTACATTCATAATATTTTTTTCTCGAATTTTTACATGCGGTGCTGCGTTCCTTACGAAAGACAGTGCCGTTTATTACAATGTTCTGGCATGCTCAGTTTTAAAGGAATAAATTCCCGAAAGGGCGAGGAAGGACGACGGGTTTTTGACGATTGTCGTTTGTGCCATATTTGAAGCGCGCTAAAGCCGAAGCTATTTATGCTAGAGATGTTAAACTTTCTAAGAATGATCTATGTATAGCTTAGGTGAGTGTCGTCTTAAGATGTGATTATTGTTATTCAAGATGAGTTGCGAAGAAATGTCCAAACATGTATCTACGAGCAATTATGCCCCAAACTTGGTTTCTTTTTTTTTTTTCGAATAAGTTGTTTGAGGTTTTGCATTTAAATTAACACCACAGACAGAACATATAATTGCTATCTGCAGAATACAAAATAATGTATTTATTGTTTTTTCACGTTGAGGAATAAATTAACTCATGGGGGAAGATTTCTAATATTGGTCAAGTTCAACAACAAAAACACTTCCTGGGAAGTGGTTTTTTTTTTAGCCTTTACACATTTTGGTAGGAGAAACTTGTTTCAAAGTTCTGAGCTTCTGAATAGGCAAGAATACAACACTTCGAACGGGATCTTTATAGTTTCTTTTTTTTCTCCAACTTTTTATCCCCGCATTTATTGTTATGTTTATTTTTTCTTTTACGAATGGCACAGTTATTTAGGTCAAAAAGACATAGCGTTGAACTTCCGAACCTCTAAGCATGTGACAGGTAGCGCCTTCTGACAACGAGTTTCCGGCAATGAGCATTTACGGATTCTACGCAATCTTTTATGCAGTGAAGAGCGTCAGTAGCTATACATATACATATATAATTTCAGATTAAAATAAGCTCGACCACGCCCTCTCTCTCCGTATTGCTTTCTTTAACAGTCTGGAACATCTGGAAGGGGGAAGGGGGGCTCGATCACCCCCCCCCCCTTCCCCCCGTTTTCCTCTTCCGACGCCCACTTGTATGGTAGAACGCTCCTCGACCTCGAGTTGTGTCGGCTTAGGTGCTTTTCGCGGGGCGTTTCCTCTGTCCCGGAAAATAAACCTCGAGGACAATTACAAACTTAAATTACTATATGCCAGCGTCACTCGGGCGGCGTTCGATCGGATTACTACCAGTGTGCAAAGAATGGGGAGCTAGTTTGCCAGGTCGCTTTAAGGTTTTTCTGAGCCTCAACCTCCTGCCCGCCCCTGAGTGTTTCGAACTGGTTGAGTATTGTAAAAGAGTGTGTTCGTGTGATCACTTCTACGCTATGCACGTTAAGGACCCGACCCCCCCCCCAGGGCTGGCGGTCAAAATTACAGATCTATGGTCACACGTCACTCTGCACTGGCAAATATTCCAGCACATCCGGGACACTAGTCGTCTCATTTAATTGCCTGACCAACTTTGCAGAGTCTAAATATCACACCCTAACTTTTCTAAACCTGATTTCGTGAAAACCAGTGAGTCGTGAAAACGTTATTTTGAACTGAAACTGTGGAGGAACATAAAAAAAAAGGACTTCGAACGTTAAAAACTTGGACTTAAAAAATATTCAAAATCTTGTGTTTTTTTTTTTTTTAATATTAGCTTTAAAAGAGAATTGAAACCTTTGAACTTTTTGAACTTTATGTAGAAAGAAATTCGAAATCTTCGAATTTTCCGAACTTCATGTCTATAAAATTTCGAAGCGTTCAAATTTTTCGAATTTTATATCCAAAGAATTTTGAAATCTTCGAATTTTTCGAACTTCAGATTCCAAGAAATTCAAATGTTTCGAATATCTCAAATTTTTAATTTATGAAAGTTCGAAATTTTTGAATTTATCGAATTTCAAGTAAAAAAAATAATTGAAATATTTGAACCCGAAATTTTAGAAACCATGAAAGCTTCTAACTTTTCATATTCGAAACTCCACTCTGATCGAAAGTTGCGAATTTTTCGAATTCGAACCTCAGTCGGTACGAAAATATCGAAATTTTTCGAATGCGAACCTCAGTTCGCTTTGAATATATCGAAATCTTTCGAAATCGAACCTATTGTGGTTCGCGACATCCCTACAGTATACATATTAGTGCGAAGGGTGACCATAAAACCAGCTCGCAGAACCAAGTTTGAGAACCAATGAGCTAAAGCATGTAATGTCATTGCAAAATTTTTCACGGATTCACCTTCTCCCGCGTTAGGGTGTTGAAGCGTGCTCTCTCAAAGATTATGTTGCGTCCAGGAAAGAAGTAGATCTCGTAACAGGTCAAGACCACATCTAACTTCTTAGCGTTGGCAGGAGTTAAGTTGAATGTATTAAAGACGTCTTCCACCTGTGCTCCCATTAAAGGGCAACTCTGGTCCATAGTTTCGATTTCAGGATTACGACTATTTTTAGCACAGTCAGCGCCCCTGAATTACAAAGTGTAATATTTTTCACATTATTGTGCATAATTTTAAAAATATTGACGCCTCAAAGTTTTGTTTGAGGCGCGGTCGACAAAACCGAAACTAGGCGCTCGAGGTTTTGGCAACACTGGAAATCAGCTGCTAGGCGAACTTGTTGTCATGGTCGTTCTTGTTCAACGAGTATGGGGTCCAAGCGGCACATTCCTCTGTTGCGATAGCCGTTTAATAAATATAAAAGGTAAGCTGCTTTCGCTTTGAATTCTGTATGCATGGTAGGTATCCAGCATGTGTAGCAAGAGTTAGTGCGTATACCCAAAAGCTAGCGACTTTAAAGCGAGTCAACCTGTTCGGTGCCGGTGTAGGACGCCGATCTCACTACCCCTCCGCTTCAACCACGGTAGTGGTTACAGCGTATGCCAAAATCAATACCGCTTGTGTCCTTCCCGTTATGGGGTTTCTTGGGGGCTAATGCACTTTAGTCCTTCTACTTTGCTTTTGTTTTTGTATAAACGAACCCACTACTACTCTGTTCTATTGTAATGCTTTTTTTTGTTTGTTTGTTTCTTGTGTTTTTTGTCGTACTGCTTGTGGCACGGGTTTCCCCATCTCTCTCTTTCATTCTTTTGTTTTGTGTATGTTTCTCCTCTCTTCCTTCGTCTCTTTTGAATTGTGTAGGATTTGACGCCTATATAAGCACCTTTCGTTGTGAAATAAAATTCAGCTGTGTTTGAGACTTTGTGCTTGTCCGTCCCTTTTTGTCCCAGTCTCGGTTTTTTTTTCGAAATGGTCAATACCGTTGTTGTTTCTTTTGCACACCCCAAATACACTACCCTCACGCCAAATTCAATACCTTGAATAACGTTGGTTGAGCAGTGGTTGAGCTCTTGGTAGAGCATTTCGCTAGAACAGCGGAAGTAACTTTCTGCGGCAAAATACCCTGATTGTTTTTTGTTTGTACGAGCAGCGAGACGCGCGCGCTGCAGGCGTTGATTAACTTTACCCCAGGGCCGCCGCCGTGCGTGTACTTGTTTGTACTGGTCTTATAAGCCTAATGAATGGAGCAGAGTCGCGTCTTGCCCTACGCCGCGCTGCCAGTGCCGTACTCGGCGGCCGTCGCCGTGTGTGCGCTCCTCCGTACTCGTCGCTAGGCCTAAATTATCATTGGGGCTCCGTGGATGGAGTGGCATTGCTCTACGCCGTGCTGCCAGTGATGCAAGCATGTACACACTCAGGGGCCGTCGCCGTGCGTGCGCTTGTCCATACTTGTCTCTAGGCCTCTCGCTTTCGCGCTGGAGGCCAGTCACAGACACGAAGCTTTGGGGCTCTCCAGCGTGGGCTGCGGCATCCGAACACGCGTGTGCTGAGCTGTATACATGTTTTTTCATTCTTTTTTTTCTTCTCAGGCGCGTAAAAACCGCATTTGTAAGCTACGACCTTGTAATTTACCCCATAAGTTTGTCTAGGTGGTGGATCTAATTTGTGAAAATATCAAAGAAAAGACTTGCCGCATTCAAAAGTTACAAAAAAAACAACGTGATTGGAGCTAGTTAGTGGTTGTAGTCTAACATGCCCACCATTCCCCATTCAACGGAGCGTGAATGCTCCATGTTCGACACTGCACTTGACAATGACTGTTTTATTGATCTGGATACTTTTATCGTGTTTACCATTTGTTTACGACATGCCACTTAGTAATGCAAAGTTCATTGCTACGTTGAGTGCATGTTTTACCTTACATCTTCAGTGTGGTTCGGCTGGAATCATCCTTTTCACTAATTTAATGCAGGACGTATATCAACAACCCCCAAATGTTGCTTATCTCTGCATCTTTTCTCCACATGGGATAAATAAAGCATTTGATTTTGAATCCCCGCATCAAGGTCATGTGCCATATTCCAAACTAAGCTTTTTTTTCTTTTTTTTTTTAGCAGACACGTTGTTTAGTGAAGACATCAAAGACGACGATAGCTGGAGCCTTGACCCATATGCACATGACCCACTGTCACCTGCTGACGAACTTCGCAGGAGAGTGCTTCTGACACACCGATGCGCGCGAGTGCGCATCGAGTTGCCCACTAAAACAAGCCTTGGAGTCCTCACAAACAAATAATCAAAAGGTTATACCGAAGCTACACGGGCTACAGATGAAAGCAACGGCTAAACACGCCAATCACCAGCCGAAGTAGCAACGGTAGCGACTCAAATCTCACTTTACACTGCTCGACCGCACAGCGGGTGCACCCGTCCGGACCGGGGGAAAAAAGAAAACAACCATGACGTCACGGCCCAAATTGCTTTAGCGATTGGTGACCCGCCGCCCACCCGCTAAGGAGCGGCTGCTTGGAGCGGGTCACATTTTTATTATCGGCATTATCGGCATCGGAAAATAACAACGCTCACATCATCGGCGTAAACAGCAGCTTAATAGGTGACACCGAAAGGCTGGCCTTCTGTACACTAGGTTCATACAGAATTGCCTTGCAAAGAGGCTCCCAGCACAATGCAAGTGTATGGGGGACATCGGACAACTCTGTCTGATAGCTGCTGTAAAACACGGTGTTTTACAGCAACTAAAAGAAGGCTGGTCATTCTGACTTTGTGACATATTTTACATAGCCTACAAGTTATCCACCTACCTCACAGTGTTCTAGGACACAAAAAGAGAACAAGTGTGAGATTTTGTGAAAAGCCTTCTTTAAATCAACCTGGATCGCAGCTATTGGTGTTTTCATTGCATTTGCCGTCTCCACTATCATGCGCACGGTATGAGGACGCTTCCCGACGATTGTTTGCAGCGCACACTCTCGTGACTAGCCGCTAGTCAGTAGTTTTGGAAATATATTGTAATCTGCCGTTGGTAAACTGACTGGCCATTGATGCTCACCCGTACACATATCCTTGACGAGAGTCTCCTGCAGAAGGTTGATGCCACCGTCCGAGTCGTTCCTCAACGGCAAATGCAACGATTCTTCCATGTGTTCCGACACGTTGGCAAACATCCTGATGGTTCTTCCAAGATGGTCTCTATCTATTGTCCATCAACATCGCCATCTCGGACAGCTTGCTGTGCGCTTGCTTCGACACGCGATTCTTTCCCGCTAGGTATGGCTTCGCGTTTCAGATTTCATCAACTGAGACTGCCCAACAACATTGTGGAAGGGTTTCTAAGAGGATCTTCATCAAGCATCACCACCCAGCTATGCTTTATGCGTGCACTTTGTTTCCTCCATCTTCGCGCACGGTGCAGCCACAATGTACATGGTCCGTGCAGTCCTTGCAAGTGCACCGGTGACAAGAAATGAGGTGCTCGACACTCCCAAGGCGTAGCGAGTTTGACTCTGCTGATTGTACACGAGGCTAGAACTCCAGGTGACCCATCGCAACGGCTGTTACCCCCATGCCAAGCGGCCGTAAAACAATTCCCGAGTGGTACGTTCTCCAAACATACCAAAATAAAAAGTGCCCTTAAAATACCTGGCGGAGGAAAGCCCCAGTGGAGTGCACTGACCGTTTGGGGCTGTCCGTAGCCCGCGTGGTAGGGTCCCGTTGCCTGTGGCGGCAGCGTGGTCGAGTAGCGGGACAGGAAGGCCGCCGTGCGGTACTGGGCGGGCGCCGGTCCAGCCAGCCCCTGCGAGGAACCGCCCTTGCCCCATCAGCCCACGGCTACGCTTCTCTACCACAGACTCGAGGGGACTTTTTGCACATATTTTGTACATTTGCATTTGGCTCGAGCTCTTATACGCAAGTAGGGGTGGTGCAGTACAAAGAAAATCCAGTGTTGAAGGGGCCAGGACACGAAAATTAAATGGGTAGATTATTCCTGAAATGGAACACTCATAGGCTACATAGTATATACACCAAGTTTTGCGATTTCTAGAACTCTCGCCATTTGCAATAATCAATTTAGGAGTGCTGGTCACTTTCGTCTGGCAACCAAGCAACATGCCCAGGTTAGTTACACCACGGTGCCCAAAACCATATGATTATAATATTATATTGTCTTTTTCTTTATTTGTTTTCCAGATAACATTCGCATAAGGGGGCAGAGATGTCTGATAGAGCCTCTGCCCTCCCTATAATTCAGCAGTAGAACGAAACAAGGCATACCAGTATGAAGCATCTATTACATTAATACAATGAAGCATCTCCCATAAAATTAGAAGAGAAAACAAATACAATTTACACCAAACAATAAAGCGTTTCTTACTCCTCTGAAGTAAAGCAAAACATAAACTGCCTCACCATTCTGCCATGAAGTGTGCAATTCATAACATTTCAACAGAAAGAAGATTGGGTTAAACCACTGATCTCTATGTCTATTTGCTGGATCGCTTTTGACCAGCTCCGCCTATGGACAGGAATGCGGCCACGGTCAGCCATCTTTTTGGTAGAGTTACATCATCTCTAGCCATCATAGTAATATGGCGGACAGCGCAACGGCGGCAGGCTGCCGTAAAATAGCCATGGATCTAGTACACTGTACCGTGGGTGATATTTCGTGCTTGATTGAGGTTGTTTGACGAAGCAGATTCTTGAAACCCAGCATGAACGGTAGCCTCATCTTTGAGGACCCAGCGAAAGTTCTACGAAAGCGCAGCACCGGGGAAAGCAGTGCAGCTCGCATCGAAAGCAGACTCTGTACCGGCGTCTGCTTTCGATGCTTCTTTCGATGCGTGCTGTGCTGCTTTCCCCCGGTGCTGCGCTTTCGTAGAACTTTCGCTGGGTCCTCAAAGATGAGGCTACCGTTCATGCTGGGTTTCAAGAATCTGCTTCGTCAAACAACTTCAATCAAGCAGGAAATATCACCCACGCTATTTTGATGGCAGCCTGCCACCACAACACGCCACAACACTGTCTGCCATGGATGGATGAGTGGCTGCAGCAGCTGTATCTTGGCTAGAGGTAATATAACTCTACCAAAAAGATGGCCGCCAGTGGCCGCATTCACGGAGCAGGCAAACACGATCCAGCGATTGTCATTGAGATCAGTGGGTTAAACTGTTTCCTCAGACGCCCTCCGACGGCATACCTCCGCAGGCTCTAGTTGCCAGACGCCAAAGGCAAAACCGAAACTAAACGTGCCACGTCCGCAAGTTCATAAAAAAAAAAGGGTAATTACGCGAGTACTACTTGTCCACAGTACCTATTTCACGATAGACACTTCCATATAAGAAAGAAAATGCAACACCCCCTGTCATTACCATCCTTCTGCAATGATTTTTGAAGCTATAAAAGGACTGATTAAAGTTTATGTTTTTATTTGTTGAGCTTAGAATTTTTGTTATAAGAAAAGTTAAAGCTTGCAGACCGTAATTTATTCTTATAGGTGGCATTTTTCGCTTTGAATCTCAAAACGTGTCGAATCAGTCTGTAAACTACTGATGATGTGAAGACTGTATACATCTACTACGAGAATTTGAAATAATAAATCTCATCTGCTTTCAGTATATAAAATATTTGATATAAAGTGCCTGTGTCTTACATTCCTTCTTCTCTCTATATTCCACATATACACAGGTTTTTTTTTTTGTTGTTCTTTTTGTGAGAGAATTAGTTTATTATAATTTGTGGCTGCAGTTGTTCACCAAACCACAATGCCATAGCTGATTTTGGAGCAAAATAGTGATCAGTATAATGTCAGTATAATGTCCGTTCAAGCCAGGTAGGTGGTAGATTTTGTGCGCTATAAATGCCTCCAGTACCTCGGGATAAGTCAGCTTCGAGTTCATTACCGTGTGTTTTCCAAGACAGGTCCTCTGTAAACCCTACACCCAGAAATCATTGATCTTTCACTTGTTCCAGTAGAGTGCCCTCAAATGTTATCTTGATAGTGCCGTCATCTCGCTCATTTATTGGCTTAAATATTACATACTTAGTTTTACTTTTATTAAAACCTCAATGGTCTATTTCTAAGCATTTAGAGAGTTTGAAAAGGTATTCATTAGCTAATTTTTCCACACTCCTTTTTGTCTCAGCAGAAAAAATTCCGAAGACACCTAAACACTTCTTATGAGTTGTGAATGCAAAAGCATGAATGCCGTTCTTCCACTCCCTTAGTTCGTCTGCGGTATACTGGCGTGGACGGCTGTATTTCGCTACTGCAAATGTTGCGGCCACTGACGTTATAGATGCCTCAGGCGCCACCAGGAGGAGCAGAGGCGGCTACAGCCCCCCCCCCTCCGGCAACGCCTGACACAAGAGCGGCGGTCGAGTGCGTGCTCTCGTGAAGCGGCCGCCAATGGCTATCTAGGAGCAGTTTTGCTCAGCCAATGGGAGAATGGGCATTTCCTTCGCCTTTTTTGTGGTTACAGACGCCGCCGGCTCCGCTCCATAAGAGAGGTAATGCCTTCGCATTAAAAAAGATGTTTGCGCCATCCACATACATTATCATCTCATGGCAGCCTGGTGTTTCCTTACATCATATACAAAGAAGAGGATCGGCCCTAAAATGGAACCTTGGAGAACGTCATGCTGCATTGTATTGTTTGCTAGATGAGGTACCATTTATGTCTACATATTGGAATTGATTAGTGAGATATGTTTTAGTGCTAATGCTACTCCCCGTACTCCAGTAGTTTTAAAGTTTTTCGAGTAATATGTTTGTTTTGTACAGTTTCAAAGACCTTTTCTTACCATATAATACCGAGCATGCGCCCCCACTCATGTAAGCGCCCCTCCCGTTTTACTGAAAATTTCGCATTTTCACATAACACCTGACTCCCGTCAACCCCTTCCAAGGTGTATTTTACAGCAGAGCTGTAATGGGCTAGTTTCCCCAGGATCGTGTCCCCCACAAAGAAATGTCAACACAAAACTCTGGACAGCTACCGCCATCTATGAGCGACGGCGGCAACCAGACAACTGGCTTCACGGCCTCACTCATAGATGGCGTGCAACCTTTCCACTCTGGTCTTCACTAGAGTGGAAAGGCTGAATTCTCTAGGCATCGCTCCTAGAAGTCGTCCTTGAGGTGCGTCCTTGATGTCGTCCATGGGGTCGTCCTAGACGTCGTCCCTGAGGTCATCCTCGAGAGTCGTCCCTAAAGTCGTCTTTGGGGTCGTCCTTGGGGTTGCCTTGGCACGTCGTCCTTGCGGTCGTACTGGACATCGTCCTCAGGGCACCGTCCTTGAGGTCGCACCAGAGTACGTGCTTGAGGTCGTCCCATCATAGTACAGCTTCGCTGGACTTTCTCTCACCAAAATGGAAAGGCTGAAAGTTCTTTTTTCTTTTCCGTGGCAAGTTGTTGTTTTTGTTCTATTACATATTTCATTGAGAAGTTATCCCCATAACTTGAATGTAAACTATGTAAACAATAATTTATGGTGTAGTAATAGAGAATCCAATCAAGCCAGAAAATGCGTGCATGACGTTGCACGTCACATGCACGGGCGTGAGCGCACCAATCCGTCCGTCACTTTCGTTTGGACTGCGTCGTGTTCAGATCATGGGGCCGTCTCGTCTTTGTTCGGCCATGCATTCCTACACGGTGCAAAAGAAGATCGAGGTGGTAGAGTGCAACCGGAGAATGAAAACATGATCCCTTAACCACTACGCCATTTTAAGCTCGACCGCCAGGAGGATCCGGGAGTGGGAAAAAGAAACTATGAAGCTCTGTTGCAAAGAACTTCGACAAGTCGAAGCTCCGGCGAAAAGCTGAGCAACAGAGCCCCAGTGTTAGCGAAGAAGTCGACGATGCCCTCGTCGAGTTTCTAGAGCGCAAAAGGAGTGCGGGACGCGCTGTCAGCAACAGACTTTTATCCGAAAAGCCCTCTGGATCGCAAGCCAGCTGCAGCTCGAACTCTGGGGCTTCAAGCCATTATCTGAAGTGATAGAAGCAGCGCTTCAATGTTTCCATGCGGCCAGGGCCGGCCCTAGGGGTGGCGACCAGGGCGGCTGCCCAGAGCGCCATCAAGAGGAAGCCGCCGTGCTCCCTTTAGCTTTTTTTATTTTTCCTGATTTATTTGAACATGGCACCCGACAGGACGCTATATGCTCGATTGCCGTTCGTTTTTGGGATGCGGTTCTCGTCTGACAAAATGCATGTGTTGGGCAATACCACGGTGGGCTATACTCACATGTTTACCAACAGCGTGATGTCAATAGATAGGGGCGTATAAAAAATGAAAGCCGTTTACAACTCCCTGTAATGCCGAATTGGAGCGCAGCTCTTGAGGAGGGGGGAAGGTGCGGAGGGAGGGGGGTTCACGTGACCTCGGGGGGTCACGTGACCTTGGGGTGGTCACATGACCTCGGGGGCCACGTGACCTCAGGGGGTCACATGACCTCGGGAGGGGGGTCACATGACCTCGGGGGCCACGTGGCCTCGGGGGTCACGTGACCTGGGGGGTCACGTGACCTCGGGGGGTCACGTGACCTGGGGGGGTCACGTGACCTTGGGGGGTCACATGACCTTGGGGTGACCTTGAGGTTACGCCGACGCGACGCCGACGGCGACGCCGCTCAAGCCGGGAACGGGCGCCTAAGAGCTGCGCTCTAAAAGGGACATGGGGGAGGAACCATGGTCTGAGTTTGCCCAGGGCGCTTTATGGTGAGGGCCGGCACTGCATGCGGCAGGCGACCAATGACAGCCAGAAGGTGCCTGAGGAGTGTGCTGACGTGGCGAAAGCATTTCGCTCCACGCTCGGCTGTCTGCGAAGTCGTCACGAATACAGCTCGCACAACATAGCCAACATGGACCAGACGATGGTTCGGATGGACGCGCCAGCCAATAGAACCAACAACCTTGCAGGCACCAGCACAGTTTGGATTGCCAACACCGGCTGAGCCTGGCAAGGCTTCACAGTCGCTTTGGCAGCTTGCCCTTTGTCATAATGAAAGAACCAAGTGAAAAAATTCCAACAAGAGCGTTCATGAGCCTTCATATACCAGGTGAAAACAACTTTTCCTCCGCGATTTTAAGAAAACGAGCATTTTTGCTATCATAAAATAGCATTCTTGATTTTTTTTTTCTTTTTTTTTTCTTTTAGCAAACGTTTGTGTTACGGCTTGGAGGAACGGCTGGATGACCTCGGAGAAATTCCTAGAGTGGCTAGGGAGGATATGGGGCCCGAACGTTGACAAAGTTTGATGGCTGTTGGTTTTGGATCAGGCACCGATCCACAAAACACAAGCTGCAAAGGACGCCATCCAGGAACGCGACACGGGTCTGGTCTACGTGCCAGCCGGCTGCACCAGTCTGCTCCAGCCCGCCGACGTTTTCTGGAACAAGCCACCAAGGCTAGTCTTTGAAGGACCTTTGAAGACCACCAAAGGAAACTTGCGAAAGCCTTCCCGGCAGGACGTGCTCAGTTCGTCTCCAAGGCTTGGGCTTCCGTCCCAGAGGAAACCGTGCCATGTTCGTTCAGAGGCTGCAGCATCACAAACGCGCTCGACGGGTCCGAGGAGGGCGATCGCCAAGAGCAGCCCGGTGACGTCGGCACCATCGTCCTTGAGGACCCCGACGAACCGAGAAACAAGTGCGTCCATCTGATTTTCAGGTCAGATTCCGAAGAGCCGCTTGATGGGTTCGACAGCGACTAGAGTGAATAGGGATTTGTAAAGAGAATACCTGGTCCCGCGTACCCATTTCGGGGAGTAAAGAAGAACTGAAGCGTTTGTAAAAAAATCTCATTTTGAACACTGGGCAGTGGGCATTTTTTATCTGTTGACCGCCATTTGTTGCCGCCATCCTGAATTTCGGCCCCAAATCCGATCATTTTTTGCTGAATTATCTCCACATCTGGGGGGGGCATGCTTGGTATTCTATTTGCTATGTCTGCCCCTCCCTCCACAACGCATCCGAATTCGGTCGTGTAGATCTTCAAAAATGCTTGCAGACAGTTTCGCATTTGCGCTCTTTGTTTAAAGCCAGGAGTGCTAGAGGCCAAAGAAACGTCCTAGTGGCTGATGCCAAGGCACACATGAGTGACAAAGAGAATGAAAGAGACAAAGAGAATTCCTTCCAAGCCAACTGGCTTGGTCCGGATAAAGTCTCTTGATGGGATAGGTTCGGATTTTATGCCGATGTGGCCAGACAAAGAGCAGGGCTCGGATAGATGTAGAGCGCCCACTGCGTTTTTCCAAGCCCTGGAAAAGGGTTAATTTGAGCTCTTTGGGCGATCTTTTTGTCAACCGTGCAACCGTATGAGATGGTCAAAATCCGAGTCTCCCAGGTAACGCCGGAAACTTGGCAGGTATGGCTATGCACGGTGGGACTAGTTTGCTTTAGCACTGGCCCCCTTCCCATCACTGCTTACCATCCAACAGACAGCAACATAAAATGACGAAAAGGTGCCACGCTTTGCAGATAAATAAACACTAGCTCGAAGACGTAATTTCAGTTACAGTGATGTGATTGGCCTAGGCAATTTTGGAGCACCTTTTGGAGTTGCCATAACAGAGTTTCTGAGCAGCAAAAGTGGCTTTTGGAGCAGATATTCTTAGAAAAATAAATATATTTGTTTTAAGTGCTGTACAAACGAAGGGCACTTTGTGCTGTGTTCCGACGTGATGTGTTGTGATTGAACTCGCTGCTTGTGTTTTTACTGCTAAGACATCCCACAAGTGTGCAGTGCTGTAGGCGTTGCCGAGCGATTCCTAAAAAACACTTGCCGCCGTTTTGTTGGTTCCCGACGTGCCAGATTTTCATCAAAAGTAAGCAAACGTAAAACAATGGATTGCAAGCATCCTGACTGGTTCCTTTGTCGTACAATCATGTTCGCATGCACGTGAGGGCAACTTCAGCAGGCTTGCAGTTGCGCGCGCTTTGTCGCGCGAGCGGAGACAACGGCTGTTCGATCGAAACCTAAAAACCATGCACCTCCACTCTATCGCCAACTGATTCCCAAAATTGTATGCAAAATGTAACTGTCGAGCATACGACAAAGAACAGTCCAGTGGCGTGTGCTTCTCAGGCCGGCAAACACGATACAAGCTAAACACACAAAAAAAAAAAGAACCGAGTTCATCAGTGCAAGACATGGCGAGCCAGGGTCAAAATGTTCTTGGAGCACTTTGTGCAATGACTGAACTCGAGACAAACAAGTGCGCTGTGCGGGTTCAGAGTGGAGACATTGCCTTCTTTGCTTTAGCTCACTTTTCACCAAATTTCTCGTGCGGCAGCCGAAGTGCTTTCTTATACTACCGTATTTACTCGCAGAATGAACGACACTTTTTTCCCGAAAAATCGAGGCAAAGTTGGGGCGTCATTACGCGAGAGTAAAATTTTTGCGTCTGTATTTACCGCATAATGAACGGACCTTTTATCCCGCAAAAATCGACGTAACTTCTTATCTCTTTGCGCGCGGCGCGGCGACTCCAAAGCTAAACTGCGATGCGCAGTAAAAAGAAAAAGCCCCACTCTATGTTTTCTTTTTCTTGCTTCCGTGTTTTGTTTTTTTCCCCGCCTTTCGCAAGTTGTTTTGTTTGCCCACGCTGCCCATGCTTTCGCAACCTCAAGCATCAGGATAGAAAAGTGTGTTCATTTCGAGGGCTTCTGGTTTCTTTTCAAAGTGCGACCAGGAGGCGAGGGCATGATCTTCAATTTTTTAGAGGTTTGCTTGGGCGAGGGCTTCTGCTTTTCTTTCTTATCTCCATCAGCGCGCGGCGCGCGACCCTGCTGAGTCAAACTGGCGCCGTGCGAAGAAAGAAAAAAAAAGCTCCTCTTTATGTTTTTTTCTTAATCTTAATGCTGGATTTTTTTTTGCCGCCTTATGCAAGCTGTTTTGCTTTGCTTAGGCAGAGGGCTTCACCGCTTTCTCTTTCGGCTATTCTCAGGCCGACCCCGAAACTCAGTCCGCCTATGCAAAAAAGAAAAAAAAGTTTCTTTTGTTTTGTTTTGTTTTCTCTTTCTGTTGGTTCCGTGGATTTTTTTTTTTTTTGCCGCCTTTAGCAAGTTTTATTTCGCTTGTGAGTGAGGCGGGGCTTCTCCGCTTCTCTTCTTCTAACTCCTTGCCACGCGCAAACTCCAAAATCCAAACTGCGCTGTGCAAAAAAAAAAATAAAATCCTTTTATGCTTTTTTTTTGCTTCCGTTGATCTTTTTATGTTTTTTACGCCTTTACCAAGCGTTTTAGTTCGCACACGCTGCCCATGCGATTCGCGACCTCGCTGCACCAGGATAGAAAAGTCGTTCATTTCGCGCGCGTGGAGGGAGGGGGGTAAAAATTCTAACCTCCGAGTTGGCGGGGTGCGTTTATTACGCGAGGGAAAAAAAAGTCGAAATTTTGAGGGCCGACGGGGGTGCGTTCATTACGCGAGTGCGTTCATTGTCGTGAGTAATCCGGTATTCGTGTTCCTAAAAAGAGCACCTATGTTAGTGTTGTAGTAGCTTTTACAAGGCTCGTAATTTTTTCTTAATATATGACACTTTCCAAAATGGCATGAAGGGCTCATGATACAGTCAAACCTCGATGTAACGAACTTCTATGTAACGAAACCCCCGATGTAACGAAGTACATAACTTTTTCTAACCGCAAGTGTATGCACGCCATGTATTTTTGACCTCTATGTAACGAAGTCCCGTTTGCCGAAATTTCAATGTAACGAAATTTCATGGACAATTCGGCACAAACTTTTGGGTCCCAAAGGAGATTTTGGGAAGCACACGCGCTGAAACGGGCCCCCGATAAAGCGCACAGGGTGAAACGGGCCGCCCAACTGGCCCATCTGGCCCAATGCACCCAATGCTCTGGGGAGAGGGCGTCTAATCTGGCGAGTGTGGTGTACAGAACGGCCACTAGAGGACACTAGAGCCGCCGGCGTTTCGTCCATCCGCTTCGTTCGCGCAGCGTAGTTACGGTAGTTCGTTTCGAGGCCTAACTAAAAACGTGCGTTTCTCGTTGTCCTGGGCCACGGAGCCTTCAAGGCGATGGAGCCGTCCCTGACAACGTCGACCTCGACGACTTTCTATATGCCGACTCTGCTGTCATTGCGAAGGAGCAGATGACCGGCAAGGCGATAGCTAGCGATGTTCATGGGAACTCGCAAGACGGGGACGACAGCGAGCCTGATGAGCAAGACACCTGGCGATGTGCCCAGTAACCGTGAAGTGGTGGACGCGATCAATGTCTTGAGGCGGTTCGCGAGCACCCAGCAAGACGAAGACGCGATGTAAACCGTCTGGCTATGCGAACGTCGAGTGATGCCAATAATAATGTCAAGAGTGGTCCAGAAAAAGGTGACGGACTACTTTCAACCGAAATAAAGGCTTCCTCGGATGAGTTTTGTGCACCCGGGAAACATTTGTGGAAACTCTTCAACGTTAGCCCCAAATTTCTATGTAGCGAAATTTCAATGTAACGAACTAAATTCCGAATTTTACCGACTTCGTTACATCGAGGTTTGACTGTATATGTAAGTAACATCAGCGAACATCAATTATTTTATGTGATTTCTTGGGAGCTGGATGTTGGCTAAGATCGTAGCTTCGCTCGCGCAGAGCCCGGAGGTCTAGTCAACATCACTCAAATACACTGTATTGTGTTGTTGTTGTTTTTTGTTTTCTCTCAAGGAGGTTTTTTACACCCGATTGAAGGCTGATGCAAAGTGCAGAAGAGCTAGGCAACGCAACAACTTTGTTTCGCACATGAATGATAAAGACAACGGTGTTAAAAAGCAAAGGCGAACGCTCGCCTACTTTACGCTGTACCATTATTATCACGCGACTCTCACATTTCAAGAAACATTTTTAGATGTAGACGAAAGCATAAAAGCAGGCTCTTGACTGCTAACCTGGATCTGTTGGCGAGTTTAAAAGTCGCGCTTGCTCGCTTCCCAACAGATCGGGTTTGCGTTGCGAGAGAAGCTTTTTTTATTTGTAGCCAATACTGAAAGCAACCACATTTGTGAGCACTGGTCACACTCTACTGCGAGTATGCATGAAATTTAAAAGTGCACTGAGCTATGTGATCGCGCTATTAGGAGGAGCACATTAAAATGTCGTTGACATTTATTCATCCATTTTCTCCTAAGGAACCGAAAGGTATATATGCGCAAATACTGAATTTATTTGTTAGTATTATTATTATGATTATAAAAGGAAATAGTTTCAACTTTGCGTAGAATAGTTTTTTTTTTTTTTTAATGCGTTGTATTCAGCATACTTCCAGAATGTGTTTTGTTTTGCATGTGTCTTGTTCACTGTACGCATGTGCCTCATACCAAGACTGACTTCAGTCGTTCTGAGGCACGGAATAATAATAAATAATAAATAAATAAATAAATAGAATAGAATAGCACCATGCCGGACAATTTCCCTTTACGCTTGTGTGCCTCGCATACGCTTGTGTGAGTATGCTAGTGTAGATCTTCAGCATAGTTTTTATTCTTTACCTGCAAGATTACAAAAGACTCCTATTGTAAATTCGCGCTGTATCACACGCACTCCTTATAATGGTGTTTTGAGCAACCATTCTGTGATCTCCCCGAGGAAAAGAATAAAATTATATAATAAATTTAATTTCATGTTTTTGTTTTTGTGAGTGTGAAATCATATCTGCAATATTCCTAAGGTTAAGACAACAGGGAACCAATATTAAACGTTCAACGCCCCTATCGTAGAACTCTGCAATTCGGGTCTGCACGAACTGGGTCAAGGAGCACTGGGTGAAGAACTGCTCGGATTCTTTAGACCCGCAGCCGCGAATGCCAAATAAAAACAAAATGTGACACAGGGGCTAACGGCCCTGCTAAATATATCAAACAAATCATCCTTATGCGAAAAGGCATAATCAGCTGGTTAGGCACGCACGGTTCTAAAACAAGTGCATGAGTCGGCTTCCTCTGGTGCTGGAATGAAGCTCATTTTCATAAGAGATTCTTAGTGAAACCACTGAAAACAAACTCGCGCTTAATATTCGTAACTTATTCTCGAGCAGCTAACACCATGAATATACTAAAAAAAAAAGGAGAAAAAACAACAAGAACATGGACGAACGCTACGTGGGTAGAGGGGTTTGTACTGTATGTAAGGCAAATGAGGAAACAACAGAGCGCCTCATACTCGAGTGCAAGGGCATACTGCCAACCCCGCAGAAGAGTTGGCCCCACCCCCTGGGACGACGCGACTTCTAGCAACGGCACTGGGCTTTACGACAATGCAAGAAAGCCCGCATACACCCACCGGAGCAAACCCCAGTGGTTGCGCCACCGTCAATGTGGACTTGCGGATTGCTGTTGAACGGACTAAGAGACGCATAGAAGATTGGTGGAGAAAGATCCATCAGAGATGACACTAACCACCAGTCACGGCGACACCAACAACTAACTAGTCCCCCCCCCTCTTTAAAAGCTTGGGAGCGTTTTTCGCACCCGCCCGATTCTAAGAGAAGAGCTGCAAGTTCAGCATCATCATCATCATCGTCTATTACGGTATTCAGTTAAGTTTCGGTTTTGAAAGCGACCGAAATTGGTTTTTTGGCGCAAACTTGGCTCAGATTCTCCATGTTTTGGCAAAATGTAGCAGGACGTAGCAGGGTTAGCCCCTTGGCACAGTTTGGCGCAATAGACCCTTTGCAAAAATCCCAAAAGCCCGTACGCGCCGCGCGACGAATAATAAGAGTCCTCAATACGCCCCTCCTCCCGCTACCACGTGACCACGTGGCACACGCGAGCAGGCGCAGGTCACCACGGCAACAACTTTTGAGGAACCAAATCGGGCGAGCGACGAGCCAACCTTGCCCCTTCCTCATCCCTCTCCTTTGTATCGGCTCTGCCGTCTGCTGCACCAACACTTTGTCGAACCTGGTCGAAACCTGCCACGGTTGCGGTGCAAACTAAATGGATTCGGTGACACTCCTATACGTGAAGGTAAGTTACGACGAATAACGTATTCGAATAAGTTCACCTGCCATGATGCCTTTACGCTGCCCCAGATACGGTACGCCGCCATCGATGTACGACTCGGCAGATGGGCGGTATGGCGGATGGCTGCCGGGACGCGCGCGCCGTCGCGGAGGCGGAATGAGAAAGCGCGTGATCTGTACCGAGGGTTCTCAAAATTCCCTGCCGTCGTGGCGCTATACGTTTTACAAAGGGTCTATTGACGCAGCAATCAACTCAATGCGGTTAGCAGCCCTCATTCAGTAATCACGGGGCAACCTATTAGACTAAAGCCAGTACTGGACAAGAATTTATCCTATAAAGTAATTGAGAAACTCCTTTTGCAGTGCAGCGGAAACTATCCCCGTTTCGGTGAATGGTGCCCAATCGCGGGGGGTACCCACCTGAGAGGTCATGCCCTGGGGGTTCATGCCCTGGGGGGTGAGTCCCTGCGGGGTGAGGGCCAGGGGCGGGGGGCCCCCCTGAGCCCCTTGGCCCCGTTGACGAGCGCAGCTCCAAACATGGGCGGGGATGCCAGCACGGGGGCACAGGTGCTGGGGCCCGGGCGCTGGAGGACGCCGCCCACGGGGGGACCTCCGGGGACCTGGGGGACAGGGGCACCCTTTAGCAACCGCCCACCTTTTACTTGCTTACGTTTGCTTAGAGTTCTTGCTATCTTTTACGACGAAAGAACACACTGGGCCGCTGGCGCCATTTATGAGGTGACCCTGGAACTGCATTTCACAAGACCCAAGGTTTGGTGGTATTGGCGAGATCAAATATACATTCTTAAAAGTTTGTCGAGCCAAGAAAGAATTACTATTGGGAAACTGAAAGTGTTCCACAGCTACCCGATATGTGGCGCCAGCCTGTTCTCTCGTTTCAAGACTGGTCGTAGGCAGAGTTCGTACAAAATGGTTAATACAAAATTTAGGGACTTTTTTAGAATTTTAAAGGGGTACTGAAACAAAAATTGAAATTTTCAAATTTCGTTCGGAAATGGGTCAAGCATGACGTGTAATAACCGTAATTCATAATCGCACGTTTGTATTTTGAACGACTGGCTATATTTTTCGTTCCAAACGGTGCACTCGAGCGAGCGCTCGAAGAGAAGCGAACGGAGGGCGCGATGCGTCATGGGATATCCGGCGCAAACAAAAATAGAAAAAAAAGTTTCCCCGCATTCGTGACGTAGCAAGGCTGGCGGGATTATGAGCTTTGCCCTTGGTGGCGTTGTCAGTGTTGTGGTGGTGTCAATAGCGTCAGCGCGTTACAACCGAGCCGTTCGAAGTGCCCGCGGGGTGACGAGCGTGTGGCTGGCCCAAGAAGCACGTAGCTTCCACAGCACTGTCAGCTTAGGGCTGAACGGGTTGGGGAAAGCAACTTTTGTCCGAGTTTTGAGCGACTGGCTAATCTTCTAGGGGGAGAATGGCTGCATCCGGCTGCACAAACGAGGGTCCGAGAAAGAGGAGAGTCCACCCTTTCCGTCTTCTTGGACTGTTTGGTTCAATGCGCGATTTGTGAGTTGAGGAGGAAAGCTAAGAAGGAAAATGTTGAAATGCCAAAGAGCGGCGTTGCGCCAGAGGAATCTGCTACGTCACGACTACGTAGCAGATTCCACAACGTTGCTAGACTACCTCCCAAATAGGCTCCGCATGCATCCACCAGGTGCACATTGGAAGATCGTTTATTTAGCTTTAAAATTAGTTTTCTTGTGCCTTTCAACGGAAGACTGGTGTTTTTGAGGTTAGGGTGCAACATGCAACACATTCAAGCTAGAAAATGAGCGCTGAAATTTCGTTTCCCTACCCCTTTAAGGGCATCGCCCCAGGACAAAATTCGAGGCATTCGAGGCAAAGAAAAAATGGCGATAACGCGTGACGGATTGCATCAAAGTGCCCTTTAAAACTGGCACACCCTGCATGATGCAATCGTGACAAGGATTTACACGAGCGTTGGTGGGTTTACAATGAAAACTGTGAAATACAGTTCCTGCCCGATTAAAACTGTCATATATGATTTTTGTGCACAAAAAAATCCGGGTGAGGAAGAAAAATCATTATAAAACAATATACCCGTATCGGTACCGCTTTCAGGCACACACAGGCACATTTAGGGGGAAAAAGATTTCCTCGTGCATTTAGCGGCAAAAAAGTATGCCGTCGTGTCTGTGGTCAAGGCAACCGGAGCGAGCATGTTTCTTCAGCGATATTGTTGCGCAGCACAAGGCACCACACTACGCGTCATTGTGGCTCGGACGAGTCGCGAAAAGCCAAGCGCATCCCCTTTCATGTAAATCAACGACGTTTCCCAAAGAGTACCCTGCTCTTCTTTTCTTCTCTTTTAGCCGACTGCTTGCTTTCTGGAGTTTGTGCTTCTGCGTACGCCACCTGTGAGCTTCTAAAATCGCCATGATTTGCAAAAAAGCGCTTGATTCCCAATTTCCGAGGAATAGAAGGTGCATTGCAACTTTTAAGGAGATACAAGGACCCCTGAAGGCTTTTATTGGGATCCCGGGTATGCAAGAATTTCAAGGAGCTGTACGAACCCTGGGACTCGCAGGCAATCTGTGAACCAGCCTTCATAGTGGCTGAGCATAACCACAAACAAGCGAGAATGTCTCGCTTAGCGGTCTCCAACGCTGCCAAAGTAATGAGGTCAACCGATTAAGCGAATTCATGGATGTCCACCTCAGAAGCTAGTGACTTTTCCCAATCACCCGGTCAATCCCGCACTCTGTCCAATTCACATGGAAAAGGGGATGGCTAAACCCGTTACACCATTCCACAACAGCAATGCCGGAGGGACCTATTTCATCTTGAAGGTTGCACATTAAATAAAACAATGTAAGAGTATGGGCCTTCAGATGTTCCACAACTAGAGCGCCGCAAAGCGGTCCTTGCTCTTCACAAAGCAGCCCTTCCACGGCGCTTTTTCTCACGTAGCAAACTTAAATGTTCATGCTCAGTCACACTCAGTTTACACACCCGAGACACTTTGGGTCAGTATTGTTTGAGCAAAGTAAAAGTTCTATGGCCTGGACTCTCCTGGCTCGGTAGAGCCAAGCACACTACCGTAAGTTGCTGGGCAAGCATTCACTCAAAAAGTCGTCGTAAATTTATGCGTGCCTTAACCACCATCAATTCGGAGTACGGTTTGAGCGAGAGAAACGGCCGTCTCTGGCACGGCGCATGCGAGCCAAGCGTCGCAGCAGCCGGGACGTTGTGTAGCCCAACGCGCCAGCGTCGCCCCACGCCACCTTGGTTCCGGCCTCGGGCTTTCCGCCGATGTCCAGGCTGGCAGTGGTGGTGCTTCCGGGCTGGTCTCCGTTGACGGGGGCCACGGCAGGGCGCTCTTCCTCTTTGGCCAGGCCGTTCAGTTGCACCTCGGGCTTCTCATCCTGCACGCACAGGGGCAGCCGCTCACTTCCTCCGCTCTTCTTCTAGGATCAAAGGAAGGAGTGACCTCCCTGAAAATGTCCTTTTCCGCCACAAAAATAAACTACCAAGAAATGCCGGGGTGTGCCCACTCCACTTTTACTGAAAATTGCATTCATCTAGACAGGGGCACTTGTCCGGTCAAATCGAGCACTTGATGTATAATTTGCAGAATTCCCAAGTTTGGAACACATTAATAGTGGGCGCTTCGACGGTATATTACGGTTTGCATCGCCAAACGCTGATTCTCCCGTCCGAATGTAGCACTAACAGTCCAAGCCAGATGCCAAAGTTTTAGAACCATTATCTCATTCAAAAGTTACAAGTGGCTTTCAGAAATTTTAAATGGAAAGATGGCGGCCGACGGTGCCCTCGAACAAATGGAGCTGAATGGCACTAGTTGCCAAAAGGTGGGCCCCATTTTCTTATTGAAATTTTCAGAAAATAGCGTAACTTTTGAATGAAAGAACGGATAGTTCTGAAAGTTCGGCATCTGGTTCGAACCACTAGCGCTACATTTGGGCGGAGAATGAGCGTTCAGCAATGCATGGTTCGTTTTTGCGGCAAATTTTTGCGGCATCGGGCGAGTACAGTCACACTGTACTCGCCCGATGCGGTGAAACCGGCATCACTATCCAGAGCTGTCAAGAGTGACCCCCATTCAGTTTCAAATGCACAAGTTACGTCGGGTCCCCCCATGGTAACAGGAAAAATATCCTTCGCCGATTTTATCCTTATCCCTGGAGCCACGATTATTAGGAGGCCAGACTGCTTCCAAGAAGGCGCATATCCACACCAGACTGCTATCTCTCGCAATCTCCTGGCCTGCCTGCCTAGGTCCCGCAAACTTGCTCTAAGACAACTGACGTCACGACAAAAAGTGAGCAGTGAAAAGCGAGCTAACGAAGATGAAAATGGAGTTTTGGAAGTTTGGGACTCAAACCAACGAAGAGCACGATAGGAAACCCAGCAAGGAATTAACGAAGATTAACGCTAACCGCCTGGGAAGGTCTTAAGTCGCCGTCAATTCTAGTATCTCGAGCAAAATATGTTTTCAGAAAGAGCCAGGCAAATGAGTTCACGGTGCCTCCACTAGGTGCCGCCACTCGTGGCACTGAATTCTGGCGGTATTGAAAAGTAATTTTTGAGCAAGAAAAAGAATAAAAGATGATATCACTTTAGGATATCAAGGCAGGTGACTGTGTGCACAGATCCAAAGGCGCTTGTATTAACGCGACACGCTTTCAGTGTGATGGCACATTACCACGATCTAGGTGTGGGTAATTCGGAATGGGTCCAAAATTCCCTCGACCCAAATGGTGATTACTCTACCAGCCGCAAGAAAACATAAATAAGAGGATTTTCGGCAAAGAAAAAGGGAATGTGACACTCTCAAAACCCATCTAGATATTCAGCCCCACAGCACGGCTCGAATTCCTCTATCACATACTGTAAGTAGTTCCCACAGAATACACAAAAAGACGGGCACGAATAAATGTGACAACATACAACGTTGTCCACGGCGCACCACGAATACCATGTCTGTCACGTGTAGTCCCCGTGACCCCTCGAGCGGCCTTCGCTGCTCCTCTTCAGTGTTGCCAGGAGGGCAACTAAAAGTGGTGGAACACGAGCACATTAACTTCAGAGTCACACTTTTTTTCCACAGGAAAGGAATATTTTGACGATATATTTTATGGACATACTCAGGAGAATTTATTTAATATGCGGAGCAACTCTTCTTAAACCTGGGAACCATCAAACTTTTGGCTCCCATTCAATGTGCAATTTTAGATATGCACTGATTACACAACACTTGAGCATCATGTCGTTAGAGATCATCGCATGCCTGGCAGACTGTCTCCACAGTTCGGTTAGAAGTGAGGAACCCGAACGTTGTGAAGGAACAATGGAACAGTACAATTAGGGCTTCACAAGTTGAGTAATGTCCCGTTTTATACAATGTTTGCATCCCACCTGCCATCAGCATTGCCCTTTCTTTCTCAGGAAACAACACTCTTCTGCCAATTTTTCCCACATTATTTTGAGAAATGATACGCATGTTTGTAGGAGATCACGTACGGTTACATGACTGCCATCAAAATAAAGCTGAAATCCCCGCAGGTGTGGGTTGCACGGAATACATAAAGTACACGGCAACAAGTGACTAGAGCGCAATGAAAAAGTATAGCAGCAACAATGTGCTATCGATAGAGTAGCCAGCACCAGTCGTAATAAGACTATCGGACTCTCGAAGTTATCTTTTATTCCTCTCTTTCATTGTATGCAAAAGCAAGAGGTACACAACGGCCAGGTCCTAGAAAAAGGAGTTTCAAGTTGGTGCTTTTTCGTGTTTGCAAACAGCCCCATGTTTGGAGGTCAATGCCTCTCTCTCACTGTCCCAACTTCAAAGATGGAAATTCTGACTCCCCTGCTCCAACGAGACTAATTCTTATCATGGTTCCGATGACAAGTAAGCCAATACCGAGGCTTTGGCGCCTCTTTTTGCATGCAACGAAGCGGCTACTGAATGGTTCCAAATAGTTGAGTAGCCGCTTGACCCAACGATTCTAAATCAACCACCTTGGTGGCCTCTCGAAGGTCCCTGACACCCGTAACTCACTCGAGCAAAGTACTAGAATATGGTGTCAACATGCAACCGACTGCACTTATTACAGGGGTGTCCTATATCTGCTGAGAAAATCAAAAACTGGCAGGAAAGAACCAAAGACTCTGGAAATCACGTTGGTTGTATCGCTCCCTGCGACTACGCGTTTTAAGGTTTCTTTTAATCAACATATTTTAAGTGTTTTGGTGGTTGTAAAATTTCAAATATTTCAGGTTATGTACTGTTGCTATCACACGTGGGTGAGAAAAACATGAATGCCTCAAGCAGCCGATTCTCGGCTGCCAGCTTTAGTTTATTACAACACGGCACGATCTTTAAGTTGCAAATATTCCCATCTCGACGGTCGGCACCTTGCAGGTAGCATGTCGGGAAAAATCTAGGCACCCATAATGACCCCTTCAAGCGCAAGTTAATTAAATGGTTTCAGAGGCATTTATACACGATTTTTACAGAAACGTGACGTCTGTAGAAAACTTAGTTCTTGCTCAAAATCGGCCTTTTACAAAGGAGACACTGGACCAAACGTGGCTGCTCAAGGCCTTGTGAAACAATGATGCAGTATTCAAAATATTCTAGAGGTGGTCATCGGTCACACCTTGATTGATAAAAATAAAAGTCACGAAGCACAATTTTCTTTTTATGACCACCAAAACACTGAAAATACTTTGGATGTAAAGAAACTGTGTGGTTCAAAGTATTGGGGAGTGAAACAAGCCCCATGACGTCCACAGCCTTTGACGACGTCACATTGCTCTGGGCAAACCCTCCGATTTAGGTATGACTTTTCTCGTTTTTCCAGGAAATATAACTCTAGCAAAAAATGAATTGGGACTAGACACCGTGCTCTGGCATGTTGCAAGAAAAATTATGTTTTTGGGAGTGGAGGAGAAAATCAGTTCCTTCAAGGCCCCCAAAAATCCTCAAGGATGGTAAGGAGGCCTTTCACCCGTGCCATTAATTCCCCGGCATCATCTTCAGATCCAAGTCACTTGACTGCCCTCTGGTCATTTAGTTTAGCCACTAATTTGGGGTCTTGCTTGGTTTGTGAGAGACTTCTGAGCATTGTACCGGTGTGCGGTCGTGTAGCGATTACACGATCCTTCACCAGAACAATGCTCATTCCGACCCTGCCCATCTGGGTGACCATCTTACCAGCTCGCGGTCATGTAATCTTCACTGCGTGATGCATGTTAAAGACTCCAGTCTGGCAGTCGTACAGCAATGGATTGCTTATCTACAGCATGAACTAGTGCTGCCATACTGCAAAGACAGAACATCCTCTCATCCTCTAAACTTTTTATGTCTAATTTGTGTTTTGTATGTCTGTGTGCATACATCACTGCATAAATGACAGGGCCAGTAGCCTAATAAAAAAGAATATATGGATTTTCTTTAGCCCAAAGAGCCTAGTTGTAATAGCACATTCCTCTTGTCACAAACCTGCCAGTGTGAAGAAAAAAGAACTGGGGCTGGGGACTACAAATGTCACAACCTGCAAACACAACTTCAAACTTTCAATCTTATCTAGAGAAATTGTAGGATGTGTGAAGTTACTACGTTAAGAAATTCTACAATTTTCAAACTGCCGAAATAATTCACATTAGATTTGGCTGCTGCCAAACTTTCATAATTTTAAAGTCCAAAAGTTAACTACATCTAGGAATTTAAAATTATTCGATGGGATTGAAAACAATTTGAAAATGAATCAAATGCTACTAGGTTTAGCCTCTGACACATGTGTCAACTAGAACTCATTTTATCTCTTTTGAATGCTTGGCAACTGCTTTAAATTACTAACAACCACTCCTCACCATCCTGACAAGGATCTACAACTGTAAAAAACCAAATTATGATTGCACTTGCAGAAGAATGACATTAGGCTACAAGCAGTAAGCAAAGAGCCATCTAGTGAGCTGACAGCAGCAATGGCTTCTTCAGCTTCAGCTACGGTAGACTACACCCTGTGCTCAAGCTTTGTAAAATGTGCTACAAAGAAAAGTCTAATACTTTAGTCAAATTTGTCAAACTTAGTTTGCCGTTGTTCAAAATGAATTTATGAAAACTTTATTCGAAACTGTGAAAATTGGAGCCCCTGAGATCTTAAAACTTAAAGCTTCCTAAACTCTGTATCGAAAAAATAAAAAAGGAGGGTGGGGGGGGGGGGGGGTTGATTTTGTTTTTAATTTGAACCTCGGAGAAATCCAAAACTGTTCAACACAAACTTTTAGACACCTCGAAAGATTAATATTTGGCAAATTCAAATCTCAGGGAGGATAGAAAATTGCTAAACCTTGCAACATCTCCTTCTTGAGTGACACTGCATACTTGTCACAAAGCTACAGTCTGGGACTTAAAATTCACCATCAAGCATTCGGTCAAAAATTTGAACTGGCATCAGCCTGGTCTGCAACGGTTTTTAATGGTAGATCTTTCTCTTTTCTTTTTAAGCACTGTGTATTGTTAAAATTTTAGTTAAATCCACCGTAATTATTCTATGAAGCCTCATCGTCGGGACTTATCATATTTGACTCCATTCATTTTTAATCTGTACATGATTTTCTGAACAAGATAAGCTGTATTAGTCGATGACGTAACTGCATCCCAGACAAAGCTGAATGTGCAAATCATAAGCCTGCTCGTTGATTGGTACAACATTCTCTCCAATTGCCCAACAGATGACTGCAGCAAGGAGCGAAGACAACAAAACAATTTAGTCCCTGCCAACAGATACTGAAGGCAACAAAATCAAACCGAAATATTGTTAGGAGTGCATTATAGAAGGCACGTGTTTGTCTGGTTTTATCAGATGAAATTACAAAGTGCAACTCAGTCTCTTACGATATTCAAACCAACACCCTCCGTTTTCAGGTGGCCAGTTGTCACTCAAAAGTGCAGTTTGAATCGCAGTAAAGCCTTGCCAGAACTTCAGGTCACTACAATTGGCATCTTTTTTTGGAGCTTCCAAACAAAGCCGTTAAAATAGAAGGAAAAAAAGTATATCCTCCCCTCCAACTGGGCTTTGTTTGGCGCTACTTTGGTGGAAAGAGTGATGCCATTCCTCCACCCATCTAGCTTTTTCCCATGCACCAGTACAGTGAATGCCCAGCTTGATCATTCAACTGTAGCACATAAGGCCTTTGAACTGTGGATCCCTGCGCTCCTCCAAGCCACACGATTCAAGAGTCCACTCTCAAGTTTCTTGTCAAACAAGCATCCCACCTTCCACAACCAGAACATTGAATGGTCCCGTGATGAAAGGAATTGATGCTCGGACTTTAAACCGAATCGCATGCCTCAAAGAGGTCCATAATTGAATTTGTGACGGTAATAGCGAACTTGTGATAGAAGGGGACGCACATTGTACGCTTCACCAGTTTTGGTCGCTCAGTTCGACTGTCCATAAGATCAGAAGTTGCACGGGCAGTAACAGCTCGTGCTACATAATTTAAAAAAAAAATTCAATAATTTGCATCGCGCTTGTTTTTTTATGGTTGCAAATGTAAGCATTTTTGAATATATATTCGCGGAAGTATTCTAGCCTCGGTGGTGCTGAAAGCGTAAACCAGACACGTAACCCGTCCGGAGCTTTGGCCCCGACTGCTCATGTCGAGGGCATTCCGGTTCGATTAAGTTGGATCGCTTTGTTTCGGATTACCGATGACTGAGCACCCGCACGCGCAAACGAGACGGAGCATGACTCCGCGACGGTTTTTCTCGCAAAGTGGGCACTTGGCGAAGAGCGCCCCACTCCGACCTCGGTCAGCCCGCTCCGTCTCTCGTCGCGGCCAGTTGCCACGGTTTTCGGAGCCCACTCGCTGAGCACACAGTAGATAAGGGTCCTAGCAGCGGCCGACTGTGAAGGCTACAGATCGACTGATACACGCTAGGAACTACTCCAGACCACTGGTCTCACGTAAACCCATAGCTGCAAATATTTTGTTGTTTTTGTATGTTTGCGAATGCTCGATGACCGGGCCGTTGGCCAACAGAGCCGCGCGAAGTGAACAGCACCAAAAAGGGACCCAAGATCAGCGACGAACCGTCAATCCGTCCGATCACTTCCGACACGCAGCCGAGCGCAGCTGGCACCGGCCGAGAGCCAGGAATGTTCGCCACTCTCGTTAGGGTTAGCGGCCAACAATACCCGGGGATGTTTACAAACGACTTTCAGTCCGGCGCTGGGTTTTCTTACTCGACCCCGACTGATCGGAGACTCGGTGCAACACCCCAGCGACAGACAAGGAGCTCCCTCGGGGTTCAAGTCACGTGCGGCCCACGGACAACGACACGGGCCGCAAACGAGTTTTGACAGGGCGACCCCGGGACTCCCGGAGATCGGATCGGCATCCCGGGCCCGTCCCCCGCGGACCTCACCTTCATAATAACGCTGCGAGTAGAAGCGGTGATCCGTTGACCCCGGACCAGAAGCCGCGCTGTTGGCGGCGCCGAACCGAGGAGTCCCTTTGGCTGTCAAAAACGTTGCGGCGGGGACGGTGGGGGGCTTGGCCGCTCGCGCCGCAGTCTCGTCCGTAATCCGTGTCGGGGCTGTCCCGCAGGCACTCGCTGATCGCGCACACAAACGGGTAGTTCACTCACGGCCAAACAAGAACAAAAATTGCGTCATAAATCCCCAAAATAAAAGCCTTTCCACTACAGCTAAGAGGAGCGGCGGTCACCTCATGAACCCTCGCGCGCGTGCTAGCGGAGGACACATGCCTCAACAAGGGGGAATAGCTCCGTTCCTATTGGCCATCAGCGGCTTCAATAGGGGCTCTCGACCAATCGGCGCGGCGGCGTATAGCCTTGGGAAACCTATCATTAAAAAACAGTCACGAGGCGACAAGAAAAAAAAAATAAAAGAGCAGAAACGTCGAGTGAAACGGACGGACAAACGCACTGGCGTTTACCTGGGGAAAAACGGGACGTGAAGCACGGTAACGCGAGGGCAGACGCTCTCACACAGCCGCCCGTGCACCAACTTGGCCAGTACTTATGGGGCAGCGGAGCAACACTGCTGCTCGGGAACATATCTATTTTCGATTCTTGTCAAACAAATGAAACAGCCTTCGACGCGACAGAGTTGCAGCGCCCAGTTCACTTCATCGCCGTATCCATGCCTCCGTGTTCGGTGGAGCGTACCGTGCAGCATCAAATTAAGCAAAACTGCACTTTTGTTGGTTTTTTCTTTTGTTTTTAGCGAAACGGATTATCGAAACGGCACGCATCCCTCCGGTGTTGCCAGGACAACAAGAAGGCGTCGTCTCCTGGGATTGTCTTCCACTCCAACAGAGGCAAGGCCGAGGCTATGAGCTCGCTGCCTCATTCCCACACACTTTCCTACCCGCCCGTACCAACTTCCCGTACCCCTGCAGTTGTCACGTGACGAATTCGATCAGCTTGAAGCACTATCAAAGCGCCAAGTTGCTAATGTGTCACATGGCAGCCACGTGACACACTAGGAACACGGGATTGGTGCGAGCGGCTTTAAACTTTGGCCCACAGTCAAGGAAACGCTTGTCCAACTTCCTCACCGTGTTCCTCACTACCACCCATCGACAAGGTACCCGCCAAGGGGAGCTGCTGCTGGTGCCGCCACACAGTCAGTACAGCGGCACGGAGAAAAATACGCGGTCCGATACGCGAGCTGAGTTGTGCACGCGTAGAAAGTCCAGAGGAGAGTCCACATGGAACATCCGACGTCTTGTGTCCCGTTATTTCCATACTCCCGCGTAGCACGTGGCCGTCCCTCGGCGATCACAGAGCTCGACGCGCTTCGCACGTGCTAATGAATGCCAGGGTGCACGGGCTCCTTTTCGGGCACTCCATCAGAAAGTGCGCGGGACGGCTCGGCACGATGGACAGCTTCCTGCCGGCCAACCCGTTCGTCAAGCAACCGCAAGGTCGAAGAGCAGCTCTTGGCGGAACTGCGGGCTGCCTGCGGCCAAGTACGTAAGCACCACGTTCCGGTCATCAGCGAACGATCGCAACCGAGCTCGTGGGAGTCTGAAGCGCGCGGGCGGTCCCGCGTGCAGGACGATGCCAGCGGTGCCGACGAGCGTTGGAGGCAGCTCCGGCGATGGCTGAGCCTGCCGCCGCGGTACACCACGGTGCGCGTCAACACTCGGGAGACGAGCGTCGAGCAAGCCCGGGTCGCCGTGCAAGAGCACCTCAGCGCGGTGAGCGCTTCTGGCTTGGGCTTGTATGCTACATGCCGCGGGGAACACGAAGGAAAAGGGACAAGCATTGCCAAGATACCATCAGGTGTCATATTCCAGAGTGCTTGGTGCCCCTTTTCCTGCCACAGTTTTTATCGCAGAGATCGCAGCGAGCTCCTTGGTTTCGCAACGTCCACCCAGGACTCGGTCTTGACGGTGGGAAATCTCCTTTTTCCACCTGTGGCACGTAGCACTCATCAACCTTGCCTTATTCAGAGCCATCAGGCGCAAGCTCCAGTTGGCTGAAAGAGTGCGAGACATTTAAATGGCACGTTATACATAAACTCGTACCAGAAGAATATTTATACTCCAGGATTTAATATTGCGACAACGAAGATGAGCACCGGCATGCCAGATCCCACTTGCGGGGTCTGGTCACCATGAGGTATGTCGCCTCACATCGCTGTAAACACGGTGCTGCAGAAAGGCCAGTTCCACATACTCGGAGGTCGGTGATGGTGCCGTACGATGACACAATTCTAAGACTGGGATGAGATGGGGTTTCAGGTGCAGTAATAAAAATTACGAGCGTTTCAAGTTCCACATTTGAGACAAGTCATCACTTTTTAGACATGCTTTGCTGCAATGGTAGGAACACCAAAAACAGTATGTGTGATTATTCTCAAATAAAATCTCAACAAACTTATGAGAAGAATTTGAAAGAATCGGGTTAGTGTGAGTTGCCGGAGCAACACAGATTTCCGCAGCTTAGATACTGGGATGATAATGTAGAGCGAAGGGGTACCCTCGATGCTCCGCGAGTGTGCAGAGTCACGTGCGGTTCGGAGAGGCCCCCTGGTGCTGCTCCACCCGTGTTTGGACGAGCTGCTGCTGGTTGTGAGCCGCCAGTGCAGAGCGCAGGTGGTGCCGTCCTCGAGGGAAGTGGTGGTGGATGCAGACTGTGGCCAGGCCGTGCTGCGGGGGGCTCACGTCTTCGTGCCCGGTGTCCTCGGCGCTCCCAAAGGTCGGCACGGCGTTCCAGTTGCCTCGCATAGAGCCCCTTGATAAACTTTATGCTTTGCTTCTCTTACAAATAGTGAAAACCATTGTTGTGCGAATGCGCAAGACACGTGCCCCGAGCGAGTGCCAGCCGCCATTTGCTTCCAAAAAGCACTCATTTAGTGCTGCTCTGCCATTTGCTTTCAGGCGCATTTGACGCTACTTGAAAGACAAAGAGAGACACATCTTCGAGGCTTTAGCCTTGCCTACTGAATATTTTTCCGCAAGACAAAGTCCTAAATAAAATGCAACATGTTGGTGTTTGGCTGTCTCTCTCTTTCTCTCTCTCTCTCTCTCTCTCTCTCTCTCTCTCTCTCTGTGTCTCTCTCACGGTAACATCAGACTTCTCGCTCGAGCGTGGGGCATTCCCCTCGACACCCGCCAGTATGTCAGCTTACATTCATCTCCCTCTGCCTCCTCTGATGTGCCCAGACGGTTTGTGCATTGCATATCCTTTGGCCATAATGCGCAAGAATATTGTCACGGATGACGAGGTGACGAACAAGGAACTGAGGAAACTGACACGTTTAATGGGGCAAACTTGTGCCCAAAACAAAAAGGAAACAAGATAACAACAGAGTGTCGCCGGCGTTCAAGTCGGCGTAACAGCAGCATCGAACGTTGGGGCAAAACTGACTCCGGCTCGCCCCACAGAGCCCCTATGTACACGCGTGGGCTTCTGGAACATTCGGACCTTGAATATGCAACAGTGTTCTCGAATTTACTGGAATGGGAGAGTTACAGAGACAATAAAGATGTATGTCCTCTGCCTAGAATCGGACCGTGGCCCTTTGCGTGGGAACCAACCACGATAGCCGTTAGGCCACGGGCGCGTTGCCTACTTGGTCGGCTGCCTGTAGCAATATGCAACTATAAGTCACTATAAGTGGCCAGTTACGGCAGTCTTTTCTCAGTGACTGACCCGCTCTCCCCTCCCAAAAAACCTTTGGGTAGAGTCTCGGATTTTAGGGCCCTCAACCAAGCTTTGATCACCGCCTCTGGTCCTCCTTTCCCCAGGACTGGAGGCCGGCGAGCGGGTGGCGGTGTTTGCCGACCTGGAGGGCTCCTGCCTGCGGGGCTATGCCCGGCCCTACCGGGGAGAGAGGGCCTTCCTGGGCAATGGCACCGCCCTCGTCTCCAGAAGGGACATCTTCGTCTCCCAGCTGGCCAGGTAAACCCCACTGCAGCCCCGGCGGCTGGGGAGGGCAGAAGCCGCTTTCCCCTCTTGGCACCTACGTTGGTGGCGTCCAATGGAGGCTCTCAGGTTCTAAATTATTGGTTTGTATTTCCGTAGAGAATTGAAACACTAATGAATAACTAGGGCAGATCCCAAAGTTGCCTCAGGTTGGCATCTGTTCTTTTGCTCGAAACCTGCAGTTTCAGAGATGCTGTCATGGCAGCCCTATGCTAAAGAGCAGCCGGTCTGGCGTTCCCTTTCGTCCTCGTTCGACACACACGGTATACTTGGAACCAGGAGGCTTTCGCTTCAATAAATGCGACATACGGGAGGCACTTCCTTGATGCCTTGACCGCTTGAGCGAGCACTTTTCTGGTATGTGCAAACAAAGGATAGAATGCTGGTGCCAAATTACGCGAGACACCTGTCTTTAGCGCTCAGGTGCCCAGCTGACCAAATGAGGTTGAATGCTTTCTGTATGAGGTGTTCTCGTGCGGCGATTTTGTTTTCGAAGACTGTGGTCGGATTTTGTCGCGCACACAACGCTCTATTTCAGAAATAAAGATTTGGGAGCATGTGCCGTCAAGGACGAATTAACGGAAGTTGACTGCATTATAATATTCTAGAAGAAAAGATCCCATGCATTTCGGCCGTTCTGAATTGGCGGGGCATAGACGTGGACATCGGAGGTCCCAGTGGATGGCCCTGATGGGCCCATATTGCAGGCGACACCTTAATATACACAAAGAAGCAGCAAAACGTTACCTGTAAGGTCCGTGCCTAGTTCTTTTCTAGCTTACTTTGCAGGAAGACACCAGCATTGCACATCGTACGAAAAGTTTTGGAAGTTGACAAGCACTCGAACAACTTGGACTCGTCGGGGAAAAGAGAATATATGCTCCACCTATTGTCTGCTTTTTTCTGTCGCTCTCTTTTTCGTTCTTTCTCTCGAGAGCACCCATGTGGGAACTGAGGATTTGCCTCGTTCCATTGCCATCCCTGCCGGGACCCCGCAGGGGCGTGGCAGTGCGCATGACGGAGCCCCTGTTTGGCTGCCCCCGCTCAACGGCCTGATGACCCAAACCCTGCTGCTGCAGAACCTGCCTTCCGTCCTGTGCGGCCTGGTGCTGGGCCCCCAGCCGGGAGAGAGCGTCCTGGACATGTGCGCCGCTCCGGGGGAAAGACCACCCACCTGGCCACGCTCATGGACGACAAGGTGCTGCGCCGCTCACAGCACGGCGCCTAGGTGTCCGTGAACGTCCCGTCGCACTACGGGAGAGCTTTCTCGAGGGGCTACACTCTGCTTCGCCTCACGTCCGGCCACGGCGGATGCCACGAGCCGTTGGAGCCAATCCGAGGCCGCGCAAATCTTTGAGAGGAAGCACCGTGACGCGCGTAAAGAGTGGCCGTGGGCTACGTTCGCGGAGCTGGATTGGCTGGCTCGTAACATGCACTGCGGCTGAACCTGAGATGAAACGTAGTGTAACTGCACCACACTCCCGACACGGTGCTTGGAGCGCGTCTCCGACTGGTTACGCGCCCTTGTTTTTGGTTCCTCGATTTCCTCACCCCTGGCACATTTGGTCTGGCCGCGATTTTGGGAGTGGCGAAGCACTAAAGGCGAGTGCGGCAAATGCCCACTCTGCTGCGGGTTGTAGTGCAGCCGAACGGCCGGCGAAAGACCGCGATATGGGATTCCACGACAACGTTGACTCTTCTGTCCACTCGCCTTCTTCGGGACCCAGCATCGGCTGTCAGGATCACGAGCGACTAAATGTGCCACGGGATCCTGCGGCATAATTGTTGCCACTTCGGGACCACTTAAGACGCGTGGGCAGTAGGGAACGTTACAATGCACGGTTCGAGGCACCGTTCGGTGCTTTAGTCGGTTACAGGTAAAGCGCCGTTCACACTCTTGTGACCGAGTACGACCGAGAGAGACCAGACCTGTTTTTAGGACCAGACGCGCTACAGCGGAGCTGGTCCTAAGAGATCGCAAGAGGCTTAAAAACCTGTCTGGTCTCTCTCGGTCGTACTCGGTCGCAAGAGTGTGAACGGGCCTTTAAGGAAGCTTTTTGAGGGAGAAAGGAGGGCTCGTGAGGAAACGGAATGCTGGAGAGAAGGAAACCCCTTCCTCTCTCCAGCGTTCTGTCCGCTCCCTCGTCTTCAGCCTTCCTTTCCCTCGAAAACTTATCTTAACCTGTGACTGACTATTGTGGGGAACAGTCTAATACAGAGCTCGCCTCTTACCAAGCATAAACGCTTTATGACTTTTCCAAAGTTTGGAGAGATATTTTCGGCATATGGCACCTATTCCAACGTTGCCACGCATACTTTCGAGGCTTAACCCCTTAACCGTTTAGGACGAGTGTAGCTCGTCTGTCCTGGATTGTTCGTGCCTTCGCCGTTTTAGACGACCCAGGCTCGTTCATAACGCAGTTTGAGATGCTGCCGACAGATGGCAGCACAGGAACGGCAATTTTGCGTCTGTTTTGTTTGTGTTTTGTCTTTTTCTTCTTTTGAAGACAACATTGAAAAATGGTGTCCGGTTGTGGTGGCACGTGTGGCTCGGGCCCATCCAAAGGGAAAAGAAATGCTTCTTTTTGAGGAAGGCTTCAATAGCGACATGGATACGGACATCTACTTCTGTTCTTCAAGTGAAGAAGACAGGGATTGCAACGTCGAACTCAGCAGCTCCTCGGACGAAGCGGAGGACGACGACGATCCAGATCGCGCTATTGCCGATGCTCGGCAGGGGTCTAAAATTGACATGGACAGTGTTCACCAGCACCCCCTCGGTTCCCTTTTCCCGGCAGCCCGGGTAAGACATTTTCGGTCCAATTAACCACTGACGTGCTTGGGTACTTTGAAGCTTTTCTGGACAACGGCTTGGTCTCGCTGATAGGGAAACCAACCGATACGCTGGTCAAAAACTCAACGCCAGCCAACTCAGCGAGCATTTTCGCCTCAAGAAATGGGTACCAACAACAACGGAGGAGATGCGGGTATTCTTGTCGCTCCTGCTGTTGCAAGGAATTGTGAAAAACAGGAGCAAGAGTGGTACTGGCCGAAGAACAAGCTTCTGCACGCGCCCATCTTTGGAGAAGTGATGAGCGATAACCGGTGCCAGCTCATCATGAGGATGCTTTTTCTTTTAGTACGAGTTAGTTGAACTTGTCCCAAAAACAGAGCAATTACAATCGATTTCAATAAAATGTTTCTGTTTGCTCTGTCGTTCAATCATAATAGGACTTTATGCGTGGAGTAACTGAAATCATAAGATAAGAAGATAAAAAAGAAGCGGTTTGGGGTTAAAAATTGCCGAAAATGAAAAACGGTTAAGGGGTTAATTTAAAAAATACTGACACCCCCCTAAAAAAAATTTTTGTTTTTTGCTTGGCGATTTAGTATGGTGTCGGAAGACTACCCAATCAGTATTTTGCTACAGAGTCGCGCATGTTTCTAATAAAGTCAAAATATCAAACTGCTCGAAACTGAGACCGAGACATGTGCATGGAGGCTCTAAGGAGAGGCGAGCAGGTGAGGAGCGGGAGAGAAAAACAACAAAAATAAAAAGGAGCGCGCGTGCGAGGAGAAATTTTTTTGCGATGCGGTATTGCGTGTTAAGGACTACAACTTGCATCGTTTTAGACAATAAAAAAAAATATGACCTTTGGGGTGTCAGTGCCTCTTTAATGTTCTTTTTCTCTTAGAGGTTCAACTTCTGAACTACTCAAGTGATCGGAATGAAATTTGCAGGGGAGATTTAACTTCAGATGTAGGTGTACTGTGCAAACTTTCAGCTCCCTAGGACAATTTTACATACCAGCATAAGAAGATGTGTCACTCTTTGTTAAGAAATCTATGATATGCAAATGAAGCTATTAAGCATCGTTTTGACTGCTTGAGTATAAAGTGGGGCATGTGGGACTTCGGGCTATCTAGTTTTTATAACTGAAATGTAAATATTTCAGGAAGAATGATTACCTCAAAATATGAGATGCAGATCTGTCCTATGTCAATTTTTGAAAACAGTTTTTTTCTCAATGAGGACTTTAATGTAAAACAAAATAAAGTAGATAGCCCGATTCCCCAGTAAATTTCAGTTTAGAAACATCTTGATTGTGGTATCGGAATAATTTTACCTTCAAACAAAAGATTCGTTCGTATGAAATTTGCAGCAAGTGGAACTGAGAAAGATGCATTCAAACATTGAACTCCTTTGCTTTGTTACTGCCTCACAATCTGTTGGAAATATTTTATATCATCGTAACTATTTGGCGCATGGTTATGAAATTTGGTGTAAGGGTGTTTAATTAATTTCTGAAACCAAAAACCCCAAAATTAAAAAATGAATTTTTTCAAACAATTTTGAAACTTGGGCTTGTGTTTCCCCTTGCGTATCAAATTTTCGGGTTAATATGAGGACGCTATTTTCTGCTGCCCGACACCTTTTTAATAACATAAACAAAAAAGGTGTTTGAGCAGACCTTTCAAGTTGTAAGGAATACTAAAATCAGTGCCTAGAGACCACGTATCTTCCCTAGCGCCGCTGTACCCTCTCAAGACGACATAATTCTATTTGCGCATTTTATCGCTCAGTTTTGTAAGCCTCGATTTTTAGCAAGTGGCTCTAGAGGCTCGCAGCTTCCATCGTGGACCGGCTGCAAGAACCGTCTGGTATGACGTCTCCAGAACCAAATTTTAGAATTCACTTCTGGGGCTCCTCGTGGCTCTTAGTTACTTGACTGAGCGACGAGTGGATGAGGCCGTTTGAGCGTGCCGCGGGGCGGGCGGTTGTGGCTCCCGTCTGGACCGACGTGACGGGGCCCGTGTGCAGGGACTGTTGGTGGCCCTGGACCGTGCAGAGAGCCGTCTGTCCAGGGTGAGGGCCCTCTGTGACCTGTGGGGACTGTCCTGTGTGCGGGCACACGCCCACGACGCCAACGACTACCAAGGCCTACGTGCCACCGGTGGGTTCTGCGAGTGGCCCCGCTTTCTATACTCGGCGTCAACTTTTCTCTTCCACAACGTCGAGGCTAGCGTCGTTTTTCCGGTACTCCGAAGCTACGTGCGCGGGCACGTGGCCTCGTTTGGCGTCTCCTTCGGCCAAGAACTCGCGCAAATGAGACACGAGAGGAAGAGACGGGTCTCTCGCAGCAATGCGGGGCTGCGGCAGTGTGGAATTTGCTAGCGTTAGACAACAAAGCGCGAGAAAGTTGGCAATGAGTATGGCGACGTGTCGTAAACGCCCTGCAGCAGAAAGAGCATGGAGCCCGACCTTAACTTGGGGGCCCCGCCTCCATGGAGGGGTCATTCAGCCGGTGCACGTGCCCCCGACCCGGGGTCTCCGAGTGCGCCCTGCACGCCCGACAATGAGGAAAGCGACTGCTGCAACAGCAGTCCAGTCTGGAACTGCCGGAGGTGGAATCCTATCTGTCGATGAGCAATTCCGCCGCGTCAAAGTTGTGCGAGCGTTAGGAGGCACGGTAGCTAAACCCTGCCGGCTCGTTTCTTTGACTGTGCCCAAAAGTTCCCGGGCATCGTGCGAAGTGCCGGATAGGACGCAGGCACGAGAGCATTGCGGGCCAAGGCCGTTTGATTGGCTAGTGGCGACATGTTTTTAGTAAAAGTATGCAAAAAATTTGAAACTTGGAATGATTTGCAAATTATTTTCTATTCAATTTGATTCACAGCACACTTTTACTTTCAAAGTATTTGTGATTTTTAAAGTAACTCGTAAAGACTTCTTAGATTTCTCGCACTAAGCTTGACTTTTTTTTGCACCGGCGCTCTGGTGTTGCACCAACACATGTGCATCAAACTTGACTGCTTTGCAGCGGAGTGCCAGGAGAAACGGCTGACGTGCGAGAGCCGCTCGATAAAGTTCACTCCTGGCGTTTCTGCCCCCACAATCATTTTTGTGAGAATGCGGTGTGCCTGAAGCGAGTGCTGTGCTGCCATTTGCTTCCAAGGGCTGCACGGTCACAGGCCTCGTGGCGCATTTGACACTACTAGCAAGAAGTAGATGAAACAAAGACTGGAGAGAAGAAGGATCAGCGCTCGTCCAGTGGTTGCCCGTCTTCGTGGTTTTGCGCGCCGTTATATTCCTTAAACATGAACCTACTCGCCTACATTACCACTCTAATACTAGCGAGACAACCAAATATACCAAGAGGCTTTAGTCTGAGCATCTCGGTTGTCTCGATGGTCTCTGTCACTTTTTCTTGCTATGATAAGTCATCCTTCTTTTTGTTATAGCGATAGTTCGACACCTGATTTGAGTAAACCTCGAGCTAATATTCAAATATATAAGGCAGCCTTTGCTTCGCTTGCCTCATTAAGTTATGTTTTACCCATGTCGTATTGGGGCCTTTTTTTGTTTCTTAATACAAATAGTATGTGAAATGTTTTTCGTGCCATAAAGCTGTTCCTTTTCGTAAATGTCCTTTCTAGAAAAGATTTCTCATTGTGATTTCTTAAAGTATACCAGGCTCCATTTGCATTAAATGTAAAATATTGTTAATCGAAAGTTTTCAAATTTGATTTGGAGTCAAATTTTAATACTCATATTCAATTTGCAATCCAACATTTGATATTTGCACATCTCTAGTTTTAGGCTTTTCTTGCGCAGAGAGGGGCCAAGTGTTGGGGATTCTTCGTTGGGCGGAACTTTTTCAAACTGTGTCGGACGGCACTTTTGAAACCCCTGCCTGAGCCTCGTAGGAAATGTCGCACAATGCTGTTTAGAACTGAATTAGTGGTTGCAGTGACCAGTGATACTTGGCCAGGGAGTCAAAGAGACCCATGATCAGCAATGGTTATGTTTCCTGACTTCGAAGTTGGGGCTAGTTCGTATACGGACATATGAAAAACAAAAACAGCGCAAAGACAAGGACAAAGTAAAAGGTAACCGGCAGGACGCAGCGCTGCACCCTGTCAATTACCTTTTACTTGGTCCTCGTCTTCGCATTGTTTTTCTTTTTATTACGACATTTCCAACTGGGCCACGAGTGGGCTGACATTTTCGCGAGTCTGACTCGAGTAGCTTGCTAGCATAGCAGCTTGACGATGCTCTCGCACAATCTGCTGGCTTCTGAGCAATTATCTTTGGATAGTTGCAGAGACACGAAGATTGCCGACTTTGAATAAAAAAGACTGTCCTCGAAATTATCGAAATAAAAATAAAGGCGAGACATCCACTGTTACTCGCTACTCTACCCGAATTACTTTGGCCCGATTATTCAAGTGCGCCCCTTTGCTGCATGCAAATTGCGACTCGCACGCAATGTGTGCACCCGTCGGAGAGCAATGCAGGCGTTGAGCGAGTGGCCGTGCGGTGCAGTGCAGGACCTCCCGGAGCGCTTTGATCGAGTGCTGCTGGACGCACCCTGCAGCGGCTTGGGCCAGCGCCCCTGCTGGTGTGCCGCCAGACGGCCGGCCAGCTGCGCTCTTACCCGCCCCAGCAGAGGGCCCTCCTCGACACCGTGAGTACAGCGCCCACTTTGACCGGGTCGTCGGGCGTCCCTCCATCCAAAGTGTCCGCAAGTGGCAACAAATGATGCCGCAATTACGAGCCGGAGGGTCATGCTGTCGGACGTTGCGGTCCTGGTGGTTGGTCATAGAAGTGTTGATGGGACGAGCGAGAGCGAGTGTCACTGTGGTCGCAGCGTCCCAACTCTGGGCCGCCGAAACTTCAGTGGACCGTCGAGCTGGGGAGCGACCTGTGGCAGATTGGTTGCGTCTGCCGCATCCGCTGCTGTCGTATGTGCTGCCAGAATTGCAACCAGTGACACACTTCTACGATATTATCGGGCAGAAATGGAGGCACTAGTTTTTTGGTTGTGCTAAGGAGCCACGTTCCAGGTACCACACCTTCAAAAGTTAAGTGATTTTTTTTAAATGTTCAATGGGGAATTGGCGGCCGACAAAGCTCTCGAATATGTAGAGCTCTATGGTGCCAGTTACCGAAAACGGGCAAAAACGGGTCCCATTTTTTCATTGGAAATTTGACAAAATCGCGTAACTTTCGTATAATATAACGGTTAGTGTTGAAACTTTGGCATCTAGTTTGAACATCTAGCACTACATTTGGGTGGAGATGAGCATACAACAATGCATAGTTCATTTGTAATAAAAAATATATATATATTTTTTATATATATATATTTTTGGTTAGGTTTAGCATGACCTCCGAAGTCAATGTTCTCGGCAGACGGTTTCAAACCACACTGTTATTCCTGGGTGCTGTTTAAAAAGCCCTAGTACATTTCTGCATTTCCTTTTTTTCTGGTATTTGCAATGCCCAGAGCAAAGTAGGTATGCCCTTCCCTCTGAAATGCATGCATACGGTAGTTATAAACTTGCAGAGCATTCTGACGTGAGGTGGCCGGAGCCTTGTCGGTTTGCTCTCATCGGGGGCCAGTGTACATGCCTGAAGGACATTTCGTTCGTAAAATGCTGAAATGTCGCCCAACTGCCTTTCCTCGTCGTGTTTAATGATAGACTGAGGGAGGGCTGCAACTCTCTCCATAACACTCCGTCTGGGCACTTGGCAGTCCACTGCAGCAGGTGTGAATGTGCACCTGTTTTTATAAACACTAATATTTTAGGACAATTTAAAGAGCGAGGGAGGTTTTAGAGGCCTTTATTATCAAAACTTTGCACGATGGCTGCATAAGTCACTTACACTTGCTTTGACCGATGATGAGGAAGCATTCTTATCTGCGACACTGCCACGCGCACATTGTGGGGGTGCTAACAGAAAACGTTCCTTCGTTTTGTAGATTAGAACTGGTAAGGGTGGGGGGGGGGGGGAATAATATGAATGACGCATGTGCAGCCGGCAAAAGGAACTATCTTCGTGTTTTCCCAAGTTTGAATAAAACTTCAATTGCGATTAAGCGCTTGTCTGTCGTACATGTCCTCTCTTTTTTGTCCTTGTTTTTTGTGCGCTTTCTGTTTTATCATGTATTGGGGTCTGGCTCGCTTCACCTTGCCTAAAATCTTTTTACCCCTCATTTAAAGATTCACCCTAAAATTCCGTCCCCCATTAAACCGCGTCACCCAAATTTTGTGCTTGAACACTTCCCAAGATCCTTTCCACCAGTCCTCTAAATTCCTTTTTGTGACTGGCATGTCACACGCTGCTCTTGCCCAGGGTTGCGAAGAGAGCAGGTACCAGCGATAGAGTGCGAGCGCCTAAACAATTTAAAACCATTTTTCTCGCCAGAAAATGAAAATTTTGTCAAGATATTGTATGGACATGTTCTGGAGAATATATGTAATGCACGCAGTAACTTTTACAAAAGTTTGACAGAGCTCCCCTTTAGGGTGCATAAAGGGGCGGTGCAAAGCAGTGGAGCTTGATGCATTAGAAAACTAAAAACAGTGCAGAGACGGCTGAAGGACAAGCTGGTATAGTACACGGACGGGGCGCTGCCTGACAACGTTCGTCAGTCCGTGCTCTGTTTGTGTATTTCTGCTCGTTTCCGTGCTGTTTTAGTTTCTCAACGCATAGCCAACTCGCCCAAATTTTAACAGTACTACAAAGCTTGATGCGCACGCAACGGGGTGAAGCGGTGAAGCTTGACACCAGAGCGTGGTGCGAAGCAGATCCGTATATAGAGAGAGTTTGGTCAATGGGAGGAGCGGGCAGAGCCAGAGCTTGCACCAGACGCAGAAAGAGGGCTTGACATGCTCTCTTGGTCAACCGGAAGCCGAAAAGAATCCCCTAGCAGTGGTAGCGAGAAACACTTTTAATAAGTGCGTGAGAGTTTAATGGAGTAACTCTTCATGGTTGAAAGTATAGTGCATGTGATGTTTTGATTATGGTGACGCAAATACCATATTTACTCGAGTAATAGCCGCACTATTTATGAACAAGGCCCTTGCGTCTACTTTCAAACATAACACATGTACAGCCAATCATTACGTTGCGCATAAATAACATAGCGAATAACCAGATCGAGAACACGATTCTCCATACAAATTCAATCTTCACAGAGGGTATCTAAGCGCAAAGACGATATCTCTGTCCTGTAAACCGCTGCAATCATGCTGCCGATCGCGGTGATTGGCAAGCCGTATGCTCCGCGGAGAAGCGAACCCTCAGGTTTTCTTCATAAACAGTGCGGCTATTACTCGAGTAAATACAGTAGATGTATGAATCGATTGTGCCGCCTGAACTCTGTTTTTCTCGGACGGAGTCTGACCGCTCGGACGAGGCTCAGACGGCATATTCCCGGCCCTAGGCGCCTGGCGTACAGATCACGTCGATCATTCTCCTAAATTTTGATTTTGCATGACCGTGATTGAAAAATCATGTGCACCATATTTTGAGTCACTGAGTTACTCCGACCCTCTTATTAATTTTGTTCCACGCGGCCACTGCCAGAGTATTATTCGCGGCTTCTAGCTGGCCACGTTCGAATCTGTGAAGACGCCCTGGAACACGCCCAGCCCGCTCTTGGCCAATGGCACTTCCTCATTTGCGTCCTACACTTCCATATGAATGGCCAAACTCTCTCTATCTACGGCTCTGGTGCGATGCAGTGAAGCGTGACCCAAGAAAGTGGACATTTTCCGAGGATTATTTGTAATTTTTAAATATTTCAAAAACATCACTTCATATAGTTGATGTGGGCTTCTAATAAAATAGGGTAGCAAAACGTTATTCGTGCCATGTATTCAAATTTTCAAACATTCATGCATCTCTACAAATTTTTTTTTTTTGGTGGGGGGGGGGGGAGTTTACAAAAAAAGATGGCAGTGTTGTATTTTTTTATATATATATATATATATATATATATATATATATATATATATATATATATATGGGATTTGGATAGGAACGGTTTCTGTTTTTTTATGAAATCGCTCAACTTCTTAGATTTCTTGTTTTCCCAGGCTGTGCGGCTACTCAAGCCTGGGGGAACGCTGGTTTACAGCACGTGCACGCTGACCACTTCCGAGAATGAAGCCATTGTCGCCTGGGCTTTGGCACGGTTTTCTGAGCTGCGTCTAGTTCCCCAGGTCAGTGTTGGAGGACGTTATGTGAAGCAAAAGATGCCGTCCTTCCAAGTGTCCAGTAGTCGCAGGTGTTGTTTTCATTTGTTTTAAAATATTTTTGTGTTTTGTTTTTTTCTGAAACTGCACGATTAGAACAAGAACCCAACATTCAAAAGATGGCTAGCAATCAAGCTAGCGCAGCAATCATTCTACTGCTTATGGCGAAGAATGAGAAAATGCCGGTTCGCTCATCATTCCAGGAGCCCCACCTTGGTGGTGTGGGTAGGGCTGGGGCGGGCCTGGACGACGACCAACGGCACCTCGTGCAAAGGTTCGAAGGTCAACAAGTGTGGCCGGAGAGCCAGGACTACAATGTGGACACCATAGGCTTCTTCATTGCCTGCTTCAGGAAGGCCGAATAGAAGCCTTTCTCACTTGACTGGAGTTCCAAGAGGTCATAGATGAGCTTGGGGAACATGTGGAACTGCATATTAAAGAGATACCCCATTATTCCATTTGAACACTATTTTATCGTCCCTGTGCACCCATCTATTCTGAAGAACAAGATCACTAAGCTGTCTGGCATCATCTCCTTTCTCTTTTATGGTGTGTGTATGCTTGGTATTGTTGCAAACATTATGTACCATGAACATGATGGTAAACCTGAGACGGGTGGAAAGGAAAAACTCGAAGGAAGACAGAAAAAAAAACGGGCAACATCTTAAACCCATTTCTGACTATGGTTTTATTATGTACCAAGCTGTTCCTAATTTCTTGGAACGAAAGCAAACCAAGGGCATTGTTTTAATAACTACAGATGCTAATCTGTGATCCACTTGATTGAAGCTACGGAAGATTAATGACAACTAGCCTATGTTTTCTTTGGTGACATTTCTTGCCAGTCTGGTTTTAGAGTGCAGCTCTTAGGCGCCCGTTTCCCCGTTTTGCGGCGCCGCCGTCAGCGTAACCGCCCCGCTAAATTTAGTGGGAAATTGAATTGGTGTTGAGGTCACATGACGTCGATTTTCCGGCTAAAGCTAGCGGAGAAACTGAATTTGTTTATGGTTGACCTGATACGAAGTCACGTGATGTTATTTTCCACCGCTTAATTTAGCGGGGAAAGTCAATTGGCGTTGAGGTCACGAGACGTCAATTTCCTCGCTAAATTTAGTGGGTAAACTTAACCCGCTAAGTTTGGCCGGAAATTTTCCCGCTAAGTTTAGCGGGTTGAGGAGGGTAGGGTACGGAGGAGCATATCCTCTTCTCTTCCTCAAGAGCTGCGCTCTAATTTCGGGCTACAGAGATTTGCAAACACTTTCATTTTTTAGCATGCACGCATGGGGATGCAGTATATTGTTCGTGTTCATGTCACTTGGAGCAGTGTCCCTGTTCCTAAATGGTAAGTTGAACTGACGAGATTTAATACTGAATGATTAAAGGGAAGTTGGAGCCTGCCCTCTCTCCTGAATAAGCGCTCCTGCTACATTTGGTTGTGTGGCAGACAGTGCAAATATGGCCAGTGTGCATGCCCCTGTGCACCTGCTTGTGGTAGGTATGCCTGGGAAACCAGTTTTAAGTAATGTACATCAATGAAGTACTTGGAGTAAAGTGCAAAGTAAACGAGAGGTTATGTACTTCAAGTAAAGTAGTAAGTACATTAGGTGCAATGTACTTGAAGTACTAAAAATACAATGTACTTTCAAAGTACAAAGTAAGTGAGAGGTTATGTACTTCAAATAAAGTAGCAAGCACATCAGGTGCAATGTACTTGAAGTACTAGAAACGCAATGTACTTTTAAGCAACCTTTCATTCCCTTATACAGTGTTTTTTTTTTTTTTTCAAGTATTGGGTTAACAGCATTATCTTGTGCTACAAATGTAACAAGACCAAATTTGGAGAATGTACTTTTGAAGTCGGTAGCTGTACCTTTTCTCATGAAGTACCAGAGCAAAAAAAACAAAAAGCTTGCTTTAAAGTGCGAAGTACATACTACTCGGAGAATGTACTTGAAGTACAGATATTTTAAACCTCCTTGAAGTAGTATTGAGTACAATATATCTAATATGGACATTTTGTTGATTATTAATGTACAATCCAACGCTGGAAACCCCTTCCAGATAATAATTTATGACGTCCTTAAAATTTTATACTGCTGTCTTTGTGTTCTCTTACAAAAAAAAAAAAAGGATGCGGTGCTCAAGTTGTACTATACTTCGTTTCAGCTTCCGTCCGAGCGCAGCCAAAGCTACGTGTGGCCGGAGCCAATCACACGCCGGCAATAGGTCACGCGATCTCGCCTGCACTTTTGTATCACTCCGCTGCGCCGCTGGTCGTCCGTGCCGCCCGCGCTCGCCGAGTATTTCGTCTGCTACGGGTGTATCAACGATATCGTCTGCTACAGGTTTAAAAAGTGCCCTTTCACGTTCTGAAATTTAGTCACAGGGAACGTCAGTACGTAGGCTGGCCGCTGGCGTCTGTGTCCGAGCTTTCCACCTGTTCGGCATTTCGAGATTTCGACATTGCAAGGTGCCCGATGACCCGGCCGTTGATGTTTCCTTGTATTGTCTGGATATACCAGGGCTCGAGGCGCAGTCCTTTCCACCAGCTTCTCGGCGTTCAATGTGATCGGCAGGTAAAGAGGTGCCCTGATTTCGCCGCGTGTCAGTGAACTGTAGTGGCCCGGACGCTTTTTTTGTTTACAACGCACTCGCGGTACGACGCGGCCGGAGTCTCCTGCCGAATTTGAAAGTAGACATTCTTCATGACCTTTCGCACCTGACGCGGCGCGTATAAACGTGCCTTTGCGAAATGACGTTTTGAAGCGACTCGGTGAGGGAAGCAGCGAAGCACAAGATTCGGCCATTACAGGAACGAAATCACACAGAAAAACCGAGTGCTGCAGCCGTGTCAGCCGTGTTGCCAGCGGATGCACGTGTTTTCACCAAACCAGATGCATGTACATATATTAATAAAAACATAAACTTCAGATATTTAATTCCTTTTGTTGCAAATCATTCTCAGCAGTACACATCTGGAATATTGTGCAATGTTTACGCACAAAACAGTTATTTAAAAAAAAAATTCTTTTGCGGACTACTTTGTGGTGCGTAGGAATGCTTTTCTCGAAGTTGCGAACCGTCCCTCAGCCTTTGGCTGCGCTCGGACGGAAGCTGAAACGAAGTGGAGCGCAAGTTGGTCTACTTGTTGCGTAGGGGTGATGTGAGAGGAGCGAGCTCTTATCGGCTGGAATAAAAGAGTGGGTAGACCTCAACGAGGTGTTTAGCATCGAGGTCTCACCTTGCAATCAGAGGTCGGCGTCGTTCGGACGTCACCGCAACTCGTGCGCAAGAAGCATCTCCGCATTGGAAATAGAAACCGAAACTAAGTGGTGGCTACGCAGTCTTGTACCGTCGTGTTTCACTCGCCTCACTGGTCAATCCAATCCGAGTCAAGTTGTCCATCCCAACCCAGGTCCCAACTTTGAACCTTCGAAGGTGCGACAGGGTGCGATCGCCTCGAACGAATTTCCAAACATAGTGAAATGACCGCAGCCGTGTTCGAAGTGTCGCGCTAAATCCCAAGCTGTTGTTGTTTCCTTCTTTGAGGCGTCATGTCGATCCTGATGATGGAGCCGTTCTACGGCGGCTCGCACAAGCAGCTGGCGGACCTGCTGGCGGCCGAGCTGAAGGATGGCTGCACGCTGGTCACCATGCCGGCCTGCAAGTGGCACTGGCGGGCACGCACCTCGGCGCTCTGGCTCGCCCACAACCTGCCGCCCTCGGACAGCTACAGGTGAGCCCGCGCTCGGCTTCGTTACCTTGACCCAGGAGAACGACGCCGAGCTCTGATTGGCTTTGATGGAAAGGATGGTGCTAGAACGCCTTAAAGTCTACCCACTATTTTTTCTTTTTTTCCAATCAGCCAATAAGAGCTCGGCGTTCTGACATCGTTGCAACCCCTGTGCAAGAAGCAAGCGAACTTGCTGTCCGCATTAGTTCTTTTTTTTTTTTTTTTTTAGAAAATAAGTGGTTAGAACGGTCAAAAGCGAAACTAGGGCATAATCGGGTGACACAGAGGGGAAAAAAAGGAGTACTCCCACACATTGAGTGTTTACAATTATCTAAAGGTTGCTCTCGCCTACGTGTTTTGATTGTTTTCTGGTGTTGCAGCTCTTGGCCTTTACTTACCAAGTTTTTTTTTTTTCCTTTGCTTATTTTATTGAGGCATTAGCTCCTTTTTTTTTTTTTTTTTTGCTTCAGCTTAACTGTGACTTAAACATCGGAAACAACATCTAACTGCGAGAACACACAGGCAAGCTGGGCATTCCCCGTAATAATAATGTACCAAGGCGGGGGTGAGATGCAGCAGGATGCATGGTGACAATAAACGCCAAACAAAACCTTCGGTGTCCAATATGTGTGCACATTTGCCAACTGTGAGCATCTGATCATGTGTGGGTGACAAAGCGTCCTAGGGCCTCGGAACAAGGCCTTTGGCAAGCTTTCTCGTGACCCTGTCTGCCTTGTTGTCGCCAAGTTTTGCCGCTGTTGAAACTTGGAGGTGCGTTGGCTGTCATTCCTTCTGCAGGGTGCTGTTTGCCAGCAGTGTGGTGCCTCTGGCCGAACTACTGGGGCTGTGCCCCTGGCTACAGACACTACACAAAGTGGTCTACTTTCATGAGAACCAGCTGACCTATCCCGTGCGCAATCCCCGTGTGAGGGACTTCCAGTACGGCTACAACCAAATCCTCTCCTGGTGGGTGTCCCGCAACTCCTGCCGTGCACGGGTTCTCTGTTTGTTCGGTTCGAGGACACCCATTATTTGACATGTCGGTCTCCCAAGAACACTGCATTGCTGAACTTGAGTTTTCTGTCATCTCTCATGCTCCTACCAGTACCCATTTTCTTGGTTTGTGCATCAGCGACGGTTTCTAAATTGGGTGCTGTCGTGTCCGTTTGTCGTCTTCTTCCCCTCTGGCACGGCGTCCGGGTGGACTCCTCGCTACTGAGGGCGTAGTCCAAAGCCGTGTTGCGGAGTTGGAATGATTCCGGAATCATTCCGCATTTTCGCGACCGCGGAATGGAATGGCAATGGAATGGCGGCAACATTGAGGTGAACGGAATGGGAATGGAATTAGATCCCTTTTGCCCGGAAGGGAATAAGAATGGAATTAGCCTAATTTTTTGTTTTTTTTTTTTGGAAGGGGGGGGGGTTTATGGTCAGCTAAGTTGAGCGAGTCAGTTGCTTAGAAATAAAATGAGCAGGAAACTGCTAGCCCACGTTGAGCCTTGCACGCAAAAAATGCAATACAAAAAACAAGCGTCGAGGCAAAGAGCAGAGGGGGGCGGGTGGTGGTGGCGCCTTCTACGGACGTGCAGACGACGGGCTTCGCTGGCGTTACACGAGAGCGCGAAACAAGAAACCAAGCAACAGACACGAAGGGAGCGGCAAAATAAAGAAACCGCCATGCACGGCTCATCGGCTCCTCATCGTTCTTCTTGTCCTGCCCTTTTCTTTTCTTTTTTTTTTGTAAACGTATGGGAAATTTACGCGTGCACAGACAGATCTCGTAGCGGGGATGACTCATAACTCGCAGTGCTCTGATAACTCGTTGACTCGCGCGCCGCCAAAAGATGATCAGTTATTGTTTTCTTATAGTTCAAGGAGCGTTGTTTAGCAGGTGGCCAACCCTGCTGCCTTCCACGTTCAGTCGCGCGCGCACCTTTGAAGTGCGAAATCTGGGTTTGCTTCAACATTAAAACAAAGCGAGATCCACTTCTCCTTTCTCCTATCGCGCTTTGCTCCGACGCTTGTCTTTTTATACTGCATTTTTACATGTTAGTCTGCCTTTTACTTCATCTTCGTTCCGATGCTTGTTTTCTATGTTATATGTTTTACATTCAAGTGGGTTAGGGTTACAAGCAAGCTAGCGGATGCCCGCTCATTTCCTTTGACTTTCGACTCTGCCTACCGTGTTTCACCTTATGATGGACCGCTGTGGACGCTACGAGTCACCCCAGGCAATCCAGCACCGTGAAGGGGACTACATGCACCATGCGTTGCTGCGCCCCAGGGTCACGCGACACTCAGAAGGCACTGGATTGGTTTCGATGGCTCTCGTGCTGTCTGTTGCGTTCCATCGTAAGGTCAAGTAGATTGTCGTCACCGCTCTTGTCGCGTGACCGAACTGACTATACTTCGTTTCACCTTAGGTTCGAGCGCTGCCGATGGTATGAGCCGAAGGGCCAATCAAACAGCGTAAAAAGCGCAACGTCATGGCGTGCTCTCTGCGTTTGACTAGCTGGTGGAGGAGCAGTGCACAGGGAGACGGGGAATTTCGGCTGGACCTATCAACTACAGAGAGCACGCCATGACGTTGTGCCTCTTTTGCTGTTTGATTGGCCCTTCGGCTCATAACATCGGCCGAGCTCGGACCTAAGCTGAAACCAAGTATAGACCTGCAGAAAGACAGTTTCGTGACATGGTCTATACAGTCTCGTGCTGCGCCATAGAGGTTGCACTCTGTCAGAGAATGTGTTCTTGGCACTGTGCATGGAGTCGCTTCCAGCAGCGTACTAGCCGTATTGCTCTGCAGGTATTTGAAGAATACAGTATTATAGCTTATTTGTGCGCTATGCACGAACTGGATATTTTTATGGTCTTATCAAGCAAACACGCTGGCCGCGTATGTCCTAGAAAACAAATGCAAAAAAGATTGCCAAAAAAAAAAATTAGTGGATTTAAGTTTTGCTGTTTGTTGTGAGCCACGTGGTCGAAAGACCGATGTTTTAAACAAACAATGACAAATCAAGGGGCTTCCTCGATGTATGCAGTACAATTTAAACAAACACTTTGTGCCGCCAGCGCTCCGGTTAGTAAAATCAGTGCTTTTTTAATCATTTAGCACTTTTTGCAATTGTCTATGTGTTTGATAATGTCAAATTTATGCTGCTTATGCCGGCATCACAATGCAGCTGTCAAGTACAAATTTTTCTCTTTAGGAATTAGAGGAATGGAATGGAACGATTGAGCCATTCCAGGAGTGGGAATGGGCCCAGTGTCCCCATTCCTAGGAGTTGAAAGGAATGGAATTATCGGAAACTCTAATTGCCCGGAATGGAATTGGAATGGAAGGGGGTGCCCATTCCGCAACACTGGTCCAAAGTGCAGAGCCTCTGCTTGTGGGCGGCTGTGGTGTTGCTGGCTGCCTGGCTACCGTGGATGACGCTGGACGAGCGCCCTTCTGACGCGAATTGCTAACGGTGGACTGCCGTGGGACGGGAGTCAAAGCTGGGCAGAGTCACGGGTCGCGAGGCTGGAGTCTGCAGGAAAACTTGGCGCAAGTGCTTTATTTTTCGTTAGAGGAAATTAGCAGAATGTTATTCCGATAGGTTTGGGACAACACCCATGAAACAAGATGCATAACTGAAGAAACACAAGATACGGCAAGTGATACTGTTTTATATAATCAACACTTCATTGTGGGTAAACGACACATGTAGAAGTTTAAACAGAACCCCATGTCCTCTTTTTGGACATTTGCTTAACCGGGAACTTTTTTGTTAGTGGAGTTGGCCATAGTAGTAAGTGGCTGTTAATAGACGCGTCCCAGAGCAGCCAAGGTGCAGTGCTCGTAGCGTAGAGCGCAACTGCCCAAACCCTGACAAGCGGCGGACATCGCGTGACCGAGCATTGTGGGTAGTCGCAGTCTAGTGGCGGACCGGGTGGTGTTCAACTCGCACCACAACCTGGAGTCGTTCCTCGGAGCAGTGGGCCCCTTCCTGAGGCAGATGCCTGACTGCCGGCCGCCGCCTGGGACGCTGTCCCAGCGCATCCGGGCCAAGGCCTCGGTGCTCTACTTCCCACTGAACCTGCCAGCACCCAGGGCGCTGGCACCCGAGTTTCCCGACGTCCTGCACATAGTGTGGCCCCACCGATGGTGAGCCCGGCCACGGACCACCCCTGCCGGTTAAGTCTCTTATGTAGAGGTGCACAGTAGGAGCCCTGTGTCGTAGCATATGAAAAGAGCATCTTTTGGAAGCATTGTTTCTGGGTATACCCATTCTCCTCTCCCTAATTCTATTTTCTTTGTTCCTTCATACTTCCTTGTTACCTGCATGCTGAGCAATGTCATCTGCTTCAGATGCTTACTTAACGGAAAACAGTCACACATTTTGTTTTCGAGCGTGACCATACCCAGCAACATACTTTACTGGATTACATGCACCACTATAGGCCCTACCCATGGACACTGGGCATCACAGAATGTGCACAGAGCTCTCGACATTAGGCTGTCTGGGGCATGTGATATTCGTGCCCAATTCACTCGAGTAGCAGGTGCTCTTCGAACTAATAAATGCTACAGCAAGACGCGAACAACTTGCAATGTCAGCGCCATCTTGGAAACAAACAAAGAAATCACGCAAAGTCCGTGCCACCATTCACGTGGCACACCCAGTCATTCCTCGTGGCAGGCATGCTTGATTGACGCAGATTAAACCTTATTTTTTTATTTAACTGGCCTCTATGTCTGTCAACAAGGTCCTAACACTAATCTCAGTGGGCACAGGGGGCGGGCGAGTGTTTTAGGGTTTGTTGCCTGCATTGGAGCCCCCAGGAGCATTGCTGGGGCAGTGCATGGGGTCCTTTGCAAAGCCTCGAGGAAGCTGCAGAGTGTCCCCTTTTCTCTCAGGGAGCACGACAAGGGCCCGGAGGAGTTCTTTGAGGCCCTGTTCCAGCTCAAGGCAGAGAACCTCCCTTCCAAGTGTCCGTCCTGGGAGAGGGCTTCGCGGATGTTCCAGGTACGGCCAAGCGGGACACCGTGCATGCTTTCTCGATCCATTGTCTCGAGTTGGTAGAGGCAGCTCGTTGCACTTCTCGCTGCGCATTCTTTTGGATGGCCAAACACTGGCTAGCCAGCATTCCACTCGCTGCTACGGCGGCCTTTACAAACCTAAAATGCAATCGCTTTTGACAGCACTGCCATTGAGCTTTTCGGCCGAGTGGTTATCTCGAGACACGCTATTCGTGGACGAAATGGTGGCTTCCAGGAGGCTCTGCCACAAGTGGGTGTCCTGGACAAATGAATTCGGTCCTCATTAAATGCGGAGTGCCATTAGGCGACAACCTTATAGTAGGGGTTACTTCTGGAACTGTTATTTGGGGGCATGGGGCTCATTATGCCGATTCCAGCAGCTTTCTTCCTCGTCTAGCTCTACCAAGATTGTACGTTGTTAGAGAACCTTACGTATGCAAGGTTCTCGCCATCTTGTTTTCAGAGCTCAAGGGGTGTGCTGTGCACTAAAACTGGATAGCACAAACTCCTCGCTTTTCTTTTTTGCCACTCTTAACGTAGCATAGCCTCATGGAACTGAACTGTTCATGTGGGTTTGGTATATTGTGCCTGGTATCGTGAGAAAGGACCAGCAGTCCCGCGCATGCACAGAGAGAGATTGCTTGCAGAGGTGTTCTCGAGGGCCCGGGTGGAGCTGGAGGGGCACATCCTGCAGTGGGGCCGGCTGGACAGCAGGGAGGCCTACCTGGGCCTGCTGGCCAGGGCACACGTGGCCGTCTCCACTGCCAGGCATGAGTTCTTTGGAGTCGCCATGCAAGTCCCTTCCACTCCTTGCCAATGAAACTACCAAATGTAGAGAAGGGATGTTGCGGTGAGCCGCTACCACTGCCGTAGGCACTAGCCAAGCGCCAGCCAAAAGAGAGAAAATGCCCAATGGGTGCCTCCGGTAGGCTAAGCTAGGAAACTGGCTACCATATTGCGATTGTGGGAAATCTGGCTGTCTGTTCCCTTTTACGCACCTCGACATACCCCGGTCTCCCTGAGGCTTTCATGCCTCGAGGAGAGCCCTGGGTATGTCTGCCGATATTGTTGCATCCCGTACCGATGCTGAAAAAAGAAAATACCGACATAATAGATGTTTCGGCTTTGCTACAGAGGGCCGTTGCTGCCATGGAGACCCTGGGCGTGCTGGAAAGTGTGCACATGCTGCATCTACTTCCCGGACAAATTTGCTTCCGCTACAGATATTTGCGCCTCTCGACCGACTCGTACAAGTATAGTGCGTGCGGATAACCTGAAAGTGTAGACTTTTCCATCTCGGTAGTTACCTGACCGGAAGATAGAGGGCACAGACACACTCACCGCCATAAGGTGGCTTCAACTCGGCATAATTTGGGACAAACCCCCGAGAGTGAGGAAAACACGAAGGACAACACAACGCACAGAGTCTCAAACACAGCTGAATTTTATTCCGCAGAAGTCTGCATTGATATAGGGTTTTACTGCCCCCACAAACTAAAAGAAAAGAGAAGGAAAGTGACAACACCCTTCACACAAATGCATAAGAACCCAATGGACTTGGCACTAAGCCGACAGAGGTTGGAATTGAACCTGAATCATTTCACCCGAACACCCTGATAAGTCTTATCGGGATGTTCGGGTGAAATGATTTCGAGTCAAGTGATTTCAAGCCTAAATTGGGGACAGCTTCTTACCATCACGTTTGCCATTCGGCCACAAAACGACTGAACTGATGCAGGAGGAGGAATACCATTGTCTACAGCCGTACCCGCTGGTGATAGTTTCGCTAAAAGTAAACTAACGGAGACGAATGCGTGGATGCATGGTAAAAAGGAAGTCAACAACCTAATTAACAAAGTGTTGAATCACATAGGACATGAACTTGTAAGTTTAGTGCCCACTGTTTAATTTGGCAACTTTTTCTGACCATCGCTGACCGGAAAACCCCTCTGTAATGACACAAAGAGTGTAAAGGGAACCAATTTCCCACTTCTTTCTTTAATGAATTGTATATCCTAGATGTTTCAGTGGTTCATCCTAGGCCGAGTAGAAACTGTTTTCAACTATTGGTACTGCTAAAGTATTCATTGACAGAATTTCAAAAGGATTAAGAAGTACACCATGTGTTGTACGGCCATTCCCTTACGGCATTTTTGGGACACAAGATAAGTGACAGACCCGTTGAATGAAGTCCGACATCTTTTTTTCGTAAAATTTGCGAAATGAAAGTAAAAGGTCTAAGAGAAATGACCTCTGGCAAGTTCAGCTGAAGTTGAATGCCAGGCACCACCTCATGGATCTGTGTAGAGATTTTTATATCTTTGAATAGCTGTACTTTCTACTTTCAGCAGCATTGCCGGCCATTGAAAAACAATTTTCCCATATAATCAAAAGGCTTTCGACAAGAAACAGGCGTAGTGGCTCCTCGCGTTGGCTCTATTTGTCACATATTAGGACCCTAAAGTGCGCAATCATAAATTTACCTTGCGCTTCTCATTGGGAAGGTTCCGCCACCCTGCGCTGTCGTAAGTATTTGGCTTTAACCTTCGTGCTGTTGAATGCGGAATTCTCTCGGTGGATTTGGGGCGATCCTAGTGTTTCATGCTCGCGCCTTTAATGGGGTAGATGCGAGCATGTGCTTTCACATGTAAGATGCCAACAAAGAAGCTGTTTAAAACCGCTCCAGATTTACCAAGGAAATTTCCCACAAGAGCCATCTACATACTCAATGTATGACCCGTGCTAAAGGTGACTTGTGTGCCCCCTCTAGCCGCCACACACATATCCAGTGCGCCAACAATATCACTAGTCAAAATGTGCTATAAAATAGAGTGCAGAAGTTGTGCAGCTTACAGCGACGCGGATTTACGTAGTAAAGATAGACATCGACGACACTTTACAGAGCAAGACACAAAATTGCGGTGAACCGACACGAAAAACATGAATACAACGCATTCGCCGAGGCCACGGTGGAAGAAATACATTTAGGTGATGACACTGGCCGCTCTTCCAGCGGGGAGCAAGTGACCAGATCGTGTTCGGAGCTAGCCTCGAACCAGGAGTAGTTAGTTCCGCGCCGCTGCGGAGGGCGCTGAGCTATGAACACCGTGGGTATGAGGTCCCTCCTTGGCAGCCACGGTGTCGGGAACGTAGCGTGCTCGCCTTTTCGCGGTGTGGTGGTGGTGAGCAGCCAGTGGCTGGCTTCGTGTTTTGCTGTGGTGCTGTGTCGATCACATGTGCCACCATCGTGCACTAAGGTGAGCCTTAACCCGAAGAAGAACAAGTTATTCGATCTATAAGGATAAAAAAGATGTGCTTCGTTCCCAACTGCAATTTGGGGTAGCGCAACTGTGCAGAGCGAGTGTCCTTGTTTAAAGCTCAATCGAATGATGCTCGCCTGGATCAGTGGCGTCGTGCAATCCCGAGGGCCGATCGCAAGTTACTGCCGTACCTAGTGATCATGTTTGTGCCAACTATTTCCCCGACGAACTGATATCGAAATGGTATCATGTGGAGTTCGGTGGGAGATTCCCCTCCATGCTGCAAAGTAGGCCGTGCTATCTGTAGACGCTGTTCCAAGCATTTTCCCTGGCTGCCCAAAGTACCTTACACATTACCTGTAATACCATATTGTGAGTATAGAGGTGAAAATAGATTTATGTCCTATAACCGCTACTACTGTTTGACTTTCAGTCACTGTGTCACCATTTCAGTCAGTATGTCATCACACTGTGTCATCATTTCAGTCACTATGTCATCATAAATAAAAATGTTTTCTGCTCACGTGGTTTGTGTGTACCACAGTACAGTTGACATTGTATGTATAAACCATTTGTAATGGCCTAATGCCTTTATGCGCATGTAAAGAATTATTTAGGCCCCACTATGTAACATTATTAGAATTTATTTTTTCAATAAGAAGGCAGGAGCAGGGTGGAAAAGATCCCCCGACCTCCTATAAAGCCTCGCAATGTGTGTAAACAATTTACGAACTGTTACCAAACATGCTGTCGAACAAAACATGCGAGCATGACCCAGCTGTTTAACGGAATTATTTAAAACTACTCTGAACTATTGAAAGCCCAGTAGATTGCGTCGGGAAGTTTTGTATTTATACGAGTGTTTTTGCCACGTTGAGTCATCATCGGAATGTTCTCGTTTAAAAAAACAGGAACCGCACGGGGGAAAAGGCAATCAGTGCAAATGCACCAACATAAATCCATCATTTCACCACACGGTATACAGGGACCGAGTAAAGAATGCATAATTTCCTTCAAGCCTTCACAAGCCCCTCTATATTTGGGTGCCATCTATCCCCGTGCGAGTGAAGCGCGCTTAGTGCGGCGAACATAATGTGGTCGCCGCATCGGACAGAGAGTCGTCACCTAAATGTATTTTTTTTCACATTGGCCGAGGCGCGGAGGGGAGAGCGGAACGACGAGTTAAAGCACCCTTACGGCGGCCGCATCGCATATGGTGTCGACGAGTGGGGATACTGGTGTTGGGTAGTGCCACTGGAAACCAGGCAATGTTTCGAGCGATACGTAGGAGCTGCGGACTACGTGTTGCAGGCTGGAGGCCAGCTTCCTGGGCTGCTTCCCACTGTGTCCCAACAGGCTGGTCTACCCGGAGATCTTCCCGAGTGAGTGTTCGGCAGAGGGTCCGTGCACTTACGGCCTATGCACCTAGCCTGCGTATCGAGGGGTTTTCGTGCATTCCGGCAGGGGAGTGCCTCTACAATACCACCAACCAGCTCGTGAAGAAGCTGAGAAACTTCTGCGGAAAGCCGTCGGCCGTCAAGCGACTGAAGCCCCAGGCAAGTGCTTGGCCCCCACCAAAGGCTTATTGCCTGCCGCTGTTTCTGCCTCTTAAAATGGCTCTGCTCAGTGTAAAGCGCTGTTGCTGGGAAAGTGGCACCTTCACCTAAAAATCCGGAGGGAGTTGAAACAGCTGCAGAATCTACCTTATTTGCGCATAACCTGCATTTCTCAAAACTTGGCTTACCTTGTTCCAAGGCTACTTTGTCGTGCTAAGGTTTGCTCTATACTTCGTTTCAGCTTACGTCCAGACGCAGCCAATGCTACAAAAGCGAGCTCCTAGCTTTCAGCGTCCCTGTCAAGCACGCGCGCTCGTGCAGTGCAAACACTGCTCAGGGCCACTCGCTCGCGCTTGTAGCATTGGCTGCGTCTGGACGTAAGCTGAAACAAAGTATAGACTGAAGTTTGCTTTATGCGCATCCCCATTGCTGCCCCGTGCAGGTGGACCACGAGAGATACAGCTGGCAGGCGCTGCGGCCGCTCTACCTGGACCTGCTGAGGGCTGGCGGGACACGCGAGGACGCACCCAACGCGTGAACGTCCTGGCTAAAGCGGCGGGTGAGGTCTCTGCACCGTTACATCCAATAGGTAGGGTGCAGTGTCTGGCTTCAGGACGAGCCAGCTAGCTCCAGGAAACGACGGTACGTCGCCCGATTGAGAGACTCCCAAGATGGTGTCTGCAGGGGCCGAAGAGGAAAAAGACCTTGGGACGACCAGAGCGCACAGCGCGTCGAGGAAAGGCATTTGATCCCAACAAGGTCATTCCGCTACTCCTGGAGTCGGCAACAGTAAAGACGACGGCAGCCTCGCTGCAGCTTTGGAGACTAAGAGTGTGTGCAGTGTTCGGTGCCCCCACCTAAGGACTTGAGGCCTCAAAAATCGCAGAGTGCCACTCCAATACATACTCAGATTGTGCACATACACTGCACATAATGTAAATAAATGGCCCTTTATGACTTAAAGGCAGAACTCCAGCCTTCCTGTCTTGTGCCTGGCCCAAACCAACATCTGCCACCAGGGCACTCTTCTCTGATGCTGGACAGGGGGAGTAGTCGTCGACAGTCATGCCCGTCAAAATTATCCCAGATGTTTCTCAGCTTGATTTAGGTTGACCAGGATTGTGGGAGCCAGTGTAGGGGCTTCACTTACCTGGCTGAAAGCCACTGCCTTGCCCGATCGGTCGTCACGGGCTCAGGCAATGCATAGCAATTGGGAGTTGCCATCCTTCACAAAGGGCCTCACCAGGCTCATGGCAACTTGCCAGTCATCTGAAGCCGGCAGTCCTCTAGAGCAGGGGCCGGCCACCTTTTGCAGCAGCGGGCCGAGTTGCCAAGAAGCCGACAAGGAGGGGGCCAGACAACAAGTCACGAAGGGAGGGGGGCCAATCGAAGAAGAGGCAAAAAGGAAGTGAAGATGTTCTCTTCCCAAGTATGGTGTGCCGGACATTCCCCATAGTGTTGGTGGTAACGCGTTACAAGTAAATGCGTTACTGGGAATGCTTTACTGATTTCAGCAACGTAGTAACAAACTGGTTACTTTTTCAAAACACAAACGGGGAACATACTTGCGTTACTTTTTTCAAGGAATGGGTAACGTAGTTTGGTTAATGGGATTTTCTTCCCAAGAATTAAAAAAATTGCACTTCAATTTTTTTTTGCGTGTTTTTAGGCACCAAGTTATGTGGATTTTTTAGTTCTTTGCACTTTTCTTTAGGTTTTTATTTTCAGAGTATTTAAGTAAAACCTTTATGTTCAGTTTCTGCAGAAACATATTTCTTGCAATATGGCGGTTATTGGTACCTGAACCGTCAAAACAGTAAAAAGTGGTTTGAACCGTCAAAAAGTAACGAGTTAGTTTTTATCGGTTAGTGGGAACGGTAACTCGTTTCTTTTATAGTGAGGTAACGTAGGTTGTTAGCGCGTCCTTATTTGCAAATAACGAGCAACATACTTCGTTACTTTTTCTTGGCAACACCTACAGCACTGTCAAAACTGCTGCGTGGTCCTCGAGTCTATGTGAGGAAACGGCATAGGGGGGGGGGGCCGCATAAAACTGCCTCGTGGGCTGTGGGTTGCCGAGCTCTGCTCTAGAGCACGGCACTAGCTCCACTAGCCCACGGACAAAAGGCATGCCATTTAGCCAAGAGTTCCAAGACTTTTGCTAGCCGGGTCACATGCTTTTAAACGACCCCTCCTGGAATCTCCTTCAGTTCCTTGGAAGCCCTGGGGCCAGCCAACACAACCTAAAGAAGGCCGCAGTGCAGAATTTTCAATGTCGGCATAGAATACACCCGGACTTGGCAATTCTCTCAGCTGAACGCCGACGCTGAAACTTCCGCAGTGTGGCCTTATTTAGGTGGTGCTGTCAGCCAGCTCCCACCTGGCTGCCTCTGAAGCCTTGGGCACGGCCGTGTGCCAGAGGTTTTTGCATGCGCACGGTCAATCGGTGGACAGAGAGCGCGATTGAAAAACTTGACAGTGCCCAAGCCACCAACCTTTAGGGGCATTGCACATGCCACTCTGTCCAAATTGCTTCAGGAAGCTGGTCCAGTGTGTAAGCAATGCATCAGGACCTGTATCTAGAGCAGAAATGGGTAGAGCTTAGCAACAACTGATGGCACTCATTAGCCAGAAGAAAAAAACGGCATCGCATTTTGTCGTGGTTACACTTCACACGCAAGCGTTTGGGATGATGGATGGCACTTTCGAACAATTTGTCTCGGCTCAAATGAAAATATTGATCACATCAGTGGTGCAGCTGGTTTATTTATGCGCACCTAAACTTCCCCGGCATGTGCCACCGAAAGAAGGCAAACTACGCGAGTAGGTTAAAAAAAGGAATCTCTGGGCTTGCCCATGTCCGCCATGAAGGTCAAAATACAGCTCTTGCTAAGACACACAACTATACAGGCTGCTCTAGAAACCAACCTGGTTTCTAGAAATTGCAGCCTGCTTCAGCTGCTCATCCCAGACAAGACTTGAACAAAGAATAGATTCTCGAGTTATTTGACGTCCGCTCCATTAGGCGACAATGTCTTGCCTACCAGCGGACTGAAGTTTGCACCAAACAGAGGCTTTCTGCTACTTTTGTGTCACTGGAAACTCGTAGTGCAGGCTGAATACATGTTCCCACATATACAAAAACTGAGTCCGAGAAAAGGAAGAGTTTTTTTTAATGTTGCCCCCAACCAGCACTTCACTTCTTCTTCTTGGCCAGCTTCTCCTCGTGGGCCTTCTTTGCAGACTTCTTGGCCAGGGCCTTCAGCTTGAGGAAGCGCACCCGCACCAGCCTGTTCATCTGCACGGGGGCCCCCGCAAGTCAACACACTGCTGCACACTACCATTACATACTCCTGTCAAGACTACATCAGTACCACGCGTCCCCAAGCTAACTGGGTCTAGTGGACAATGCCGACCGCACTCAAACAAAATGTAGAGGGGAAGGAAAAAAAAGTGCATCAGAACTCAAACCGTCGTCACGTTCGTATCGGACGGCAATTCCTATCAAAGTGAATAAGGGTTCATCACTTGCACGCCTTTACAAATTTCCCCTACTTTCTGCATACTGTGAAGGAAAAGAAAAGTTTGGCGACTAAGAAGGCAAAACTGCAGATCCTCTAAATAGCTGCAATCACTAGAGGACAGAGTGGATACACAATGCATTTTGCATTTTAAGAAAACACCAGATGCCGCCATTTCCGCTGATGGGGTGCTGCGAGCGAAGCAAACCAACCTACCGCTTGTTTGGTCCTCTTGAGCTTGAAGCGGTCAAAGTCAGACATGTTGGCCTTCTGCAAAGGTGAGGAAGACCTGCATCAAACCCAGCTCAAGGACAACTCGAAAGAGACAATCAACATGGACTACTACAGTCGCCGACAAAATGAGAAGGGGGAGTCTTTCCAACCTCCAGCGTGCACTCCGTGCCTTCCACTCTACTTTGGTGTGCACCAAGCGTCCAGGGCAGAAAGCCCACACTGGAGGAGGGATAACTCCTCCCTGCCATTGCCACCCTCTCGGCGACTATAGGGACTAGTCAGCTTCCTTGGCATCGTCATGTTCGTATCTGACGGCACTTCCAGGATCGAGGTCATCACAGACTGGGCACGCTCCTGCGAGGCAACGAGGGTTTGCTCACCAGCTTGCGTGCTGCCAGCTTCTTGGCGAAGGCAGACTCCTTCCACTTGGCGGTGACCCCTTCCTTCTCCCAGGCCCTGCGGACCACCTTGGTGGACGTAGAGTGGGGGATGCGCAGCTTCTGGCGCGTCAGCCGCAGGTGCTTCAAGGGCACCGCCTGCCGGGGCACCCCCGTCGAGGGACCATCCACCACGGCCTGCACGGAGGCGCGCACGGCCATTGCAGTGGCTCCCATTGAAACATGCACAAACAGGTACAGCACAAGGCCAGCAAAACAAGATATCCCACTCATTTCTTGGTTTCTCCAGCTAAGCAAGCTGGCCTTAGGACCCAAAACATCAAACTATGGAGCAGGTGTGCATCTTTTGGAGTTTCACCATACCATAGAGCCTTTCAAATTGATGTGCAGAGAGAAAAGCATTGTGCAACTATGTGACCAAGCGATGCCCAGTTTCTGCAAAAGGTTGTGATGGGCGGAACATACAGCACCCTACAGCCAATCGGAGCAATGAAGCATGCGACAGCTTTCCACAGCTACAGTATGCTGTCGAATGTCTCTCTCCAACACTGATGGCTTACTGGAATCGTAGCTTCTGCTTCTTGTCAAGTTGGAGTGTAGTGTCGGCCCTAGAATGGAACCTGGAAACAAGCAGCCATGAAGCGTAGCTCACCCTGTTCTGGTCGACTACATTGACGATGGTGCACAGCTTGCCCCGCTGCTTGCCCTGGGTCAGGTAGGCCACCCGCCCGATCTCCACGTATGTACGCAAAGGCTGCAGGCCGCCAATACAAAGGGGTAAGAAAAAGCGCCAGCAGAAAATGCCCTCGCACTCAAGCGGGTCAAGTTGGTGTGTGCGTCACGTCAGATGCAACATAAAACCGCTCGTCACGTTCGAATCGGACGGCAATTCCTATCATCGGGTACAGGTTCATCACGGAAACGCACACATAGCAAAGCTAGCACGGACATATAAGGCATACAGAGTTCTAACATCACTCACAAATCGCCAACTACGAGAACAGTTTGACAGCCTTCACGCGTCGAGTCAAAATATGCGGCCCCTAAAAGTCGAAACTCTGCCCATTTTGCAACCGCCAACAATCTGCAGTAGCGAGGACACCTCGGAATAGTCCTTCAGTCAGAACGCGTGTATGTCGAAAAAGAGCTGAGGGTATGCGCCCCACGATAACAGGCTTGCGAGCCTCCTTGGTTTTGCAAACGGCCACGCCAACAACGGGTCCGCACGTTAAAGGTTTTGCAGGACTTGTTACAGAAACGCGATAAAAAAAATAAGATGCCAGTCTTTGAGAAACGCCATGTTGGTTGAAAGAGCAGAGAAACACTCCCGATCGGCGCAACCACGTGTCGAAACGTGCGGATACCGAGGTAGCCATAATACGTCCTGCCACAAAACCGATTTATTACGTTAGAACTCGTAACATTACAAAAGCAACTGCAACCAAATGCGAAGCTAAACTCATTACATCACTCCGTAAGCGAAAGTATAGCACCAAATCTACCCGTATAACAGTAAAACGAGTAGGTTGAAGGTGCTGGAACTACTCACCATGCTCCCCGAGGCCTACGGGACACAAACGAAAAGGCTTAGGTGTGCGCAATGCATGATGGGATGTCCAGCGATTTTACCATTTTACTGTGGGGACACGTGGCGGGTGAAATGATAAAGCTCGAGTTGACGAAATAAAATATTTATTAAATAAAAAGTAATCAAAACAATTTATGTTTCATTACTTTTGATTTTAAACTTACTAATTATTATTTGAAGTGTCCTCCGTGTCACCCACTTTAGCGCTTGTCCTGTGCACTTCTCTCGTTGTCTTCGTCTTTTTGCGCGCTGTTTCTAATTTTCAAAGTCATGCCAAGCGGCCAAGCCAAGCCAAACTAAAAATTTTGCATCAACGGGGAGGAAAGACACGTCAAATTAGGCGAAGAAAGAAAACGGCTGTAATCGTTAATCGTCCAATTGACCGCCGTCTTCCAGCGAGAGGGAACGTCTTCGGGGCGTATCTCTGACGGTCGGCGGCCAGAGAATACGATCAAAATGCCGTACATCAACGAACGTGAGTAGTCATTTCACGTAGAGACCACTGGGAACATCAAAACATGGGGATGTATTCGTAGTCACGGGAGTATCATCGCCGTGGTCAGAAGCCCATTGCTCGACTGTCACCTATTTCTTTCGATGATAATGGTTGGAGTTGGCGAACTGAGAGCCGCGGCGGTTGATGCGCAGTAACGTTAGATGACGTGTGCCTTTCCCTTGTAAACATCCCCCTCCCCCTTTTTGTTTTCGACTGCACAGCCCCTGCTTTCGCACCATTTCGTCATGGACGTCCAACTCATAATATTTCCTGTGTTTTAATATCAGCCTGTTTTAAGTGTGCTTACTCGCTGCTGCCTCTGTGCGCATAGAATTTCTCAAAGACTGTTCCAGCCGAGTGATCTCGCCGCCGGTCTGATCCCAGGTGGAGAGATCCTGGAGTCCAAGCCGCTGTGGCGGGTCGGAACCCTGACCGAGTTCTTCCAGGGGCTGGCCAGAATGATCACTCTCTTGTAAGCCCTCTCCCAATGGGGTTCCCAAAAACTCTCACTTTTAGGTTGGGCAGGGAAATGGACAATAAAGTTTTGATTCAAAGAACAGCAAATCACGAGAGGGTCATTAAAACGTCCGTGCAAATGATGCCGCGTACAACTTCGAAGGGCAACAACACTGCTAATTATTTTTTTTTCAATTGGTTGGACCGGAGGAAAATTAACGACTCCCTCGCTGGGGGGGGGGGAAAGGCAAGGGTGAAGTTTTTAGTTTCTTTGCCTGATCCCCCAGAAGTCATCCTGGTGATATCCCACACCGCATGGGGATAGTTACAAAATTGCAGAGGGTATGCAAATTGGCAAAAAAAGGAAGCATACTTTTGGTTCTTAATTTCTAGGCTAGGTGGAGCAAGCTACTGTCCAATATAAAGGGTGCAGCCATTAGCATCCAGCCATCCAATGTAGTTTTCTTTTGTATCACCTAATGGGAAGTTCATTAGTAAAAAAGGTGATGCTTTTACACAACAATGTGCACCTTGACCGCAGAGCCGTATATGTAGAGTTTGGCCATTTGTTGGGAAGTAGGGGAGACAAATCGGGAGGCACCATTGGCCAAAAGCGGGCTGGGCGTGTTACAGGGCGTCTTCACAAATTCAAATGTGGCCAACCAGAAGCCAGAAATATTACCCTGGCGGTGGTCGCAAGGAACAAACTTAATAAGTGCATCGGAGTAACTCTCCGTGACAGAAAATATGGTGCACATGATGTTTCAATCACGGTCATCCAAAATCATGGTGGAGGAGTGTGACTAGCGGAACGATCGACATAATCCGTACGCCAGGTGCCGAGGGCCGGGAATCTGCTGTCCGAGCAAAACAGAGTTCGAGCGGCACATTCGTTTCTTGCATCTTTCTGCACGATCATGATCGAAACACCCTGTGCACCCTATTTTCAACTGTGAGGGGCCACTACATTTGACTCTTACGCGCTTATTAAAACGATTAAAACTGTTTCTCGCAACCACTGCTAGGGAATTCTTTTCGGCTTCTGGTTGACCAAGAGAGCATGTCAAGCCCTCTTTCTGCGTCTGGTGCAAGCCCTGGCTCTGCCCGCGCCTCCCATTGACCAAACTCTCTATAGATGGCTCTGCTCGACCGGAAACAGCTATACACACGATGCGGAGAGCTCGCACTGTTAATTCTGTGGTGGATTTTGGCTCCCTATCATCTTGTGACGTTTCGTAGACAACAAATTTGTTTTTTTACAGCGATAGTAATGAAGGAATTAATATGTTGTCAAAATTGCCAAATGCTTTACAAAAAGAAAAAAAAAGTATGCTTGCCATTTTTTGGATTCTATCCCGGGTCCGCTTTGCGTGAAGTAGCCGCCTTACCACAGCTATGTCACAGCTTTGGCAGTCCGTTTTGAAAATCCATTTTATATGCGGTATTTTTTTACTAAATGCATAATTAAATTGATTCACTGAGGCGTGTTTACCCAAGCCTTAAACCAGGCAAGATGCAAACTGTTTAGCGTCGTGCGTAGAGCCATTTCTGGTCGCGGTGCACGACGTCGTGCATACAACATTACTCAAAAGGAAGAGTTCCAAATGGATTGAGTCAATGAAATCTGCTAAATTCGGCAGGAGGCATGGGGTGCCTGCCAACCATGTCGCAGACGTTGTGTCATTTTAAATAGCTTTTACAAACTTTTACCTTCTTCTAAATGCTCCTTCTCAGACAAGGTGATAATTTAGCATTGCATGAACATGAATGCAAATGTGTAGTCTTGGCTCATTGCTGAGCACATTCAATTAAAAGCAGATAGTGGACTTGCTATGTGTGAGAAACGTTGAACACAGGCAGAGCTTAGAACACAGAATGTGTTTAATGGCTGGGATCCCTAAGGAAATGTAACAGAATGCCATGGAAACCGTTATGAAGTGTATAACACATGCCTCGGAGGGCGATCTGTATGAAAGAGTGGTAAATTGATAAAAAGGAACAAAATTCTAAATGTTCCCCAACGAGAATCAAACTAGGACCCCTTGATTGTGAGCTCGACATTCTACCACTGCACCAATTAATGGGCAGACGTAAAGCTACCTGAATAGACCTTTTGCTATATTACCCAAGCATCAAGGAGAATGCAGGGATTGGTGTTCCACGCGCCGCTCGTGCTGGCCTCAGCAGTAGTAAATTTTCTAAAGCAAAAACCTTAAACAAATTGTTTCTTGCACGCGCGTTTACCAACGCTTTATTTTGGTTATTTACTTCGAATCTTTTATACGGGAAAGGCGTGCGCGTGTAGCGCGTGGAACACCAATCCCTGCATTCTCCTTGATGCTTGGGTAAGACAGCAAATGGCCTATTTGCCTCTACCACGCTGGTCTCAATTCACTGTTCGAACGCGAACGTCGTCCGCCGGCGTTATGGCGTTTGCATTTGTACAGTTTACGCGAAGTAAACAAAAAATCAAAAATGTGCCCAGCATCACATAAACAAGGACAGTGCTTGAAAAACGCTAATGCACTACAACCAAAGAAAAAAAAATGGTAAAAAGGGTTCTCAGAAGATGAAGGATACATGGAAAAGATGTATACACAATTATGTACCAACTATCTCCACTTAATGCCTTGCTGCAGGAAAACAAACAAAAACAAAGCTACGTCCATCAGAAACCTTGAAAGGTGCCGCAAAACCACATTCTGTGTATACTGACTTTATCAATAAGATCGAGATAAATTGAGCATTTTTTTAATGGCCTCACCACCTTTCTGCTGTAGATATTTTTGTTCAAGTGGAGGCATCATGTTGTTTTCTGCTTTTTCTAAACTGAAAAAAAGACAGTGAGGTATCCTAGCAGATGAAACGGGTACTGCAACTTACTTTACTTTCGCAGGCTCAATATTTCGTGAATTTTGTGCAGTGCAGGTGAGAGCACAGGCTCGGGCTTTCCCAAAGCCCGACCCTGCCCGCGGGCCGGGCTGGGCTGGGTAGGGTGTTGTTTTTGGAGGGCCTGGCACGGGTTTTTATCTCTGCGGTTCGGGCTCAGGCCAGCACCTCGGCGGGCCTGGATCTGGCTCGGACGGGAGCCCCGAGCCCAGTGTATCATGTGAAAACATTGGTGACCAGTTGAATTGGTGGGAGTATTAAAGCAAGGAATTTCCACATTTTTATTTTCTTGAAAAGAGGTTTTTTGTGTTCCTGCAACAAGTGCCAGTAGTGAAAGGAACTTTAGCGCCGCGTGCAACGCTATTCGAGACAGCAGGTATCGTTTTAGTTAAGGTTCATAATCACAACCATGGCTGCTGGCGATAGCTCCCGCGACTCACGCGTAGTCGTGGAGACGCAACGAGAAAGCGCGTGATCTGTACCGAGGGTTCCCAAAATCCTTTGCTGTTGTTGCGCTGTACGTATTGCAACTGGTCATTTCGTGTCGCTGTGCCAGGACCTAATGAAAGCTGGGGAACAACTCGCCAGCAACTCCGAAATTGCTGGAAAAGTTGCCCCATTTGAAGCGGGCTTGAGTGTGCTCTGATGGTACCTGATGCTCCATGCTCCCGGGTTCCTGCCAACCGCGATTAACTCTTTCCTGACCGTGCCCAGAGGCCATCTATCACCGGTGATCAACCGTTTCCAAGCGCCGTCAAGAAATTATATTTAGTGCGGAGAATTATGTTCCACAATCTTCTTTCATTTCAACGTAGGTTTGAGCTTTATCACAAGCTGGTGGGCTGTCAGAAATAGTCCTAGGAACGGTGGTTGCATCTGTCTAACGCAGCTAACTGCTTGCATCAGCCTTTGCAACAAAGAAGGTGTTATTTACATAATTCAACTGTATTCTGGCATATTGTTTGGATCTCAAGAGCTCTAGGGACACCTCAAATGATGTTAGAGGCGTCGCTTAACAGATGGTTGTCGGTAAGCATTGCTATAATTTCCAATGCTGTCCTGAGCCAGCATGGACGTTTTATGAACCCAACAAGGCGGACAAAAATGCTAAATATGAAGGAACTGCAATCGGGGCTATTATGAAACTGAGTACGAACACAAAGAAAGCATTCTGCTGGGGGTATGAGGTGTACTATCTGCTTTTCACCGATGCAGGCATTGCTTCGTTGAAAAGCACACGTGTTACGGAGGCTAACTATCCGACAAACCAAAGATAGGCAACTTCAGTAAGATTACACTAACTTTCAGAAGTAATAGCCGTGGGTGTGGGGCACATTTTGTATGCTGAACACCAGTGGTTCTCAACCATGGATGACCCCTTGTGGGGATCGGCACAGAGGATGGAGGACCCCATTTGTGGCCAGGGAATTATTATGATAATGAGTTAATAAATGGATATAACTAAAAGCTGTGTGAAGTAGACTTCTCTAATTGACATACACACAAAAAATGGAATGTTCTCTATTTGAAAAAGAAAAAAAAAAAACTTTAATTGCTGGGCTTGACTAATGAGGCAGGACTTCGCGGACCCCTAGAATGCCTTTGCAGACCCCCATTTTAAAACCACTGCTGTAAACGACTTAATTTTTGCAAAGACCTAATTTTTGTGAATTTCACGAATCGCCTAAAATCTGCAAAAAATAGGTCCCGCAGACAACTTCGGTACTATGTAAACACATTGGAATCTATATTGAGATCCCACCGCGTCGCAAAAATTAGAACCCGCAAATTATGCCAAAACTTCAGCTTTGACCTAAATCGTGAAATATTGAGCCTGCAAAAAATAAGTCGTTTACAGTATTCTAATTTTTTTATATTTGTTGTTTACTTTGACATTGCTGTAGGAGTTTTGGCATTTATATGCCTAACGCACATACATTGTATATTTAAGAAGTTAAATTTTAAAATCTTTTCCCCAGATTATACGAACCCGATTCTTTTGAAAGAACAACTAATTGGCCACATTTTGATGTGTCATATTGCTCCACGCGCAAATCAGTTCAGAAAATAAAAACGGTTGCACGAATCCCTCGATAATTGTTACTTTTCCTGCTTTTCCTGTCACCGTGATGTGATGTATTCACGTGATCAAGGTTTTGCAACATTTTTCAAATCCAAAATTTTGCAAAACCTGGGTTGTTTACAGTATATGATGGAGACACAAGGACACCAATTCCTCTTGCTGCTTATTAACATGTGGCTAGAATCTTGCCTTTTATATTAGCTATGCGTGCTCATTCAGTTCATAAAGTTTCCTTCAAGGCAGTAGGTAGTTTTCTAAGAGGCAGATTAGTACCTCACTTATAGGTAATTGGTTCATTTGTGTGGTTTCAATTGTGTCTAAATGCCATCTTCCTTTTACTTTACAGCTTCCAGACCTTGTTTATGGTAAGTTCAGCTTGTATGGATCATTTTTATTCAACAGGTGTACTTGGGTTGGCTCCTCCCTGTGCTTAAAGGGGGCCCTGCAACAACTTTTTGACTGGTTTTTAGTTTGCACCGAACCTAAGCGCACTGAACGTAGTAACTTAATGAAACATTTCTTTTCGCAAAATTCGCTTTATTTTAGAAGTTACAGGCAAATTAGAATTACAAAAACAAGCAAAAAATAACCGCCTTCATGACGTCGTAGGTCCTGGCTTGAGTGGCCGTGAACTAGAGGAGGGATAGTGAGCTCATCGAGCGCTCACGGCTGCCGCACTCCGTGTAGACGGCTCGAGAGGGCGCCACTAGACCGTGTGTTGGATAGGCTGTATGAAGCAACGTTACTAGATCCAACTCAGTTGCGGAACTCCGCTCCCGAGGGGGTCCCTTTGCGTGGCGCCTGTCAGAGGACGCGTGCTCCGCATTAATACTCGCTATCATCATCATTGACGGCGCGGTTCTGGCCGTTCTTACAGATAACAGCAGCAGACAACTTTCAAATTGTTTCTGCTGCTGTTGGTAGTCACATTTTTACTTTTTACTGGCGAAAGGGCAAGAACTAACCCAAAACCATGCTGAACCTCGAGAGGAGTCGGGACTCAAAGTCAAAAGGAGCAGTAGCAGACGAAAACGTGTGGATTAATGCGCCGGCAGCGCCACCTAGCTGCTAAAAAATCGGACACGGTTTCGGACCCCCTTCAATGTACAGCGTTTATGGGAAGTTCCATAACTGAGTTGATCTAGTAACGCTGGTATGAAGCGGGCGGCCAGGGCGGCTCGCATTGCATTTGCTGCACGATTAAAGACTATTTCGGCATAACACTTCATTGGCCACAAACGACAGCAAACACGGGGTAAAGATCAGTACAGAACGGGAGCCACTTCGCGCTCCGGGACCTTTCTACGCTCGCCGTTCGTCGACGCCTCATTCCACTAGCCCTTTCTAATATGCGCCGTTTTTTCCGCCGCTTGGTGGCGGGTATGTCGACGGGTCATTTATTGTTTCCGTACTTTATAAACTGCATTTGTTTCTTTTCTGCTCTGAAATACTGAACAAAAACTACTTTCATACATAATTGATACGGTTCGCGACACTTATATTTTGTATCTCGACTAAAAAAAAGCTTTTAGCGGCTCTGACCAGTAGTAAGGCCAGGACCTAAGACGTCACATTTTGCGCGCTTTCGGTACCGCGGGTCGCCCTCGTCGGTGGAGGAGGTTTCCACGTCGTCCGCTTAAAATATGACGCACTGATATTTAGTTACTCTCTCCGTGCCCGCTGGCTTGCCCGAACCCGAAGAGACGTGGAAACTGCAAAAAAAGTAGACGCTTAAATATGATTGCAGGGCCGCTTTAAGATGTATAGCTGCACCACAGAGACACTACTAGCGGTCAGAACGTGGCTGGAAGCTACAAACAAATGTGTGACACTGTCGTGCAGATGAAGCATTTTGTTTAGAGTGCTTCCTTAGATGCATTCTAGGCGTCCCAATGTCAGAACTCCTACTCCAGTTGTGTCAACAAGTTATTGTTTTTCCTTCCAGCTGGACAATAGCAATAATTCTAGGTCTTCTGGCTCCAGATACGGTGGCTCTGGGTCGTCGGGACGGAGGTAACGTATTCCAACGCACCTTTTTAAATGTGTCACCGTACAGTCGGTGACCAATACAGAATAGACCGACCTCCCTAGATTCCACCCTAACCTTAGTCCACAAAAGGCAGGCAGGAATGCACGAGATAGGAATTTTCCTCAATGTTATTTCAATGTGCCTTTCGTTTGTAGACCGCCAGGACCGCCTCCGAGGCGCCGCATGGGTGGATTTGGCAGCAGTGTTGACTCTGGTGAGTTCCTCCACGCCTGAAAGGTGTCTGTGTGCCAGGGGCGGTTTGCTCATCTTGCGGCCAAGAGAGATTTTTATGTCACCTGACCAGCTCCATGGGGACAAGGAAGTAGCTAGCGTCCCTGCCTGATGGCAGTGAAATCTGTGTCGCTTCGAGTGCAAAAGTTTAATTTCACTCGCAGAAACTCACTGCAGAGGCTTTCAACCGGAGTCCCTTTATACTTTAGGAGCGGCAGGTTAAGTTACGACCAGGGAAGGTAAATATGAGCCAAACTAAAAGAGAAATTACGCGAGATAAAAGCGGTGCCAGTATATTTATATATCTGCGCCAGTGACGGAGTTTTGAGTCTTCTACTGTAGTCGAGGGTAAGAGAGCCGCGACTTGTTGTCGCGGCGTGAATTGTTGTCGCGGGAATTTTGCAAAGGGAACAAACAGGCTGCAATGGTGTAAAATAAACTGCTTGTGCACAGTGTGGCCGCAGCACCTCTGTCTACCTTCACACGGTCCCAATACTCCAACTTCACCAGCATCGTGCCCCCGTTCTACTGTGTACTTCGCAAACAGCTTTGCAATATTCCCAGTATCCTCCAGAGACATTTCCCTAGAGAGATTTCATATTATTTTTTATATGCTGTTAATATTTTTCCAATATTTCAAGTTGTGGAAATACATTGTGAATCGAATATTACCCGATTTTCAACTAAAAGATTGAATGTTTGAATGTCCACTCATCCCCATTACACAAGGCATGAATGCTGTGCTATCCCCTCGGCACCCTCCTTGCCTGCTTTGAGGTACCAGAGACGAGTTTTGACTCCCGGAGGGGACCAGAAAGTACTGACCGCTTGTAGTGTGGTCAGTTCGAGAACTAAGAGCTGTTCTCAAGCCTGGTGCAAGGCACAAGAAAAAACAATGAACACGAGGAAGGAGACACACCACATCCAGGTGCCTTGCACCATGCTTCATAGCGTTCACCAACTGGCCCAATTACAAGTTCTTGTAAGAACTGTTCGTCATGTCCGCGAAACTTCTCAAGAATGCAGTAAATTAAACATTTTGCGAGGCACGAATATGCCAAACTTTTGCATCAGCCTTTTCCACTCTCCATAACAAAACTGACAGAGCATGCACCCATGCGGCTGCGAGCGCCCAACCTCTATACTCTATAACATCAAAATTACGAAAACTTGTGCCGACTTTGCAAAATAGTTAGCACAAATACCAACACTGACAAGGGAACTTCACCTTTTTCTCGTACCCATTACTGCCAAACGTCAAATTTTACCACCACAATAGCAGCCTTGATGGCAGTCTTTCCACTGTACAGGAAAAGCTGGCAAGCCCACGCTTTGACTTCAGCTTATTACCCAGTTTCAACTTTTGTCAGGATTATGTAATAAGTTTGGGATGGCAGTCGTTTGGTATTTTACCATCTGTCGATAAGGCCCCCCGTTTCAGAATAGTGAATTCTCGGAAGTCTAACGAAGGAAGACTGCATTCTCCATTTCAGAGCCCCATTTGTCGCCTCACCTTTTCTTTGCTCCCGTCTCCCCTTCCTGCCCGTGGTTGCAGGCACAATGAGCTGCCCGATGCCCGGGGGTGGATGAGGTTAGGCTGGGCCCACCCTGACTGGGCCCTGGCCGACCTTGGCCCGACTTCGCTCCGGGAGCAATGACGCTCTCCCCACAAACTTCCAACGTGGAGCCGGGGGTTGCCGATGCCGGAGCGGCTAGGCGGGCCTTCCAACATCCCACGGAAACGTGCACGCCGAGATGGCAGGCTGACACTTTTGTAATCTCAGAGGGACGGGCATTCCTCAAAGGATGGAAGCGCGCGAGTGTAGAATAAAAATATCTACGAATATGTGTTTGTCATGCTACATTTCCCTCTCTGCATGGTGCCCGAGAAACCTGAAAGTGTGTAGGTGTGTGGTGCAAGGGCGTTCAGTGCCACGGAGTTTTTAACGCTTTGGAGTCCTGTGTCGGGCGACCCCCGACAAAAAGATATTCAGATTCTGGTCAAATGTGGGGGCTCCCCGGACAGGCATGTTTCTCCTTTGCGGTCAGGTGTCGGGCGCGCCCCGACAATTTCAACTTGCCCCATCTGTCATCGGGAATGTTAACTAGACTTCCTTAGTTTCTTCGCCCTCCGAAAGGTGCCGGAAGTGACGCTACACATTTTTGTTTTTTTGCGAACGGGCGGGAATGTTTTGCACCCTTTTACGAGATCAACATGGCAGCCTTTACTCCGTCCGCATTTTACGGAAAGGCTTGTGACTCAAGTGACAGTGAATCTGATTTTAGCGGAGAAGACACCTATGATCCAAAGGAGGCCTCTCAGATAGTCTCTAATGAGTCCTCAGAGAGTGACGGTGACAGCACCGAGAGTGATAAGGAGACATGCGCCGACGCCGTCGCTTCTTCAAGCTGGACACTCAACTTGGATTCGGATCAAGATTTTGAAACTCACCGTTTTACAGTACAAAATCCAGGTCCCCGAGCGGTGCGACCGAAGCCCACAAGTGAGCTCGAATACTTCCAGTCATTTTTCACTGACGCCTTGATGATTGATATTGTCAATGAGACAAACCGCTATGCCAGAGAAAAATTGCGAAGCTTGGAGTACTTCCTTCCCAGTCACTCTGGCACTCTTGGCAAGACGTCACGCTGGACGAGTTGAAGGCATTTTTAGGAGTGCTGATGAATATGTCATTGAACGAAAAACCCTGCGTGAAGGACTATTTCTCCAAAGAATGGCTGACCATGGTACCGTTCTTCACGGATGTGTTCGGTCGGACGCGCTTTCTCCAAATTTTCTGGATGTTACACGTTTCGCCGCCTCAAACTCCTGCTGCTCCTGCCACCAGAGGAGGGAAAGTGAAAAGGATTGTCGACTATGGTGACACAAAATGCAGGGAAAATTTTGTTCCTGGACCCAAGATTGTCATCGATGAAAGCACGGTTGGCTTCAAAGGTCGTGTGCTCTTCAAGTGCTACAATCCTCAAAAGCCAACAAAATGGGGACTCGGGATTTACGTTCTTGCAGACAGTGCTACCGGCTATGTCAGCGCTCTACTACCGTACTACGGCAGTGTGACCACGCAAAGTTTGATCCGGAGCGACCTTCCTTTCACAAGCCGCGTTGTCATTCACCTGGTTGACAAGGTGTTGAGCTCGGTGCAGGGAACGGGTTTTCACCTGTACACCGACGGGTACTACACATCGCCTCAACTGGCGGAAGAACTTCTGAAACTAGGAATAACGACAACTGGCACAGTCATGACAACTCGCAAAGACATGCCACCTCAACTCAAAAAGAAAAAAAAATGAAGAAAGGCTCCATACTTGCCCATCGAAAGGACGACAAGACGATGGCCCTCGCCTGGCAAGACAAGCGACAAGTGGTGATGCTGAGTACAAAGCGACACACAGACAATTGACAGAAGGCTTGCTGGAGGAGAAGTAACCACTGTGGAGAAACCAACTGTGGTACTCGACTACACACAGAACATGGGAGCAGTCGGATCGTGCAGATCACTACTGTGCTAGCTATGCCTTCACCAGAAAGTCTGTGAAGTGGTGGCGTAAGCTATTTTTATGGTTGCTGGAAGTGGGAGTCGTCAACAGCTACATTCTCTTCTGCCTCGAAAAAATCAGCCAAGGCGAGCAAGCGCCGCGGCACCTCACGTTTCGGAAGGCATTGATAAAGGACCTTGTTGGAAATGTCCGCAACCAGCCAAGGAAACGGGGCGCTCTTCCGATGGAGACTGCGAAGAGAGACTGAGTGGAAAGAACCACTTGATTTATAAACTCGATGGAAGCAAAAGCAAGGACTGCGCCGACTGCAGTGACAGAAAAACCAAGGGGCAACGGCGCGAAACAGTGTTCTACTGCAAAACCTGCACTCGTCAACCTGGCCTGCACCCTGGCGCTTGCTTTGAAAAGTACCACACGCTGCGCAAGTACCGCTAGCATTTCAAGAACTGAAAGCACCCAGGAGAATGCAGAGTTATTTTCAATTGAACATATTACTATATTAAAATAAAAACGTTAAATTTGAAGTCACTTGTTGCTTGCATCACTTTTGCATAAACTAATTCTGACCTGAGGGGCCAACAAGGGGAAAACTCAGATGACCCCAAAAGGTTAACCATGCTCTCAGCATCTCTAAACCTGGGAGTGTTTTCAATACGTGCATGACAGACGTGCCGACTCTATCTTGGTACGCTCTTGCGTGGAATTTTGCCGAGCACACGGACCTTTTTGAAGACCCTCCCCGAGCCTCTTGGCCAGCTCAACAATACAAGGGTCGTTTGGACACACATCTTTTCAGAAGTGGCTGGATATAAAGGCTACTGTTGCATGGGGTTTCAGAGGTGTACTGTTTCCTTCAGATGCATGTTCTTTTAAATTACTGAAAGGTAATTGAAAGCTTGGAGAGGTTAAAGCGAAACATTTCGAAAGCGAAGAAAGATGGTAGTGTGTGAAACTTGGATAAAGTCCAACGGGCATATTAGTGCTGACCGAGAAGGCTCAAATTTTGCTGCAACAAGGTGAAACCAGTGGCATCACGGGTCAGCGGGACTCGGGGCCGCAGCCCGCCGCACCTCCCCCCTTCCCCCTTTTGTGACGCCACTCGGTGAAACTATCATTCTTGTTCCATGCGTCTACATTTGCAACTACCAGAACGCACAAACTTGAGAGGTGTAGGCGGGCACTTTGGCCTGCATGCACCTTTCAAGTATGCCTTCCTAACAATTTTCGGTGCTCATTCACAGCCCATGACCAAAATTTGCTCCAAAGTGTAACTGCAACGATAACCATGGCTTGGATGTGTAATATGACAAGTTCCAACTAAGCGTGACTTTTCGAAAACAATTTACAATTTTCTTTGGGCTAATTCCTGGCCGCGTTGATAGCCGACTTGTTTGTTTTGTATCCCAAGGTTGACTGCATTGACTAGCATTGCCAATCTCTGCCTCGCGTCGCGAGACAAAATGTTGTTACGTTGACGCCACCTTGCATGCGTTTTCACTCCTTGTGCGCTTTCGCTGAACGTACTAAACCGAGCAAATGTAATCTTGCTTGTCCTGTATACTTCTTGTCCTTGTCTTTTTTGCGCTATTTTATTTGTTTAACTAGCTGGATTACTGTGTCCAAAATATCCACTGTAGGTTCTATCAGTGGCAGGAGGCCCCAGGTACCAGATACCCCAGTCATGTAGGAGGGGTGCTACCTCTGGCAGTACGCACCCCCCCCCCCTTCACCTGTCGGTTGCAATCTCGACGTGTGAAGAGTGAAGGTGGGACAAAAGACACAAGGGCCCTGGGTGCCATCTGGGGCCCTTATGTCTTATGCCACTGGGTTCTGTCATGGTTCTATAGTGGCACATACTTTCCAGGCCTAAAATACGAGCGACTAGGCTTTATTAGGCCTCGCGAGCCCTACTTTGTGCAGCCCTGTTATAGAGTACTGAAACTTTCATTTTCTTCGTGATTTGGCTCATACTTTAATTTTAAATGGTTTAGAGCATTCAAAACAATGACTGATTAGCTTTGACTCCCAAAAAATGCATACAGAGGTCCTGTACGTTCTATTCGGCACATCCTTCCATATACATTGAGAAGCTTTGGTTGTACATCAAGTGCACAGGCAAGTTTTTTGGATAATCTACGTGAGCTAAAGGTTGCGAAAATGTTTCACACTTTTAATGCGTCTGCTAAATCTATGGTCCAAGTACGAGAACTGACTCAAAAGAGTGAGTCTGGGTTTCATTAAACCTGTTATTTCTTTGTACAAAATGTAATGGCACACTGAATGAAGTTGAGTCGCCTTAACCTTGCAATAGGGAGACGCTGTTGACAAGATTCGAGTGTTAGAGTGAATAATTTTATGAGCCCTGTTATACATACATCTGCTCTTCAGAGAATGTTATTACACCCTTCACACCCTTCTCTGTAATTCGATGGAAACACAAGGTATATGTTTGACATACATTTCAATACCAACACTTATCAATCAGTGGCCGCCCACAGTTGACTCGCTATCAACACATAAGGTAAATTCCCAAAATGAATGGTGCACAAATAAATCCGAGTATATTCCAATAACTGCACGACAAAGACAGACGGACAAGAGAGTTTTTACATTAAGAGGACTATTCGAGCACTGTTGCCACACCTAGGGTGCATTTGTATAAATGCAGAATTATTCGCGGGACAGCGCAATAGACACTCGTAGCCAGAACATTTACTTCGTGAAAATTTCCACCACTTTAACTAAGCTTGCCTATGCAGTAGGTACTGAATTACAATGCAAATAAATTACTACCAGCGAAAATAAGTGAAGTCAAGCTACTAGTTACAGAACAACTCTAACTGTACAAAATACTTATCTTTAACAGGCGTCGCATATGTGTGCCCACTCGCTGTCTGCTAATTGCCGCCGAGTAGAAGCAAAGTTGACGTTAACACTGCAAATGTCTTGGGCTTCCACGACACAACGGGGGTTGCTCTCATTGTGAGCCTCTTTGCATTAGTAAGAGGTCCCATCACTGTATGTACACCGTACGAGGAGAAGGGTACATTGACATCCCATACCAACAGCATGCTTTCTGTTCTGGCACTGCAAGGTTTGGGAGGGTGTCTATTCCGCTTGGACGTTGGACGCCATGCACCTCCCGCAGCCGGGCGCCGCTAGGGGTCGGTCCAGCTCTCTGCCGTCCACAAGCATGGAGGAAGCTCTGCACGGGGCACGTGCCACTCCGGGAAGCATCCACGGCTCGCACGGCAGTGCGAGTTGTGGGTTGTTTCACGCCCGAAGGATCACCACAGCATTAAGCTCTGTCCCGTTGCGGACAGACGCGTCTTTTCATCATGACGTCGTGGGCCTGGGTCGCAAGATCAGCCGGCCGCTCTGCAAGACGACGCAAGGTGTCACCATACGAGTGCTTACGTACACTCCGCAGATGTTGCATGAAAATTTCTTAGTCATCTGATCCGTTTGGACATTTTTAAGTAAAATGCACGGGATAGCTGCCTTACATCGTCTATACGCATCTGGAAGGCAAACGCTCCCGCGTAGGCTTTGTCTCACTGGCATAAGAATATTGACTGGCACGAATAAACTTCAGCGTCCTTTGAAATATTTGCGTAGCTTCGTTTAAGCGCATGCAATCTGAAAAGGCATTAGAATTCCGAATCAGTTCACAAATGGCAAGTGTGGACATGCGACAAAAATGCGAAATGGAATGAGAAGGCAACACACTAATGTGCATACGCCACATTACTCTTATTTATGCTTGCAGGAGATGACTTAACACTCCCGTTGTACATTTTCGTCACGTCAGTTCCACAGGTTTTGTTGTAGACCAAGACGCTCTCGCATCAACAATGTCTGACTGCTCACACACGAGGACTATAGTCCCTTGCAACTCAAGAACAAAGGGCGAGGGTAGGGCGGGTCGGGGAGGAGGAAGCAGACGGAAAGCTGGAGAAGAGAGGGGGAAACCTCCTCCTCTCTTTAGCGTTTTGTCTGCTTCCTCCTCCCGGCCCATCCTACCCTTGCCCTTCATTCTTGAGTTGCAACGGACTATAGTGGTGCACTTTAGTGTTGTTCGGGGAAGGGTCCCAGTTTTTAGACACTGTGAGGGTGAACCAGCCGAGCCACTTTCAGAAAGTTTGCTGGTAGGACAGTGCTCGTATCAGTTAGCCCATTCTCTCGCACTCAGCTCCGTTTTAATCAGAATGTGGATAAGGAAGCTTCGTTGGGAGCGAGTGACTCTTCAAGCTTTTTCTAAGGGCAAATATTAATCGCTCGCTTAACAAGAATACCTAAGTGATTCTTCCCACAGATAACACTCAAAGCAGGTTTTGTGCTGTGCAACCTGGAATCACGCTACGCACAAGAATTGATTGGCCCTCCTAAGATTCATTGTTCCCGCTTGCAAGACATTGCAACTGCACAGTCTGTGGTTTCGTGTGCACTTTTGGGGACATTCCAAAGAGCAAATCAAAGTGAAAACGCAAAAGGAAGAGAGAGTGAAAGTGACTTACATCGTCGCACGACATGTTGAAGTCTGACAACACATTCCGCACCCTTGACACGATGCTGTAAGCAATGTGGTTAAGGCTGACGCAGCCCCGGTTGCGAGCGCCAACTGCCGCCAATGAACGAGCAGACGACGCCGAGAGCCGGCATGTTTAGCAGACAAGGAGCTGCAGTTCCTTGTTGTTACCGCACCTGTTTTTGTTTCTGCGACTGTCGCCGCCTGCGGAACGCGAGCCGCTTTTGAGTTGAAAGGATCGTCTGCTAAAGTGCCGGCTCTCGGCGCCGTATTCTCGTTTGTTGGCGGCGTTCATTGCGCCATCTCTTGTCTCCCGTGCGAAACGGCGCCGTGTTGTTTGCAGACCGGTGGCGTCGCTGCGTTTCCATAGGAGCTAAGCCTTTTTCTTTCTTTACTTTTTCCTCAAATAAGTTCGTTCTTTGCAAATTTTACAAAAAAATGCACCATCTGTGGGCAACGCTGCACAAAGTCGTAGCGCGATAGGTTAAGAAACCGAATTTTCCGGTCGATTTAAAGAGCCTGCCGTCTCCTTGTTTCACCCTGTAGTTCAGCAAGGTGAGAAAGAGAGCACTTTTGAAAGCACAGAAACATGCAAGGTTTTTTGCTGGTTTGTGAGCAAGTGTTGAGTTGGAAGTAACACACCAATGCATTAACATCTTCTCGCTTTTGTCATGCTCCTTCTTTCCCAGTTGGCAACATGAAGCGAAGGACCACATCACGACCACTGAGAACAAACAGACATTGTAGGCAATGTGGTATAGCTGTGGAAGCGGTGGCGTCAAAAAGGATACATGGAAGGTGTGATGACTCTTTTATGGATTCCCATCAAGAACAAAATGACGAGGATGATGCTGCTGATGGTGAAGAACATGTGGTTCATCAGCGACTGCATGAAGGTCGCCTGCGATTGGTGGACTAAGGGTCATCTTCGTTCCCCACTTTGTGGCAGGTAGGACATGCTCCTCGCACAAAGCCCTACTTTAGCAGAGGGAACAGGCGTCTGCTCTGCTCCAGAGAGCTTTATGGGATGAGCTCATAAGGCAGCAACAGAGGCGCTACCTGCGAGGTGATGGGGTCCATGAGCCACTGCCAGGCGCCGATGGCTGTGCAGATGGAGCTCAGGAACAGGATGACTGCGACAAAAGGGCATCGTCAGTTGGGGATCGCTGCCACTCACTGGGCACTCACTTCTCCACCGCTTTGTCTGGGGATTCAGGTACCCGATCACTTCGGTCAGACGCCGCTCGAAGGCCTTCAGGTCTGCACAGAAACAGTCGGTTCATGCTTCTACCAATCGCAAAAACAGACGAAGAGAGCGAAATTTACTGGACCGTCGCGCTCTGTGAGAGCGCTACGCGCCTCACCTTCGCAGGCGGTCTGCTCGAGAGACATTTGTGAAGACGTCCGCGACTGCACGGATCGGCCAGGCTGGCAAACAAAAAGCTGCTGCGTGGCGCCGTACTTGCCGTACTCAGCGTACCGCTGAAGTTTCTCTCGGACTCCTACTCAGCGACTTCTGTAAGCACTTGAGCGACCGAAATAAAACATAACAAAATTAGCCACTAGCTCGATTACATCCTAAAGGGTTAGCCAAAGGTGGCCAACAATTGTACAAATCGAATCAAGCAAAATTTATAAAATTCTAAAAAATCAAAAAAGATTACAAAAACTGGGACTCGTGATTCGTGAGATTTTTTTTTATATATGTTTCTGGTTGCAGGTGGCTGACGTTTAATCCAATCCAATGTAATCCAATCCAGTAATGGCTGCGGACAGCGACGTTCGTGACCCGATCGACATTTTACGCAGTTCTTTACAAAGTGTGTGCGATCAACTTAAAGGTAACATTCATTAAGTTCTGTTAAGCTTCCGGTCTAAATGTACTCTCATTGGGTGTTTGAAGATGTGAAGTTTGAATGTCAGTTAATCTGTCCTCGTCAAAACCGGTCCATGAGAGCTAACGATTCGACCGTGCCGCCGCCGTGCTACAGTGTGCTAGAATACGGGGCAGCCATACGGCATTGCTCGGAGGGCTTTTATGTCTCGCATAAAAAAGTGGCATTTCAGGAATGGACAAGGGGCCTTTTAAGAGAAAGTCACAGTGCTTCGAAATAAGGGACTGCTCCATACAGTATGCGGAGAGCAAGTCGTCTGCTTCTTGCGGTGACGTCAGAACGACGCCAAGACCTGATTGGCTCTGGTGGAAGGATAGTGGGTAGACCTGAAAGCTGCCTTCTACCCTTCCATCAGAGCTCGGCACCCTGACGGCACCACAACCCTGCAAAAGAAGCAGACGAACTTGCGCTCCGGATAATCTCTGTCAAACTACATCTATGCAATTACTAAACATCTGGCTCCACAGTTATATGCTGCATCTTTTGCAGACAAGGAAACTCCGTGCAAAGATGTGGACAACTTCAACCTGGAAGAGTTCTGGACCAAAATGGGTAATCTTACATTCTCACAAATTCATTGTTCTAGTGAATTCTCTGGCCTGTGCTTATTCAACAAACTTCACGATCACTATCCGTTCTTCCATCAGATTATGATGCTTCAATCGCCTTATCAGTCAGCTTATCACATTCATAGGTTTGGAATAGGATGCTACAGCACAATCACATTCGATGTGTTAAATAAACATGAAACATAGACATTAAATAATTATACCCACCTTCCCACTTCCATCTCAATTATTCCTGCATTATTCTTACTAACCTTAGTTGATTTAATTCACTGTGCACCGTTTCTTGTGTGTGCTTGCTCTTATCTGTAATAGGTAAATTGAAAACTAGCATCTCGACTGAACATGTCAGCTATCTCTTGAGGCTCGGTTGAAAGCGTTTGGCCCTACAGAAACTGAAACGGAAGCTGGTAGCAACAAACTGAAGGATCCTTTTCTGCCACGTGTAATTCCCATATTGGATTCTCATTGTGAAGTTCATGTCAGGTATTCCGGGGTTTCCTCTTTTTTTCTGTTTTGCAATTTCGAGGCTTATGTCACTGCTGCGGTATATCTTTTATTTCGCCCTCAGTGAAGCCAAGTTGATTATCTATAATGTTTTTTATATTGTTTTCCTCTGTTTCTGGCAGAGAGGAGAAGCTTGATTGAGAGCAACACTCGTCTAGTTCCCCTCTTCACTGGATTGAAACAAGAAAGTTGATGAAGTTAAAGGGATTGTCCTTCTTCTAGCTAATTCCAATATAGAGCTTTCCAGGCATTGTATGCATGTCACCATCTTCTGCAAAATGTTAAACAGGAAAAAAAAAAACACATTGTATGTGTTTTTTTTTTTTTTTCAAAAAACTTAATTAACGCAAAACGAACTGAAATTTGTTTTAAGCTTTACAAATGTGAAGAGGTTATTTTCAATGCTAGTTTGCAAGAGTGAAATTCAATTTTCTTGATCCATTTAAAAAGACACTAAACCTAGGGGGGGGGGGAATATTTTCTTTTACTTAATTACGACAGGCATGTCTAAAATAAATGTTTAAAAAAAAATGTGTAATATTTTTGTTACATAATGAATTTTTCTCTTTGTGTGCGAAACCAAAACTGTACTTCTGTGGGATGATGATGATAGCGTTTGTACCTAACTATACCCTATTTCACCTTATGATGCACCGCAGGAAAGGCTACAAGCGCGAGCTCCTTGCTCTGGGGCACATCTCTGCGGCATGAGCTCTCATGCATTAAGGGCAGCTGCCAACGCTATGAGCTCGTGCTTCTAGCCTTCGCTGCGGTACAACATAAGGTGAAACGCAGTACAGTGTGCACTCTTGAGTTTGAATGTCAGTCAGGGGAGCTTTCTTTGTCAAGCATTTATTTTGAAACATGCAAATCCTAATCAGGTAAAAAAAAAAGTTATTTTCTTTACTAGCGTAGAACACCGCCCATTCCATGTTAAGCGCCCATTCCCAAATTTGTAGGATCTGAGACATATGCTCAGTACATTAAATTGAGTGGAATTGAGTGATGGGAAAAAGCTTTTGTTTGGCCAAGAGTTGGCAAACCATGGACAGATTTGAGGGGGGGGGGAGGGAGGGAGGGAGGGGAGGGGGAGGGGGGTGACCACCCCACCTTAGCTTGTTAAGGTCAACTTTTTTCTATTGTAAAACATGACATACACTAGCCTCTTCTAGGAAGAAACGAGGGGGTCGGTGGCTGAGTGGGCTGGCGCACACCAGCTCGGGCCACGTGGAGCAAATGCTCGAGCTGCAGAACCCAAAGATCCTGGGTTCAATCCCTGCCCGTTTCTATCTGGATGAGCATCGTACCAGTGTGTGGTCATGTATCACCACTGCTTCATGCACGTTAAAGACCCCAGGCTAGCGGTTGTACTGCACTGGCTAAATTGCTCATCTACAGCTGAGAGACTTGTTGCCCGTTGAGGCAGAGTAAGTCCAGGCTGTATAAACACACCCACACCTTAATATTTTAATTTTTTTTTAGGAAGAAATGTTTAGCTTTTACTATATATACTAGGTCAACAAAATAGACCTTGACGACGCTTTGCCCGTGACGTCATCTCTCTGCAAACCGCCCTCCCCACCAAGCCTGACCCATATACCCGCCCCTATGACAGTCGACATCTGATACGCTGACAAGCTAGAGCCGCTAGCTGTTTGTCTCCAGTGATCAACAACTTGGTTGAAGTTACTCTTTTATTCTGAGTTTGTCCTTTGATGTAGCTTTTATTGTGAATCCCAGGTGTCTGATAGTGAAGAATGCAGTGGATGCCAAGAGATTTTTTTTCACTTGGACTGTGTGCTTTGACTATTGGCTGTTTTTGACAGATGATAGTGATGTCTAGTAGTTGTGTGATGCTGACCAAAATGGGTGTTGCTTAATTGTCGTGTGGGGCAGGAATTGCTTGCTTATGTCCCGTTGCAGCAAAGAAGAGACTTCTCATCCCTCTTCATTTGCGCAATTAACTGATAAATTCTTTTCCCCTACCCTGCACTGCCTAAACTAATTAGACGTCCCTTTAGTCGAGTTCTTGGTCCAGGTGCAAGAAACTGAGGGAATGGTCACCAGATTTTCCGTGTTTTTTCCTTGGCCAGACAGTGCAGATCCTTGCCGCTTTTGTAGTAACCGGGAGTCAGCCACTATTGTGCAGAATGCCAGTGTTGTGCCTCACAGAGCACGTTCTCTCAGCCAGGGTCACTCAGGCATTGCGACACGAGGCAACCAAATTCAGCATGGCATTCAGCAAACTACCAGCGCCCACACCTGTTGAAAAGACCGGCTTAGTGGCAGACCTGGAGAAGGCGTGCCTCGCCTTGCTCGCTGCCTTCTCCGAGCTGCCCTTGTCCCGAGGTAAGCTCTCGGGAAGCCCACGCCAAACGAGAAACAGCGGCCTCTGTCATCCCTGTGAAACACTGCCTTTGTAGTTTCTTCGAGCCTTTCTGAAGAGGATCCTGAGTTGGATGGTAATATCACTTGGACATAGACACTTGGACGCCCGGCAGAAAAACTAACAGAATAATACCTTCAGTTCATAGTATACTTTTTTAGTTTGTTTATTGCCTGCTTCAACATTTAGTTGTCTTTATTTTGTTGCTGCTTGATTTGAAAACAGTGTTACACGGCACATAAGTTTAGTTTGTCTGCTTTCTGTGCAGAAGGTACTGTGACATCATAGGGGCATACTCTCATTGGAGGATATATATACGAGGTCTTTTTAAAAGTAAACATTTCTGGGGACGTGCACCTGGTTAGGAATGACAATTAAAAAGTAAAACTCTAACAAAAATAATACGGAGCTCGACGTTTCAAGGCCAATTTGGCCCCTTGTTCACGGGTGACTGTTTTTGTCCTTGTCGTCTTCTTGCAAATTGCCTGGTGTTGTTGGCTTCTTTAAAGCGGCCGTAGTTTCTTCACGTGTGTTGTGGTTCGTAGCACCTTGCGTGACGTACCGCAAACAGGACACATAGGCGCCTGGAAGTGTCCCCGCTGACTGGTTGACGTTATTTTCTGTGTTTTGAATGTGCCCAGATTAATAAAAGGCGTCTTTGCCAGTTTCTTTCCATGCCAAGAATAGGGCTGTTGTTGAATCCGATCGTGTGGCCCTCTTTCTGGACATGTTCTGCCAGCGCGCTAAGTAAAGTATACTTGAAACGTCGGGCTCCGTATTATTTTTTGGTTGGAGTTTTACTTTTACATTAAAAGACACATGCAAAGAAAAAAAACATTTTTTTAAACAGCTTAGATGGAAAAAGGATATCATAAAACGATTTTACAACGAAGAAAGAAATTTTTAGAGCTATATTTACGGCACTATACGAATTTGTAGTTGGCGCCCGCGGGAGCCGCCGCTGGTTACGTGGTAGGCCTGTGCGCCGCCGCACTGCGTCGCCGCCGCCGCACGCTGAGCATTGTACGATGCCGCTTCAACGCGTTTCTCCACATCGCCGCTGCCGCACAAGTTCGTCTCCTTTGGGCGCCGCCGCCGTCATCTGACCGGCGCACAGGTGTATCACGTCTGCTTGCGCTTTTTCAGGAGTTTCCTTTGGGCTCTAAAAGTTACTTATTAATCTTAGTTTTTTGTTATACTTCAAACAAAGATGAATGAGTTACTTTTAGAGGCCATAGGAAGCTTCCGAAAAGCGCAAGCACCACGTGACAAATAGGGGCCAGTCACGTGATAAATAAGGGCCACTTTTCCGCGGCGCCCGCGGGAGCCAACTACAAATTCATTTAGCGCCGTAAATATAGCTCTAAAATTTTTTTTCCTCGTTGTAAAATCGTTTTATGATATCCTTTTTTCCATCTAAGCTGTTTAAAAAAATGTTTTTTTCCTTTTCATGTGTTCTTTAAAGGTCTTTTTTTGTAGGCTTTACGGGTTTGTTTTAAAAAAAAGCCGTAAAAACTACACTAATGCAGTCGGTGCAGATAAGTTATGCTGCCAGGGGGATATAATATAGAGGTTAGTCGTCACGATAAGTCACCCCAACAGGGTGGTGCATCGTGGTGATGCACCCTGTCGGGTTGGCTCTCACTGGTTTCGAACATTACTATTCGAAAAGAGTAGCGAGTGTACAGTCCTGACCAAACTCGTACAGAACACACAAACTGTGTCTCATCTTATGGGAGCAGTGATTCTGTTTCCTCGAAAAGTAATTTCTTAATGGTACTACCGCGATGCACGGCAGTTAAAATCGGGTATCTCGCAGTAAAGCTCTGCCTGGTGTTTGTGCCTTGGAGCTCGACTGTACACCTCTCTTGCAGGGCTGACCCTGCGGGAAGAAGTGTCCGGGTTCATCTGGGAGGTGCTGCGTGCAGTCCAGGGCATGCTCAGCGCCGTGGGTACCAGCAGGTAAAAGGCTTCCAATGGAAACTCCAGGGCAAGCAGACTGCGCGGCCTTACTTGTGCCAACCATGGCAGCGCCGGCCGTGGGGACGGGCAGGCACGGTTGTCCACTTCAAAGACCGAGTTATTCTTCAGCCCAGTGGTTCTCAAATGGGGTTCCGCGGAGCCATCGGAGTCCACAAAGTTATTTTAGGAGTCTGCCAAGCCCTCGCCTCAACCCTCAATTTTAAAGAAAAAACTTTTTTTTAAAGAAAAAGGAAAGGGAGGCGCTAGGTGGCGCTAGCTGCCTCCTGTTATAAACGGCACAGCCGTTACCATCCATACACCCCTTGTCTTTTTACTTTAGGCTTCTCACTTCTGTTTATAAGTATGCCCTTTTACACTGCAATTAGTTGTCTTATTTTATATCCCCCCCCCTACCCTTCCCCTGCTGGCATTGCATCCCCCACCACTTTGGCGGGCCGAAAGGGGTCCCCGACATATCCATGCTTAAAAAAGCACTAACATCCCAAAGGTCTTTTTTTTTTTTTTTTTTTCTAAAACGATGCAAGTAAAAGACTTATGTTTGCAAAGACTTAATTTTCTCGAATTTTGTGGCTCGAATAGTATCGTGAAAAATAGATCCTGCGAATATATTTTCCTCTGGTAACAATACCTAGCATCCGAGGTGGACTTAGCATTTTGCCACCCTAGGCAGTCTTCAACAGTGCCGCTCCCCCTCAGCCCCCGCCCCTATGATGGGTGACCACAGGGAGTGGGGGTTGGGGGGGTTAAGTAGCAAAGTTCGGAGTTAAAGTTGTCAAAAGTAGCTTCATTTGAAGCTAGAATTCCCAAAGTAGCTAAATTCGGAGATGAATTGAATAAAAACAGCTAATTCATTCGGGGCAGCCACGAACTGGCCGCCCCCAAAATTCCGCCGCCCTAGGCAGCTGCCCGCCCTGCCTATCGGTAGGTCCGCCTTTGCCTAGCATACCACCCCGATTCGCAAAAGTTTGTGCCAGCAAAGTATTCTCATAAACCACACTTGGCCCCAATTCACAAAACATTGAGCCCGCGAAAATAAGGTTGTTTGCAGTAAATGAAAATAATCATTACCCGAATCAGAAATGATGTCTTTAAATCCTAACCTCGTACATCGAAACATTGGAAACAGAAATTGGGACACTGCAAGCGTGGCGCAGCAGAGCAGCCTGAGCTGCGACAAACCTACTTTAAGGACACATGCAATGGAAAAAAACATTTGTTTTAAACAGCCTAGATGGAAAAAGTATGTTATAAAACGAATTTACAAAGAACAAAAATTTTTAGAGCTATATTTACGGCGCAAAACAAATTTGTAGTTAGCGCCCGCGGGAGCCGCCGCTGGTCACGTGGTAGACCTGTGCGTTGCCGCCGCCGCCTTCAACGCGTTTCTCCACGCCGCCGTCGCCGCCGCCGCTGCAAGTTCGTCTGCTTCGGGGCGCCGCCGCCGTCATCTGACCGGCGCACAGATCTATCACGTCTGCTGGCGCTTTTTCAAAAGCTTAATTTGGGCTTCTAAAGTTACTTATTAATCTTTGTTTTTTGTCTGCACTTCAAACGAAGATGAATAAGTAACTTTTCGAGACCATAGGAAGCTTCCGAAAGAGCGCAAGTACTACGTGACAAATAGGGGCCAGTCACGTGATAAATATGGGCCACTTTTTTGCGGCGCCCATGGGCGCCAACTACAAATTCGTATAGCGTCGTAAATATAGCTCTAAAAATTTTATTTTTCGTTGTAAATTCGTTTTATGACTTCCTTTTCCCAACCCGACTGTTTAAAAAAAGTTTTTTGTCTTTGCATGTGGTCTTTAATAATTGTGTTGCAATGTGCGCTCTTTAAAAGAAAAAAGATCCGCATTGCGTGCAAAACGAGGTCCCGACTTTTTTGTAGTGTATGTGTACCGACGCACGAGTTCTGGAGTGAGAACGGGAGGGCGTGTCTTTGGAACGCCTCCAGCGCCCAGTCCATGCCTTCCGTCATACATTGTCTGTGAGATGCACGAGGTTTTGAAGCATGGTCAAAGGTAGGAAGCACGCGCAGGAGGTGGGACAAGTGAAGCTTTTCTATTCCCACCTTGTGTGCGACTGTGGCCGACAGACCGACAAAGTGTCCTGGGCCGGTTTGCTCATCTTGCGGCCACGGCTGCGGCTGCGGCCAAGAGGGATTTTTATGTCACGTGACCAGCTCCATGGGGACAAGGAAGTACCTAGCGTCCCTGCCTAATGGCGTTGAAATCCGTATCGCTTCAAGCACAGAAGCATAAGTTCGCCCGCAGAAACTGACTGCTGGGACTTTCAACTGGAGTCCAATTGACCGCCCTCTTATACTGTAAAGTTACGGCCAGGGCGGGTAAATATGAGCAAAAATAAAGAAAAAACCACGCGAGATAAAAGTGGTGGCAGTATATTTATATACCTACACCAGCGCCGGCGGCTCGCGAAGAAAAGAAAAACTTCTGCTCTGGTCGAAAGGTTAAAACACCTATACTTGTGTTGTTTTTTTTTTTTTTGAAGGGTGAAGTGGTTTTGCGCTTGTTAGATTGAGTCCATCAGTATCTGTCTGTTGTGGTTGTTGTTCCGGTTTGGAGATATTCTTCCCAGTTCTTTTCGTGTTCGCGGAGATCGTTGGTCTTTGTACTCAAGATCTGGGTCTTGTTGGTTTGTGGGTGTAGTGTCAGTGACACACAAAGGGAAAAGAAAAGAAAGAGAAAAAAATATTTTCTTTCCGGAGAAGTGGAGGGTTTGCCCCTGTTCGTAGTAGCTGCTTGAGGGGGCGTCCCATTGCCTTGTTATCTTTAAGTTTTTTTGTTTTTTTTTGGTGTGTTGTGTTTTTGAAAGGGGCATGTTGAGTGTTTGTGTGACCTTGTGGTTGTTGGTATATAAGGATGTGGGACTAAATAAATCTTTTAGCTGCGTTTGAGACGTTCTCTTCTTCACTTGTCTCTGTCCCTTCTACTTTCTGTTTCTACCCCAGTCTCGGGTTAAGTTCCAACATGGTACCTATACTTGTCGTAGCGGCGTGAAAGTTCCGGGTTCAAATCGCGCTAGGAACTTCTTGTTTGTTTGTTTTTTTGTATTTTGCGCGTGTCTCACTTTTTTAACTGTTAGTTAGTTTAACTGTTAGTCGCACCTGTTCAATCGAAACACCGGGAAGAACAAAAAAATATCAAGGCAAGTTAACGCGCTAATACAATCGTTTCATAATGTTCATTAAAAGTAAACCAAGGTAACAGCATCGGTATGGTTTTCACACAAACGGAGCCGAAACAAACATCCTTTCCCCAGCAACTACAATTTTATCTGTTTTTAAATATACAACGCTGTTGCTACGGCTTTTTTCAATAACAGGAGACGCCTATTTAGTACTAATGAAAACTGCAGTTGTGACAGTTAAAAAAAGAAAAAACTTCCACAAAATGAGCAACAAAAAAAAAAAAAAGACTAGCAGCTGTGGATGCATTGATTGAGCGAAATCCTACAGGCAAGGCAGCAAGTCAAACGTCTGAGAAAGTAGAAAAACCGAAATAAAAAATATCATACTTTTACTTGCATGGAATTTGATAAAAGGTATATTTTTACTCTTTACACTTTCCTGTGGCAATCGTTTTCTAATATTAACACATTACTTGTTGAATTTTAGTTAGAATAACAGACGATCATAACCGAATGCAAAAATGAATCAGGCGTTGACATAGCAACCCATCTCTCTAACGCAAACACCTAAAATGGCTTTGGATCAACAAATAGAATTAATTAGAGCAGTTGGAAAACGGAAGCAACAAATTCTAGAGAAATTCGGCAGCACAGTTACCTGGCAAACGAAGAGACGGGCATGGGAAGATATTGTCAACTTTCCGCGGAGTGTACGGCAGATGCAGAAGGCGTGGCGGAAGTTGGTAAAGAAAGCCAGAGACTTGTATGAGCTCTTCCGAGGTCATGAACAACGAAATGGTGAGTCAGAACTACCTGCCCAATGATCTTATAGAGCTCATAGGGCCTTGTCTACAGTCTTAGTGGGAGTGCAGTCAAATACAAGAAAAAAAAAGAGAGAGTTTCTCGCGTGATTTGAACCCGGGACTTTCACACCGCGACGTCAAGTACCGACGCTCTAACCTCTCGACCACAGTAGAAGGCGCGAGCCGCCGGCGCTGGCGGAGGTATATAAATATACTGCCACCGTTTTTATCTCGCGTGGTTTTTTCTTTATTTTGGCTCATATTTACCCTCCCTGGCCGTGACTTTACCTGCCGCTCGTATAAAGGGGCAGTCAATTAGACTCCAGTTGAAAGTACCTGCAGTCAGTTTCTGCGGACGAAATTAGGTTTTTCTGCTTGAAGCGATACGGATCTCTCCGCCATTAGGCAGGGACGCTAGGTACTTCCTTGTCCCCATGGAGCTGGTCACGTGACATAAAAATCCCTCTTGGCCACAGCCGCAGCCGCATCCGCAAGATGAGCAAACCGGCCCTGGGGATCGTGAGGGAGTACCGACAGTAGAGCGAGCCCGTCTCTTCCAGTTCAGCCGGCCTCCAGCCAGTGGGCACCTGCTGGGAGAAGTGCGATGCCATCCAGCGGCTTTCCAGAGGTGCCTCGCCTTCTGCTGCTCCCTAGCTTCCTGTGTAGCCCGTTTGTTGCCTTACGGTTCACTTCCTTGGGGTCGAATAGAGGCGGCGGAGTACTCTTTCCGTCGACGTTACCCCAAGGAACCCTGGCCCCTGTAGCTTTGGGGGGGGGGAATGTCGTGTTGTGCTCTGGAAAGCATAATGCATGCCTCCAAGTAAAATATTTCGCATACTGAAGAAGTGTGTCTAAACAACCTTGATTTGTTTCATTTGCCAGTAATCGTCGAAAATAATTTGTTTGATTGACTGCAAACTCCTTGTATTCGTTGAAAAAACAAAATGCTTTTTTTAACACCCTTAGATAACAAGCAAGCTGCGACTTCAATTCTCAATGGCCAGTACGGAATTGTACAGGACGCTGCTGAGGAACTGGACGAGGTACTTCTTTCTATTTGTTGTTCCGTATCATATCTGGAAGAGGTTGTCTTTCGATAGATATTTATTTTGATATTACCACACATAGCGTAAAATACCGGGCAATGCCCATTCCACAATGGGTGCCCACCCGTCAATTTTGTAACCTTCAGAAAATACACAAAAGACATATCTTTACATGTTGTTGACCTGAGAAGCACCCATCCCCTAGTTTGTCATGATTATGTCAAAATTTTGGTTGTTTAATATGTCCACCGTAAAATCCCGTGAGAGGGATTTTACGGTGGACATATTAAAGAACCAATAGCCATCGCAATTTATAACCATCTTATTTTTTCACCCAGATCTACCGTAAAATACTGGGGAAACACCTACCCCTGTTCTACTGAAAACTGGGTTAATCTAGACATGGGCGCTTGTGCATTGAAATCGGTAAAAACAAAGATGGCGGCCAATAAACAGCTTTGAAGGCAGGGTGAACGGAATCGGACAAAGCGCATATATTTTCCCTTCATCAGGATGAAACGGGGTGAATATTGTCGGCTCATGACAGCGCTTTGGAAGGGCTGGGTGCTCATACAATTCGCAGAATTCCCAAATCTGGGAAATGTTAATAGTGGGCGCTTGTACAAAGTGGACGCTTTTGTGGTATATTTTTTGGTATAGGGCTGTGTGACTGAAGTTACACAGCGCCACTCCTCCCGCTGGCGAGGCACGGCCGTACCAGCTAGGCGTCTGCGGAGCAGACGACACGGGAGGCTGGTGCGCTTGTTGGGCTGGCCTGGCACTTCGTAAAGTAATGTACCAAAGGCAAAAGGACAGGGCACCAGGTATTGTTGTCTATAGCCGGTGACAGGTCAAGAACGAAGTGGAAGCTCCTCCCCCTTCTTTCCACTTTAGCGGAGCGAATGGGGGAGAGGAGGTCACCTCCTCTCCAGCGTTCACACTACTAAAGTGGAAAGGGGTGGGAGGAGCTTCCACTCGTTCTTGACCTGTCACCGGCTATAGTCAAATGCCACAGCATTGTAGAAAGGGAATTATGTGTTTCCCGGAAAGTTTTTTTCATTTCGCGAGTAGTGATTGCAGAACGATTGGCAGAAGTATGAATTGGGGCTGTGCAGAGGACGGAGTTAATTATTGTTTCCCTCTTTTGCGGCACAATTCAGTAGTGCAACGGCGCTTATTTGTCACATTAATAGGGAATTTTCGTAGATCGCACGCAAAAGCATGCAAGAGTTTAGCGTAAGGGCGGACTGAGCTTGCGCCCGCAGAGCCTGCAATTTGCAACTGACGTCCTACGATAAGTCTAACGTAATAGCTATGATGGTTCCCCGCAGCCGTCGACAAAAAAAACCCCCGATTATGCAGTTATCATTTTTTAAACAACTTTAAATTTAAGAACCAAGCTCACTTAACTTATCTGCCAATTTCGTTCCCTAATGCTTACAAGAGGAAGCAAGTAAGCGGCCAAAGACATGAGGTCAAATGAGGCAGATAATCGACAGCAAAGTGCGAGATGCTTTTTGCTGTCGACAAATTTTTATGCCTCGATTATCCCCTTCACCTCAGAGACCTGACACACAGGCAACCTTTCTTTGCGGAGGTTTGCCTCTCTAAAAAATAATCACTGTTTCTCAACAGACAGAAAGCCGCAATAACATTGCAACGCGGTGCTCGCCATTGCAAGTGGCAGTGCGACGGAATGAGCGAGCGCCGCATTAGGGCGATTTTGTGCCACTGGTATCGCTCCAGCGTGCCCCCTGCCCCAGCCAAACGGTCCCATACGGGGTGTTTAATTTTAATTCAAACAGATTTCTTAAAAAATTGAGCAGTCCCGCTTTAATCCAGAGTACAATGACAGCGATAGTGTGAAACGTCACGGCGAAGTTGTTGGGCATTGGCGTCACATTCACACACCGTGGGGTGCGTGAACGAAAGCATTCGGAGCAGAATAGACATCTGACCGTTTTGTTCCGAAGAGCTTGCAAGCGCGGCTCCCGTCAGGAGCACTTGGCATTGACAGTGCTACCACGGCATTTTATTATCGGCTACCTTTATCGGCTATGCGCGTGCAGTGGGTACTACAAAAACCCTAAGAATAGAGCGGGTGGATGCTGTAGCTTCGCACGCAGCGGACCCAGGTTCCATTGCCGTGGGCGATCGTTTTCAAGGATTTGACAACATCAACGACAGACGCCCTACTATGCCAACTACAATATGAGCAACATAAACAATGAAGGTCATTTACGGTGATGGGAAGAGACCATAACAGCTGTCGCTGTAAAAAAAACAGGGTGATAATTAAGACAAGTTCCATCTTCACCATTTATCGGGCTCAGCCGACATTAAATGAGGGGATAATCGTCGTGGCAATTTTACGAATGAACTAAGATTCATTGATTAACTTTTTCATTATTGGTTTTAGGGGTCACGTTATAATTGAGGTATTGACTAGAGGCCAAACCAGTTGACAGAATTTGCAAATATTAGGGTTGAAGCTTCTTAGGGGCTAGCCATGTCCGTAGGTGTTCGTAGCTCCAGCGTCCGGTGCTCGTGCTCCTGCTCGTGAGGTCACGTGCTCACAAGCACGTGAGCAGTGCTCCTGTTAAAAAAAAAAAATGGAAAAAAAAAAATTTGTTTGCGCAGTTGACAGGGTTTGAACCTGTGCGGGGAGACCCCAATGAATTTCTAATCCATCGCCTTAACCACTCGGCCACGACTGCGGGACGAGTAGGGGGCTCTGAGATGTGGTAGTAACTCAAGAGCTGGGGATGTCATGGATGAAACGTCGCATGTAGCCGCTCAATGTCTGTACAGGAGAGGGCGCTGCGGTCAAATGCGTATATAATCGTGTTAAACTTTGCATGCATTGGCTCAACGTTTATGGATGAGAGGGCGCTGGGGTCAAATGCTCAAATGTGTATATAACCACGTTCCATACCACACATTCTCTTTCTGACATGGATGAAAACGAATGAAAAGCTCCGCATGCTGCGGCTCAGCGTTACGCAGACAAGCACCACCAGAGCTTCGCCCCAATCAACATCACTCCCCACGTGGAGATGCGGTCATTTTTTTATAGCTTTTGAATTATTAATTGATTAATTTTCACATTTTTTTCCACCCGATTTAATTGATATAGCGCAAAAAGAGTGCCGCAAGCCCCGCCCACAAGGATGTTTAGAAGAGTGATGTAGTCATTTTAGTCGCTTGGTCATTCGTGTCGTTGGTGCATTCGCCAAGGAACGCTGCAGAGACAGTGACGACACGATTGAAACTACTATGCCACTCTTCCAAGCCCCATTGTGGGCAAAGTTTGCGGCACTTTTTTTGCATGCAATATATAAATCAATCTAAAAAATGGTAGATGACTATCTAAAAGACTATTACATTTTTGCAAATCTCTTTCAACTGGTCTGGCATCTAGTAATAATTGCCATCAATGCTGCAATTGCAAAGCAACCCCTAAAACCAATAACTAAAAAGTTAATCGATGAATTTGTGTGAATTAGTCAACTTCCCACGACCCCCTAACCCTATGTCCGCCTCATAAATACATGCTGAAGACGGCACTCGTCTCTCACCCCTTTTTTTTTCCCAAATTTTTGTTCAAATTAAAATGAAACACCCTGTATATGGCAGTTTCACACAACATACTTGCAGCTCAAAATCCCGCCCGTATCCATTCTTGAAACCTGCTTTTCAATGCTCTCTTATCCAGGTGCAGCCCGAGATGAGAGTTATAGAAAGAACCCGAGGCCGTGCAGTGCTCTACTACGTTTAAGTGTTTACTATACTTTTAAAAGAGCGAGAAGCTAGCGGAAGGGCCATTCTTTTCTGGCCATGTTGCAGACGATGCGGGCCGAGGAAGAAGAGCCAGCGGTCGCGGAGCAGCCTGTCCCAGTGCGGAATGGGTTCCACCAGCCACGTCAGTCGACCTGGTCGCTGCACGACCGACAGCTTTTGGCTCCAGGTGCATGGTCCTCTTGTAGCCACAAGGCACTCTTTTTTCTTCTTTTTTTTTGCTCTAAAAGATAGTTTACAGGGACTCCTGTGAAAAACTACACACCTTGGTAGCTTCCTCAAAAACTCAAGAAAAAAAAAAACAACATACAATCCAGTAAACCTCAACAACTGATAATGCTGGGGGGAGGGAGGGAGAGGAGTGGAAAGAGGAGGGGAAGGGGAAGAGAGAGAGGACCTATAGAAAGCAATACTTGTTCAAGAATTGTATTTCATGTGAACTTCTTAGCTGTGGAGAACCATCCAAAATGCATAGTTATGTTGAAGCATAGCCTCCTCTATACTCGCAAAGCCTGGCAGTTCGACGGAGCCATAGAGCGCTTGGTCGCAGATTTGGAGTGCGAGGATTTGGTAGCACAGAGCATTTCTCAGGGAAGCTGGTAGGGAGCAAACAGCTTTTGCAGCGGCGAGGATGCGCGAGGAGCACGAGCAGACATTCCATCGCTCGGGAGAAGTGTGTTTCAGTGTCTCGCTGCAGCGGGGCACTCATTACAGGACTCTCCTCCCCCATCCGGTGTCTGCCGCTCTACCTTTTCACTTTCAGCGGCGGCGTCTCGTGGCGATCTGCCAAGCTTTGTCAGTATAGAGAAGGCTATGGTTGGAGGGTCAGCTGAATTTTGCTAAAAGCTGAAGCCCCATCCCCTTTCGTCCCCCCGCCTTCTCCACTGATTGCCTCTGTTCTCCTCTCCAAGATCCCCGAAACCCCAGTACCGTTTAATTTGCGCCCAGATGCACCACCCAATGCTAATTAATTTTTAAAAATATCAATTTATTTTTTTATTTTTTAAACACGGGTCTTTGCTTCATTAAACGCAGCAGAACCACTAGTATTTTCATAGACTCGAAGCTGCCAACATGCCAGTATCACAACACAAAGCTGAGAACTTCTAAACCACCGTGATCAAAGTTTCCCGCGACAAAATCGCACCACGCGCGGTGTGCAAATTAGGAAAATCAGACACACTCCGCAAGCACTTGAAGTGCGGATAAGAATCCGACACAATCCACACTGGGAGTGCGGATAAGAATCCATAATCATTCATCCTTGGAGTGCACATTAGAGTCCTCCACTGTCCGCATTCGAAGTGCGAGTGATGTTTTCCAGCAGACCGCTGGGCCGGCGTGCAGAGCCTGCTTTAGTGGGGTAGCAGTCTATAGCGGGATTTCGATTTTTACAACACAAATGTGGCGACATTTTGACTGCCTCGTAGTTATTACAAGATTGGGTTGTCAAAGGAAGAAACAATGCTTTTGGCATTTGAAACGTCTCGATAAAATTGCGTAAAACTAATCTGAGATGCAATATCCTAATTCAATACATGTAGGGGGAAATTAATTTTGCAAGGAGCTGGACACTGTGCACTAGGTTCTGGAGGCGAGTATAGGAATGCCGTGCCTGCAGGGCTGGGCCTGGTCAAGACGGCCAGGACGACGCTGCGCAAGGTGTCCTCGGCGGTGTGCTCCAGGGGCGCTGCCACACCCCCGAGGAGAACGGGGACCTCGACCGGCTGGCTGCCTTAGCGTCCCTGTCCAGTGCCCACGTGGACGACATGGTCACGGCCCTGTACCCACCGGTCTTCGACACGGCCGTCAGGGACAACGTCAGTCCTGCCCGCCACTCCAGAGACTCTTAAAACCTTCGGGACTTTAGGGTCGAGCAAATCGCAATATCTCTATCTCGCTAGCTGCATTACCAAAGGTACAGGGGAGAGTGTGTAGCGTTAGCAGTTGGAGGAACCTCCCTCTTGCCCAGACCCTCCTCCGTGTACCACCCGCCGCCTTTGTCCTCCTGAAATATTATGCCGTCGCTCAAAATTCGTACACAAGCGGCTTTCCTCTCCATCCCGCGGCTTTCATGGCAGTGCATAAAACTAGCAACATAAAATATAGTAGCCACCGTTTTGTTAAGGAATTGGGACGTATTACAAGCTCAGTGTTGTCCCAATCTAAAATTTGCGAAAGTAAATTAATATATTTATTCACTAGTACTACCTATACAGGGTTCTCCCCAGGAATTTCTAGGGGTTGACATAACCACCATGCAAGCGGTAGCGGCCGGGAGGGGGTCAGTTTGCAATGCGACACGATCTGGCTTGCCAACAGAACACACTTTGCGTAGGCTCTCTAATTCTGCAGCCCTGTGAGTAATGCTACGCCATGGTAATAAAACAAAAAACCAAATTGCCTTAAAGGAAAAAAATTTAAAAAGTGGGGAAGGAAAGGCTGGGAGCGAAGAGGCGAAGATAAAGCTAGCCATGGCACGAGCAAGCATTGAGCAGTGAAAGAAAAGTCCTCTCCGCTTTCTTCTCTCTGCCACTTACTGCCTACGAGAGAACTGCTGCACAATGCACGCTCGTCGCGTCTGTTTATTTCGTGTTTCTCCTCTGCCTTTCCCCCCTCACTGCCGATGGCGCGCTGCAGCTACACTCTCCTTGTTTGAAAGAGTGGTGGCAGTGGGCGATGCGATCAACACGCGATAACGTGGCGGTGTGCAGGCCTGCGGAGTACGACGGTCTGCAGCCATGTGCACAGGCAAAATCGCATAGTCATCCTGCGGCGTGATCGAGCGGTGGGAAGTCAGTCAGAGCAATGGGCGGTCAGTCGGAGCGGTGGTCGGAAAAACAGCTGCCACCCATTGTGGGGAGAACCCTGTACCTACACCGGCGGAAGTATCTCGAGGAATTTTGGTAGCTGAGGGTACATCCCAGGTTTCCGTAGAGGAAGTGACCAGAACATTTCTCATCTTCCAGGCCAGTGAGCTGAAGAAGCACCTACTATCCATCCTGGATGCCACAAGGCAGGTTCTCTCCGTTGTTCACTTAGTAGCATCTTGAAAGTGTCGTCACAGTCTCAATTTGTGCTCCAGCTGCTCGTACATCCACGTAAAGAAATGCTGCGATCTGTGCGTGAAGAACTCTCTGCCCCTGTGCAGGCACAGCCACTTCTACGACAGCTCAGAGGAGTGGGTGGACTTTCTGGAAAGGGCGGTAGAGCACAACTTCGGCAAGCTCTGCAACAACACCCAAGCCGACAGCTGAAACTCCTCCCTCACAGAATACAATATTTTTCCATCAAACTCTCGTCTAAGCAGCTTTATTTTGTTGGGTAGGTCCATTTCGGGCAAAACGTGATTGAATTTCTCATTGCGGGCAGATATGGATGTTGTCTTCCTGCATGCATCACCGCTTCCCCTTCCGGAAACCTGCACAACGGCAAAACCAGAGATGAGACAGAGAAAGCCAATGAGATATATAAGGGGAAAAGATAAAATGCAAAAAAAAACTAAGATCACCTTTCTTGCCCCACTTTTTCTTGTAGACCTGTACAAATCGTAACAACATCATTACTTCTGGCCAACACTACTAAAGCTACGAAGTGAGGCAAAGGTGGCTAATTTCACCTACCTTTTTGGGCTTTTTCCTAGATGGCTGAAGGTCCTGAAAGGTACAGATTAGAAGCGTGAATAGCCTTTTCACACAAGACAACTTTTCCCAAGTGGTTTGGCTGCCCCGCCCAGTGAGGTGCGACAAAACAAGAAAGAGAATGTCGCCCCTCTGGCATGACCGGCGTGGGGCCGGTTCTCGACTTACGTCGACGGTGTTTGCATCAAGCGCCGAGAAGTCTCGAAGTGCGTCAGCTCCTTCAGGTTGGACATTGTACCCAGCTGCTTCGCCATGTTCTGGAGAGGAAAAGAACATTCCAGAATCCCACTTCTTGCCTCGGGAAACTTTGCCCAGATCTTTCCAAAAGCAATTTAGTGGGTGGAGAGCAAGAACTTTCGACGTGTGGACTTACCCTTTCTTTCTTGGTCAGCTGTAGCCTGAGCATGTTGTCCTCCTCGTACCTGCGCCAGACAAGGATGCGTGGCAAAATGTGAGCACTTGAGACTCGTTCACAGACTGCTGCACAAAGCCAAGTCCAAGAGCACCAGGAATGTGTTGTGAGCAGCCAGGCAGTGGGAAGCAGAGAGCACTCACGTGGTCCTTTCCTGCATGGCCTGGTTTTGCTTGGCCCGGTGCGTGCTGTAGGTGTCCTGTAAGAGAACGTGGGGCTCAATCGCAAAGGGACTGCTGCCTCGGATCATGCAAACTGGGGAGGTGCAGTTCTACAGTCTGTGTCAATGTTTGGTCGGCAGCACAAGCTTTCTAACGAGTTCTAAGGCAGTCTCGGGAAACTTGATTACCTTTGCATGCTGAAATCTGCCGCTAACCTTTGCAAATTGAGAATGGCATCTGGGCTGATTCTTGAGATAGCTGCTCCAAGACTATAGAGCTATTAAAAACTTTTTACCTCCATTATTTAGTGACAGGATGCAACTTTTCTTTAACATTTGGGCCACTATGCCAGTTCTCTCCATTTGCTTTGACAAAGGCTTTCAATTTGTCTCGGAAGGACCCAAAACAAGACCTTGACTGCAGCTTGTTTCAAATGCTATTCCTTTGTCGAAGCGCACCGAGCCCGACATGTTGGAGCATAATCGAGACGAGGGGCAATTCAGGAGTTTTGCTTATCGAGCAGACGTAGCCTTGTCAACAGATGGCCACACAGGCTGTCACTTGGTTGCCAGATCCACTTCCCAAAGGAGGCGAGTTCCACTCCAGGCAGTTAGCAGCCTCGAAATGGTGCCTCTGAACCTGTGGCAGCTCCCCCAAGCTCGCCAGGAGGCCGTACCTTGATCTCGACGGGTCCCTCGTAGAAGTCGCTGCGGAGCTCCCTCATGACGCTGCTGCTCAGGGCCCGCTTCTTGGCACGCTCCAGCACACGCTCCCGGCGATCCTTCTCCGTCAGGTCGCCCTCTGCGGGGCAGACCACCCAGGAACCGTCACAGAACGCTCGCGCGCGTCCTCCACAAAAAGAGCATTGCGAGTTGCCAGCAGCACCGAAGGTACTTTGCAGAACTGCCCTTGACTTTTCATTTATAGAGTTTCCCGTAGAGATGAGGGAGAACTCTTCTCCCCGCCTGTAATGGCTCTCTTCTAAACGCAGAAGAATCTCCAAGTGGAACACCAAGGGATCTGTCATACTTAGCAAAAGTTTCAGTTGTCAGAAGGCGAAAAGACTTTTTTGCAAGACTCAAAGATGAGCACTTCCAGTTATATACACGGACGACATACAAATATATTAAGGAAATTAAAGCTATGCCTAGCACAAAAGAACTCATCTGTGAGCAGAAAGAACTAACGTCATGGGCCTGGTTGTACATTTAAGTTTTGCTTATAAGAATTCCGCTTACAAGTACTACTCAATGGTACTGCATGCTCGTCACAGAGGCAAAGATGCAGACTCGGCTCCCTCTTCAAACTAAGAACTTGAGGCCGCCCAAGAGCACTCTTGTAAGGAAAGAAAAACCTCGTTATCTGCCGCCTCGTCCGAGGCATTAGTGGGCCCATTTGGGGAAGCAAAGCAGAGCTCACCGTAGTGCGTGGGTGCCAGCTTGGGGGGCATGTACGCCCTGACCCTGGTCTGCTCCGCCCTGCCACTCCCCTGGCCCGACTCCTCGTTGGCCTCTTCGTCGCCACTCTGCAATGTCAGACATCCTCAGCCGAGAATTCCCGACAGACCCTGCGGGCCCTAATCTGCACGGCGGGACCAAGTGGGAGTGGGACATTGCAGTAGGTGGCAATGTCCCGGTCCCCAATCCCGCTTATAGATTATTAGGGCCCCAAGATGCAATCACTGATGCACACAGTCACAAGAACAAAAGCACAGACAACCAAGGGACTAGAGTGGTGAGAGGGTGTGCATTGTGCCACATTGATAGTGGTGCTGCGGAACAACTACATTTCTATAATGCCCGCCCTGCACTAATACTAAAAAAAAAAAAAAAATTTGGGGGGTTTTACGTGTTAAATTAACGACGGGCATCTGGCACGCCCCAGCTAGTTGGTACGGCAAATACTGACCTAGTTATTACGAGAAAACTGATGTTAAAACCAAGACATTTTATTTCACGTTTCAGTATATACATTGAACCTCGGAAATACCGCCAAACTTTCGCTCTAGTGAAATTCAGTTCCATGGTCACCACATAGATGGCGCCAGCGTGTCAGTGTGTTTAGAGTGCCTTCATACACATGCACGCTTTGCTTGAGTGGTGACATCTTAGCCATTTTTCCGCCCAATTGTTTTTTTTTCATGCATAGTGAAGTGGGCGCAATCCGGTGTCACTCAGCTCGAGCGCGTAGCTCCGGCTAATGCATAGACGCCATTTTACCGCCCAAGTCGAGCATCACACGCTGGCACATTCAGGGCAACAATGGATGTCTTCTCCCTGAGACAGACATGTAGGCACCTTAAGTGTGTTCTCCTGTCGCAAGAGATTTTATTCTAAGGAGTCTCAAGTGTGTGAACGTTAATGCTCCATTTAGGAAAGATTTTGCTGGGGCTGAATGTGCTGAACAAAAAAGCCTGATGGGTGGACTACACAAAGCAAATTTTCATACGAGACCCAACTCACGTTCGCTTGGAGAGCTGCGGGGTTGGCCTTGAAGCGTAGCGGGTCATCCGCATCTGTCGGAAATTAGACGCCCAGATGAAGTAGAGCCAATGCAAACTTATGCAACAGAATCTTCAACAGGTATATAAAAACAGCATAATGCAGTCATTATAAGTGACATCACTTTTGAACATTTTCGTAGGGCCTCCTGTTTGGAAAAATTAAAGAAAACAATAACGGAGTATAAACTTTGGCTAGTTAGTACGGCATAACTAGAATCAATCAAAGTTCCAAAAGACAATAAATAAGTAAAAGAAACAAAAAGCAAACCACTGCTTGTCTCTCTCACTTGTTCATTATCTCTTGGCACTTTGATTCATTCCAGTTTAAAAAAGAAACTGAACAAAATTATTAAAATTTTTTTTAAGTGCTAAAAGAACACAGGATTCATTCTAAGATGCAAATTGAATACTACATTTTCAGGTTCCAGACTGGAAACTCTGAACATCCCGCCCTTCACCGGCATTACATTGGAGGTTCTACTATTCTCCCGTTATTAAATTAGAAGACAGCCTTTTTTGACCCATAAGGGGGAAAGAAACTTATTTGTGGACGTTTACAAAAATATAAAATAACAACATACATGTCTAAGCATGGGCATTTTTAAAAATGTATTCCTGGCCATGACAGAAAAAAATGCTTCTGAGCTTCATTAGTCATTGAAAGTGCTCACTCACTGATGCCCCCAACAGTGGCAGTCCTCACAAGTTTGTCTACTTGGTACTTGAGTTTCTGGTCAATGGGACGTACTCTCTCCAGGACCTGCACACAGGGGCCAAAATCACGTTGTCTGCTCAAATTTCAACATCTGGAATAAGGTCATCAAGGCAAACTCTACCTTCTCTTGGTTGATAAAGTTCACCCTGCTCCTTAGACAGAGTCTGTCTGGCGGCAGAGGTTTCCCTTCAGACCAGATACGAGGCAAGGGCCTCATTTTTGGCATAAAAAATAAAGCTCAATTTGGATGCGTTTCTAGGTTTCAGTTTTCTATCGGAGTGCATCTTGCAACTAGCGGACCCGCTCTTTGGTGGTCGAGACGCACAACGCACGTGAACCATACTTTCCTCCATCCTACGATGGAGGCAAGGCGAGGTTTGCACCTCTGCCGGTTATAGACCAACACGCGGCTCTGACGTCACGCCTCTGCGGTGGCGCTGTTGTCGCCACTGCGCATGCGCAGAAGCTTCACCTCACCCAAATCCTGGTTTATGCGCTTGCGCAGTGCCCACACCTGGTGTGGGCAAACGCGGGCTTGTTTGTAAACAGTGTGTTGGTCTATACTACGGTGAAAAAACTTCTGTTGGGGAAGAGGCGGGAGAGCTTGGCCAGCTTTTTCTGTGGGGAAACATGGCAGCCCCCAGATGACAGTGGGTTTGGACCCTGTTGTAGCTTCCTGTCCAACCTCCCCTTGTGCCAGCTGGCAAATCTCTGCGAAGTGCTTTTGACTAACTAAGTGGAGCCAAATGCACGTGACGCAACTCACCGTCCGGGCCTCTATGAGTCGGCGGATGCAAGGGTCGCTCGAGATTTTCCGCCCGGTCACCTTCTTCCAGACCACGTTGGTGACATCCAGCAGGTAGCAGAGCATCACGTGATTCTTCATCTCAAGGAAACTCAAACCCTGAAAGCAAGAAGACAGAAACAGCTTTCCCAGCGTACTATCAGGAAAGACGGGACGATGAACCGATCTCGGTCCACTGTAACCTCGACACGCTGTGTGCTACCACGATCAACATGAGTGTGACCGCCGCTCTGTGTGAGCCCCGGTGCTACCTGTGCCCCCTGTAAATGCTCCGCAGAATGCGTGCTATGGTCGTGACAAGTAGCCTTCTGCGTTCATTACGCTGTCCTTCACTTCCGGGGTGTCTGCCAATGTTGCCTCCACCATCTTAGTGAAACAATTATCGCGTTAAAATAATTCGGAGCAACGTGGAACTTCTACGAGAAAGCTTGCGATTGATTTATGTTGTATCATGCATTGCTTTTACGACTTCAGGAAGCAAAATATATTGCCTACGCATTCTGCGGCCCTTGAACCTCGCAAAACGCACGTGAAGCAAATAATAAAAAAGTCACCCTCACAGAAATGTTATAATCTAATTTTGATAGCGCACATTGCTAGCGAAAAAGCTCTCGGCAATTGGTCAACCGGTTTGCGATTCCGCGGACTGTTCTTAGCCAGCAGACGGCCCTGAAATGCAAAGCGGTACGACGATCATTGCAGGCGATATCTCTTCTCTGCAAAGTGCCTTTATATCTACGGAGAATTCAACAGAAGGCACTGGTGGTACTGCGAGCTACACAGAGCAGCGTTCACATTCGTACAGGGTTTTTGCACGAGACCATGATGCAACGCTACGACCGGGTCGTAGATCTCACTGGAACCCGCCGGAATATAAAATGGAGGCGTTCGTTGCTGTTATGCTGTGTTTTGTGCGCTTTGGGGCCGTGTTCTCACTGTAGTTCGTCCGCTACTCGAGGTTTCGAATGGTCATTTGCTTTTACGGCTGGAACAACTAGTTACGTTTCTAGTTAATTGTTCCAGCCAAAAACGTAGGCGAAAAAATGGAGCTAGGGCCAGCAGTAATGGTTTTTCTAGAATTTCGGCAATCATTGGGAAGCAGGACAATGCGACGCTCGAGCGATCGGTTCGCCAGCATCATGAATGGCTCCGACGGGACCAGAGCGCGGCAAATCCTGGGAGCTAACATCTCCAGTACCAACAGAGAGAACGAGAAAGAAAGTGACAAAAGAGGAAAGAAAGAAAGCAGACAAAGGGTCGGGCCTGTTCAGTGTGCCGTAACAAGTTGAAGTTGCTCGAGCACTTGTCAACTTCATTTAATTTTGTGAAGGCACGATTCCGGTGTTTTCCTGCAAAGTAAGAGGAAATAACAAGGTACAGACCTGACAGATTATGTTCTGCTGCTTCTTTGTGCATATTAAGGCGTCGCCAGCGATATGGGCTCATCGGGATCGCCAATATCCGCGTCTATGCCTTGTCATTCCGAAGCGGCCAAATACAAGGGACCTTTCACTCTACAGAATATTATATTAACTTTACGATCTCGAGAGAAAAGCTTCGTACCTCAACTAAGGGATTGTAGACTCCACTTTGTGTCAGGTGAGGAACCTCTTTGCGATTGACTAGGACAAGAAAATATTTTGAAATATGGTTATACAAAGACTGCTCTATGGCTCTTCGGCACTACTGCTGCCGCAATTAGACGCCAAATGCTTCCAACATGGCGCCAAGGCACTCGTATTGGACGCCAACGTTGGTTTCAATTTCGAGTCTAACCGGAGGTGACGTCAGATGCAAGAAGTCTCTTGATTGTGGTAGTACATGGAGAGACGGGCAGTGCTCACTAGAAATACCAGCTAGAAGATGAGTAGAGCCCTGCGCGGATAACAGTTTGAGTATCCGCATCCGATCCGCATCCGCAGACTTTGTATCCGCATCCGAACCGCATCCGCAAACTTTTTACATTCTTGTATCCGTATCCGATCCGCATCTGCATACTTTGTATCCGTATCCGGACCGCATCCATGAAATGTGCAACCATGTCGATGTTCTTGCTAACCACCAGAGGTTACAATTGCATTTAGACTAGCAAAATTAGCGGAAATCACGCCGACCGCGTTCTTCCCTGTTGCACGCGGAATCGGGAACTTTCACCTGTGGCCCCTTAAAGGGGTCCTGCAACAGCGTTTTGACTGATTTTTAATTTGCACCGAACCTAAGCGCACTGAACGTAGTAACTTAATGAAACTTTTCTTTTCGCTAAAATTCGCTTTATTTTAAAAGTTATAGGCAAATTAGAATTACAAAAACAAGCAAAAAATAACCTCCTTCATGACGTCGTAGGTCCGGGGCTTGAGTGGCCGTGAACTAGAGGAGGGATAGTGAGCTCATCGAGCGCTCACGCTGCCGCACTTCGTGTCGACGGCTCGGAGGGCGCTACTAAACCATGTGTTGGATAGGCTGTATGAAGCGGGCGGCCAGGGCGACTCGCATTGCATTTGCTGCGCGATCAAAGACTATTTCGGCATAACACTTCATTGGCCACAAACGACAGCAAACACGGGGTAAAGACCAGTACAGGACGGGAGCCACTTCGCGCTGCCATACCGCCAAATGGCCTTTGTACGCTCCGGGACCTTTCTACGCTCGCCGTTCATCGGCGCCTCATCCCACTAGCCCTTTCTAATATGCGCCGCTTTTCCGCTGCTTGGTGGCGGGTATGTCGACGGGTCATTTCTTGTTTCCGTACTTTATAAACTGCATTTGTTTCTTTTCTGATCTAAAATACTGAACAAAAACTACTTTCATACATATTTGAAACGGTTCGCGACACTTATATTTTGTATCTCGACTAAAAAAAAGCTTTTAGCGGCTCTGACCAGTAGTAAGCCCAGGACCTAAGACGTCACATTTTGCGCGCTTTCGGTACCGCGGGTCGCTCTCGTCGGTGGAGGAGGTTTCCGCGTCGTCCGGTTAAAATATGACGCACTGATATTTAGTGACTCTCTCCGTGCCCGCTGGCTTGCCCGAACCCCAAGGGACGTGGAAACCGCAAAAAAAGGTAGACGCTTAGATACGATTGCAGGGCCCCTTTAACTCTCCCTTGAAGTCCGAACACCTGAGAAAAAAAAGTCATAAAAAAATAAAATAATAAAAGTTCGGAAAGAGAGAAGGAGAAGCAGTGGTAGAAAGACAAAATCCTTTCTGTGATGTTACCGAGCGTATGCGGCCGCCTCGAGTCTCACGGTGGTTCGTGTCAGCCAGCGGCCAGATGCGCCGCTAAGTCAGAGTCCAAGGCTTGATCGGATCGACTAACGTGTTGTTCGAGAAAGATTGAGTCCTACAGGCGCCCAAATATATATATTAAAAGAAAAAAAAATTTATTTTTTGCTTCGAGCGGTTACGGAGGTTGCGCACGGCAGCCGCTGGCGTTGCTGGCGCCCTGGCGTCGTAACCGGACGAGATGAGACTTTCTTGGCTAGAGCTCTAAGCATTCAAAAAAGAAACAGGCAATTTAAGGGCTGCATATGTGCTTGCGCCGCTGGCTCCGAAACTTTGCAAACCGTGGCGCCACAGGGTCGCGCTCGCTGTCGAAGCACTTCTTTTGTTTTTGGTATCATGAGTGACCACACCACTCTCTGCGGAGAGGGGAGGTTTCTTCTACTTTCTTGTGACTTGTTTGTTTGAGGTTTTCTTTGCCAGAAAAAGTTTTCCGCTCTTTCCCTGCCAAAGAACTAACTTTCTCGGGACGATTGATGGCCTGCATTCTTTACTTTTACTTTTTCTATAGATAGCATTTTTGACGAGATGAAATGCACTAACTGAAGCGATCTTCAGCAAGGATCAGATCTTTCTTAAAATCCCTATCGTTTCTTCGAAACGCGTTTTGTGGAAATACGTTTCGTGGACAACTTTTCACGGACATACATTTCATGGACACACGGTTCGTCGACGCTCTACGTTTTGTGGACACATGCCCCTGCGACGTTTTGTCGACAACGTATTTCTTCACTAAGCCGCTAAAAGCTAACGCGCGATTCACTAAGGCGTGCTTAACCAAACCATGTCCCCCTACCCCCTGTAATCTAGGCGAGACGCAAAAAGTTTGTTACGAAAACAGCAGGGTTGTGTGCGACGAAACGTCGCATATTTTTCGATGAAACGAACACGGGAAGCCTTTCGATCAAACGTTGCATGTCGACGAAACGATCTGTAGATGAAACTTCAGTCGACGGACTGAATGCCACCGGGCAAAAATTTAAATGCGGATCCGCGGATATCCGCATTGCAGCCCCTGGCATCCGCATCCGATCCGCCAAAATCCGTCTAATTTTTATCCGCATCCGCCAGTTCACTGCGGATATCTGCGGATATCCGCGGATATGCAGGGCTCTAAAGATGAGGCCTGTGCATGACGCCGTCATTGGTGGATCCTCACCCCAAACAAGCCAAAGCTCGACGCCACAAATCGGCACACGTGTTCCTCTTGGCATCGTCGCGCTCGCTGTGAGACGCTGCGAGATGCGCTGGCAGCAATGCTGACGCAGGCGGCGCTGCGTGTATCGACTAGTGATGATGTTTTGGGGTGAAAGGCCTCGTCTTCTAACTGGCATTCTCACTATACGCAGCCCGCACAGACGTCACTTGGTCAGACTTGGTGGGGTTAAGGGCGCGTGACAGGGTAGTTTCCGCCGTGTTAGATGCCAAAACCAACACTCAAATTTCTGTGCGCTCTCTGGCGGTGTCTTAAACAGAGTATGTCGAGCGTTTTTCGTGCTTCTCAGTGAATGAGCTTCCAAGCATTCTTTCCCCACCGTCAAACGTCTTGTAACCAGTTAAAAACGTGGTTTACTGCCCACTTAGTACCATTTCTGTCGTCACACTCCAGTGATGCAAGTGTAGGGGTTCTCGGTTTAAGAAACACGATGAGAACGAATTTAAAAAATTTTATAACTTCGCAGTTTTTTTTTTTTTTTTTAATTATTCAATTTTGACGCAAATAAGCGATCATAAACAAAATGAGTAAAACTATACGCACTCCGGAGTGCATTTCGGACGAGATGGCTATACGCACTCCGCTAAACTCGTATAAAACGAATGGTCACAACGAGTTTTTTCAGCGATGGCATAGTATTGGCGGCGTGCCCGAACTACAGGGGGTCGCTTCTCTAGCTATCATCATCATCGTTTGTGACGTCATGGGTAGGACAGACTGGGACAAACCGCGCAGATCTTGGATCCCTCGGCTCGTCAGCTCGCTTCATGCGCTGTTTGGGTATGCGCGGCAAAGCGTTTCTCGCGTTGTGTTTATCTTGTGAAGTGATATTTTTATAGGACATTTTACCGAAGCTTGAAACCGTGGCCCGCGTAGTTGTACTAACAAACACTTTTGGCGCTGAGTTGTCGAAGCGCTCGGATGGTGGTGTGCTGCTCTCTACCCCAGTACAAAGAACTGGATAATGAAAATTGAATATCCAGCGCTTTACCCGACTACAACAACTACTACGGCGAATAGGGTGTATTCTTTATTATTATTCGGACAAAATAAAAGTGAGAAAGGGAGGTCTCATCAAATTGAAAATAGGTAAGCGAAATTCGAGGACCTCTCGCGCGTGCAGTAAACACTTCAGTGAAAACGACTCTGTGTATTCCGTTGGTTCCAATGTGTTCTGTGAGTGCTGATCTCTCATTAGTACCAACTTGATTCCTTTTTGAAATTTGTAAACCAGTAAGCAAACATTTTCTAACAATAGCTGACAGAAAAAAGCGGTGGCTGGCCTCCGGAGCCATTTCAATTAAATTCTCGCTTATTCACCCGGTCGACGCTAAACGTGCGAGACCCCCTCGTGATCGAAGTCTTAAATCTAATAAGTCGGTAAAACTTCAGCGTCCCAAAGATTGAGGTATACACCTGCTGTCAATTACAACATTTGTATGTTTAATTTTGCAAACCCAAATGCGCATAATGCGTGATGCGCTTCACAGCGAGCGATTTTAAATTTGTAAACAATTCTGAGTAAAAATGGATAGAACAAATTAATCGATCGGCTGAATTTGCCGGCATGTCGGACAATTCGAGAATTCATAAAAATGTGTTTTTCTTTCGAGCAGAAGTCGCGATGTGGCAAACTTTTTTGCCATGTATTCGATGCGGAAGGAGTTAAGCGTCAGCTGCTGGCGAGCATTTGCTCGTCAGCAACTGTCGAGTCACACTTGGATAAAAGCGTCGGTATCGGCACGCTCAATGTAGCTAAAACAAGTGTGCGGCGCTTTGCAACACAACTTTGCGCGCGTGCACATCGAAGAAGATAGCACGTCATATACTTTGGTGGATGCAAAACCTTTTTTTTCCCACAGCAACCTCCACAAATCCCCCCCCCCCCAAAAAAAAAAAAAAGATTTAGAGAGACTGTGAATAGCCCTGACGCACGCCGCGCAAGATGGAATATGAAGCTCCAGGCTTGTTTTTGAACATTCTAAAGTATTTTTTAATTAATATAAAAATCCACCTTGAGGTTGTGTTATTCATCAGAAAGATCACTCACCAAAGCGTTATACGCGTTTCTTTAATGAATAGACCGTTTTTAATCGGCATAGATGCTAACTAACGTAGCCACTCCGTGCATTGACATAGCGCGTCGTCTGCTCGCATCCTACCAGCTCCGTCACAGGAGGGCGCCCGCGAGGTGGCGCCACCAAAACATCTCGCCGCCAATAGGGGCTAAGGCGTCCGCTTTGTACGCAAGTGGACGCGGGTTCAAGCCCCGGTGGGCGTACTTTTTTTTTTTTTCATTTTGTTTTATCGAGGCATAATGCGATGTTTACGACATTTCTTTTCGAAGTGTCTAGCGTTACGTCCGACGTAACCCAAGTTACGTCCGGATCTCCGCCTTCCCTAGGTTCACGGGGAGAGAGGAGGGCGGGGCGGGGGGGGAGGGTTAGGTATACGCGTTTCCAGTGCTCCGTCCGGACGTAACGCTAGCCACAGCGTTTCTTTTTGCGCTAATGTTGTCGACGATACATCGCAGAATTAAATGGGACTCCCTTTCCGGAGGTGCGATCGGGGACAGCGGGGCTTGGGTTGCCGGCCGGACGCCGCGAAGCGGCGTGTACTGGTTACGTTTTGTAATTAGCAGCCAATACTGTCGCCGCGAAGCGGCGTGAACGCAGGCGGGGGCTGGGTTAACACGCTCCCCAGTGATACACGCGCCGTTCGAAAAGGGTGGCCCGACGGGCATGAGTTCTCGGCGGAGTGCGTATAGCCATCTCGTCCGAAATGCACTCCGGAGTGCGTATAGCTTTACTCAAACAAAATCGACGGAGTACCCCTTTAACGAGACGCTTCTAGCCACCAGAAAGAGGAGAGCGAAGCTTTCGGTCTTCGCGAACAGCTCGCCCCTGAAGATTTGGTAACGCGCAACTAGCCCAAGCCAGCGAGAGAGCTGCTCGATGGCGCAGCAGCCAGCAAGTAACGCTCACCTTGCCAGTGTTCAGTTCCCCCGTTTGGGCTCGAGTCCTGAGATTCCTGACAGCACCACTCACGAGGTCCGCCTTTTCCCTGACTTGGTTCAGCAGAGAAATGAATTCGGGCAGTTCAGTCGCCAACCCATCGCCGGGCTGCAGTGGGAGAGAGACACACGACCTCCGATCAGTGCGCACAACACAGCTGACCGCATGGTGCTCCCTGTCTGACATCGCTGGCGGCCTGATACCAGACACATACACTGGCTTAAAAACACTGAGAACCACCTATTTTAAAAGAATGTTCGGTGCAATCTTGTAAAATTTTGAACGGTGCCTACTTGCAATGGTTTTGCGCCAGCGACGCTCGGCTCAAGCGATACCTCGTCCACCTCGGCTGCCATCTTGACTCGAACTTCAGAGCAAAGCCGCCGAGCCCAAGCGTCAAGCTACCGAGCTGAATGTAGCCAAAGGAGCCGCAAGGCAACCAATCGACAAAACAAAATACATTAAGATAAAATCTAACTTGTATTTATATTTTATAAATGAACAATTTGATGCGCCTATAATATTGCTTGTCAAATTTAGTTGATGAGGCTATTGATAACTAGAGAAGAGGAGCTGAGTTGGCCGAGTGTAGCAAGCAGCTGAAGGGCCATCGCTATTGTTATTTTTCGGAATTTCGGATCCTGTTTTGGTTTTGCTTGCGACCGAAGTGACCGAAGGTGTTCGGCGGCACCGGCCGTTCTCGTAGGCCATCACGGTCGCTCTCTTGGTCGAGCGTTACCTTTGGCAACCGATGAAGTCACAGCTGACCTTGTGAATCAGTAAGGAGAGTTGGGGCGCTTCAGGGACAAGAGCCAGCCCTCTTTGCAGATGTCTGAGCGCGTACTGCCCAAGCTCGCCCGGGTGGTGATATGCGGCGCGGGAGTGGTGGGCAACTCGATCGCCTACCATCTGGTCAAGCGCGGATGGACCGACCTGGTGGTGCTCGAGAAAGGACGGTGAGCCAGCTCTTAGCTCAACCGCGAGGCAGTCGTGCTCGCCCTCTGCTCTCGCAAGCGGCGGTGCTTCTCTCCTTTGGGCTCTGGCCGACGAATGTGGGAAACTGTAATATAGTCTCAGGCCCGAGCTTGCACCAAGCGTCGTCGGAACCTCCAAATGCTCACTGCATGCCTGCAGCTCCAAGCCCCGCCCGCGGAAGAGGTTCCGCGTTAGGACAGGCCAGCGACATCAATACCGTCCGTTATAAAAATAAGCAAGGGTAACTAGGGGTGTCGCGAACTTTTGTCGAACCGGATTTTTAGACCGAACTTCCGGGGTTAACCTTCGCACTTTTCACCAGATTCGACCGGTTCGACTTTGTGAAGAGTGTGGCCAGACCTTAATACAAGCATGTCTAGGTTTGGAGATTTTTTTTTTTTTGCAAAGGGTTGTTTTAATTTTGTGAACAGCTGCAATTAAAGAAACTAATTCTAATCACTGAAGAAGTTAATAACTTAAATTTTTTGTACTGTATGAACTGAAATAACCAATCAGCGCTGCCCTTAATTCATCCCTTAGCCATTAGCATCCAATCCGAAGCCAACTGGCCAGCCGTTCGCGCATGCGCACACGAGTCGAACCTCAATACAAGGTTCATCGAACATTCCACTAAAAGTTCAAAAAGTCGAACCTGGTCGAACTCGAACCTCGGCCGGTTCGTGACACCCCTAAGGGTAACACTTTAAAAGGAAGGGGAAAGGGGGGGGGGGGGGGGTTGGTTGGTTGGTTGGTTGTGTTAAAACAAAATTTATAGAAATTAAAAAAAAGAAGATAGTGAAATGTTAGGCTAGGTGGCGCAAGCTGCCGCCCGTCACAAAGGGTATAGCTACAGTGGCTTAAAGGGGGTAGTGTAGTTACCGCGCAGCCTCCACCATGCATCGGGAACGGCCGCTCCTTGGAAGACGATGTAGGTGGCGCTTCGATCCGCAGCTCCGTTCGGGTGCCACACGGGCCGGCAGATAGAGGCACCCAAACACGCTTCACAACTAATATAAATACCTCAGAAACAATTATCTGTTTCCAGTGAGCTTCCCACGACATGATTTGTGTTCGCAGGTGAATAAAAATGTGAAACTAGCAGACGACAGTGCTGTGAATCGGCCGGAGCTGGCCGGAGCCAAGCTGGCCAGGGTGGCCAAGCCGAAGCCATAGCCGGAACGACGGTGCTGCAGCGCCAGCGCCACCCGCGGCCGTCTTCCAACGCTGTGCCGCTTCTCCGGTTTCGTTCGTTACACTACCCCCTTTAAGCCACTGTAGTATAGCCGTTACCATCCATCCAGAGCCATATATGTAGAGAGTTTGGCCATTCATTGGGAAGTATATAGAAGACAAATCAGGAGACGCCATTGGCCGAAAGGGGGCTGGGCATGTTCCAGGACGTCCTCACAAATTCGAATGTGGCCAACCAGAAGCCGGAATTAATACCCTGGCGGTGGTCGCGAGAAACAAACTTGATAAGTGCATTGGAGTAACTCTCGGTGGTTGAAAATATGGTGCACCTGATGTTTCAACCACGGTCACCCGAAATCATGGTGGAAGAGTGCGACTAGCGCAACGATCGACATAATCCGTATGCCATGCGCCGAGGGCCGGGACTCTGCCATCCGAGTGGTCACACTCTGTCCAAGCAAAACAGAGTTGAGCGGCACATTTGTTTCTTGCATCTTTCTGCACGATCGTGATCGAACCATCACATACACCCTATTTTTAACCATGAAGGGTTACTACATTTAACTCTTACGCGCTTATTAAAACCATGTATCTATGATTAAAACTGGTTCTCGCTACCACCACTAGGGGATTCTTTTCGGCTTTTGGTTGGCCAAGAGAGCATGTCAAGCCCTCTTTCTGCGTCTGGTACACACCCTGGCTCTGCCCGTGCCTCACATTGACCAAACTCTCTCTATACACGACTCTGAGGTCCGCCATTGTTTCGTCTGCCCAAAACACACAGGCAAACGCACACACACTTTTCGTTTTACTTTAAATGCCTAAACCCGTTCCGGCAAACGATACTGAAGGTTCCCGGACATTTACGATTGAAAAAGTAGTTGTTTCATCGAATGCCATTTCAATAAACGCCGTTTCATCGAACTGCTCACGACGCCTTAAGATCGAATTTTTTAATCCTTATATTTATGGTATAGCGCATTATAAAAATGCATGCCTCCCCACACACAGGTATTCTGCCAAGTGACTTGCGTTTTATTGTTCCTTTACTATGACTTGAAAGTAGACGTGCACTATCTCCCAATGAGAATGCGTCCTTTGACATATGGGGCGCCTTAGCACCAGAAAAGAATCGGGCAGGTGAGCTTGCAGCCATTAATGGTGGAAAGCCTGCAGAAAACGAATAAGTCTTCAAAACCTCTTGAGGGTATAAAATATTTCACGCATGATCATTGTTATGTAGTTGAAGTTGCAGCATTGTTAATTGTGCCTGCCAAGCATTAGTCGTTAACTCCTTAGTCGCAGGATTGAGGCAGTCAAACTAAATAGGTAATTTTAGTTGTGCGATCGGCTATTTCATTTCAAGTAAACCCTTCGACAAAACAGTCTCAATAAAGTGGTGTTTGATGTAATGACGTTCCATGAACTGGCATTCAATAATACAGCTTCTATGAAACGGCGTTTGACGAAACTGCGTTTGATAAGATGTCCGGTCCCAGTGTATCGAAGATGACACCGCATCTATCAATAACAAAGGAACAAAGATAACACAATCACTATTTGTGCGATCATGCTTGTGCATCATTTAGCAAACGTTACTTTTCTGTCGAGAGTTCCAAACAAGGATGCTGTAGGGCAGACTTCTACTCGATGTACATATAGGTACACATAACTGTAAGTGTGCATTGACATCATGATGGGCAACGAAACCTATTGAGACGTACCCGCAAGTTCTATTACTATATATAATTCACCTTTACACGGAACTATACGAAATGAAAAGTAAATGAGCTCGTCTCTCTCTCTCTCTAAAGTAGAAGTTTGGGCTAGTGGGTATTTCATGATTAAAGATTAAAACAGCGCAACGGTTTGTTTTTTTTTCGTCCACTTTGAGGCAAGACATAATCCGCAATCGGGACAATTTTGGCACTGTAGGCTTAGGCATCTCGGCAAGCCGACGGGATATAGCGAACGTGTTTATGACCAGGGGGACTCGTCCTCCGTGTATCTCGAAAAATATTTTTGTCCAAGCTGGATCGGACATTGTGGCAACAATGGCGTTTGGGATCTGGTTCCACTTGTTCACGCGATGGACACGGGGGACACAAAACGAGCACCTGCTGCCTCGGGTACCGGCGCTAAGATCGCCAGTTGGCCCGCAGCGTGCTCCTTGCGTGCATGATTTGTTTTGAAGCTTGCAAAGTGGCAAAGCAAAGTGAGCAAGCGTGCGAAGGAGCCATCTCTCGCCACAGCATCGGCTGCGGTGCAACGTGGCGCAGCAGTGGTCTGGCGGGGCAGCTCCACCCGACCGTCAACGGCATCATCGCCCGCTCCAGCGTCAAGCTGTACAACAGCCTGCAGCAGGAAGGCCACGACATCGGTGAGTTCATTTGCGCATGAAAGCATGAAAGCGCATGAAAGCTGCTGCGTGTTCTTGCAGGCTGGCAACAATGTGGTACCCTCAGTATTGCCAGGACACGCAAGCGCATGGTGTCCCTCCAAAGGCTGGCTGCTGAAGCACGGTTGGTGTTCCCATTTCCTTAAATCTGGGGAGTGTCTTCGTTCGGATGCTGTGGCAGGCGCGGGCCCATTTTGTCCGCCGCCTTCTAGTTCTTCCTAGGAACGGTGCAACGACATTGGGTCAAAATATTTTTGACCCTACGGACTGGCCCTATTGTGTGGTCCAAGTATACTCGTGTATAGTGCCTCCGTCTTCACTGTATCTCAAAGATACCGGTAGACTGTTTCTTTCAGTCTCTTTGCCAAACTCAATGACATAGTCACGTGGATTTCCGCTCGGTGATGATAGTTGAAGCTCATTCGACTATCGTCACTTATGGCAGCGAAGTTAGAAAACGTGCCACAAATGTTTGTGGCACCTTCTAGAAGCTATGTCACCAAAGCTATGTTTTGGTTGCACACTTCCATCCCTTGTTCTGCTCTGTCACGTGCGTACCACCTTTCTCATTGTGTGCTTTCTCGTGGTACAAAGTGATGCGTGCCACCAGCTTCCATAAAAATATCTTTGCCACTTTGGCAAAATGTTGACGCGACGCGGACATTTTCGGTGTCTCACCCCGAATCACTCGCAGAGCACGGGGCGTCGACTGCACCGTGCACCAGCCGCAGTCACTCAAGGAGCTCCACCCGTTTCTCAGGACAGAGGACCTGGCGGTGAGTGTGCACGACGCTGCACAATACAACCCGTGTGTGATAAAGAGTTTTTCAAAAAACACTCAGCTCCCAAAAAATAAAAATAAATTTTTTTTTGAAGTGTTAGGGAGGATTTGTGGGTCACAAAATAAATCGCTTCCTCCCCTAAAAAGATCAGTGCAACGTTTGAGTCGCGAGACACATTTTTAGCTAGGAGCAATTCTCAAACATGCTACATGCATGTTGGAGACGTCGGCCTCAGAAGAAAATAATCTTTCAGAATTGTTCAAATGAGTCTCGCAACATAAATATTGTGGCTAAAAAAAACATATAAATGGTTTTTTGGCCACAATAATACTATATAACCAAACCAAAAAAACAACATATATATTTGGTACAGATAGATGACCCAAAGTCGTGGGTCATCGTGGGGCACACATTCAATATAAAAAATACGAAAGAGTATCAGCCCCATTTTTTTAGCTTCCAAAAACTGCAGATACGTTGATTGAAAAAAAAAAAAATGTTGCACAGATCACAAGTACATTTACACGTCATTCTCAATATGGCGACGCACCGCGGGCTGTACGATGCGATGGCGGCGCACGACGGACCAACATTGCGATGGAGGTGGGACCACTACTTCGGAAGTGTCGTTCGTGGTACCGGCCAATTGATCTTCAAGCGCAGAACATAGAGCAAAAGGGATATAAGTGCAAAACAATCGCACGACAAACGGTGCACGCAAATTCGTTCTCATCACCGTCTGCTTCCACACGCAGAGAAGCGGGAAAAAAAAAAATGTGGTCGTGTGTATAGTTACGTAACTTCCGGACTTGAGCTTCCATGCTCATATTTTGGTTTCGGTTTTGAGCGGCTGAGTTTTTTGGCTTTATTAAAAATATATGTGGCTCTGCAGCAAAATATTAATTGGGTAGCCTCCTGACACCATAATAAATCGTCTTGCAAAAGATAATAAAAAAAAACATTTTTGAGGGTTGTCAGCGAGGCTGCACATCTACAGTCAGGCTCGGTTATATCACACCCGGGTATTCGAATTATTGTTTATATCAAACAGTCTAAACATACCCTTGAAAATAACATGTAATAGTATAGGAGCATTGTTTTTCTGTATCGAACTCCCATGGCGGAGACACTCGATATAGCGAACTAAGCACCGCCGCCCGTCGCTTTTCCCGCGGTTTAATTGCGCCGGCGGCGAGCACATAGCTCGCGTTGCAGGGCTGGCAGACCGCCATGCATACGCGCACAGAGATACGCAGCCGAAGGCAGTTGTAAAAAATTAAAAAAGCAACCATAAAAAAAAGGAAAGTGGAGGATTGCAAAAGCAAGGGGGAGGGCACGCGCGGCGCGTAGGGAAAGCAGGGAGTGCCCACTGTTGGAACGGTAGCATGCGCTCTTTCCCCGAACACAGCTGTGGCTGCGCGACTCCTTAGCCCCAAAATAAAATAAGCAAAAAATTGACCGCATCTCCACGTGGTGAATGATGTTGATTGGGGCGAAGCTCTGGTGGTGCTTGTCTGCGTAGACGCTGAGCCGCAGCATGCCGAGCCTTTTGTTCGTTTTCATCCATGTCAGAAAGAGAATGTGTGGTACGGAACGTGGTTATATACTGCATTTGAGCATTTGACCGCAGCGCCCTCTCGTCCATAAATGTTGAGCCAATGCATGCAGTTTAACGCAATTATATACGCATTTGACCGCAGCGCCCTCTCCTGTATAGACGTTGAGCGGCTACATGCAATGTTTCATCCATGACATCCCCAGCTCTTGAGTTACTACCACATCTGAGAGCCCCTACTCGTCCCGCAGTCGTGGCCGCGTGGTTAAGGCGATGGACTAGAAATCCATTGGGGTCTCCCCGCACAGGTTCGAATCCTGTCGACTGCGCAAACATATATTTTCATCATTATTTTTCCATCTTTTTTTTCATCTTTTTTTTCATCATTTTTTTTTGCCCTACAGGAGCACGTGAGCACGTGCTCACGTGCTCACCAGCACCGAGCACGAGCACCCGACGCCGGACGGCGGACGGACATACGGACATGGCTAGCCCCTAAGGAGCTTCGCCCTAAAAAACGACTTCGTCAAGTCAAGTGTGTTGACAACAGCGGTTAAGCAATCACGCCTTATCTTTGTTTACCCTTTTGTTTTTGCTTTACCCGGTTTTTCTTTGTTTGCTGCCTGAATTTAGTCAGGTTTCTTTTTTGTTGCTTGCTAAACTTTATTCTATGGATCTACTTTTTTTTTTTATGCGACTCGGTTTTTTGGGGGTTTTTTTATTGATATTTTTGTGTTTTGTTGCCGGGACTGTGTGGAGGTCGTAGCCGGGCGTAAACGATCGCAAACACCGTCGCGTAAACGCAGCGATGTTTGTGATCTTCACCAACTAAGCTTTACTGTATTTAGCAGCTCTTAAAGGTTCTATTTGGTAAGGTCCTCCTTTGAATTCGATATATCCGGGTTCGACTGTAGTTCATTTAGAATAAACTGGATGTGTTTTTCAAAGGTCTTCTTCACAATGCTTGCATGTTGTGCGGTATGGCAGGTTAAGTGAGGCAGACATCGCAGCATCTGTGTAACGAAAATGGCTTGACCTAACGAGAAAACTAGTTTAATTACCATGCTGGAGGCAGTAAAGTGCAGGACACTATGCTGTAGATGCCTTTGTGTTCTTTTTATCTGCTCTTACCTGGCTTTTGGAGTATTTTAGCATTTATGTAGCACTCGTGCACCTTTGCTATGACTGTCGGAATTGTTAAAGGGCAACTCCGCTTCATTTTTCATATTTAGAAAACTATGCAGCCCTCTTCAGTATCATACAGGAAGACCCCATGTCAAATATTACAATCTAATTCCGTCTATATATTGAATAAACTGGCCAGCAAACTTTCAAATGAGCCAAGTCGCCAAAATCTGCCAACTCTAGCGTGCGACGTGACGCACAATCGTCAGCGCAGTCAATGCGACGGAGTTGGAGCGGCCAACGTTGAGCCACATACGTCAGAGGCATGACTACGTCATTCTCACGTTTTGTTTGTTTTTACTTCACAGAGCGAAACTGAACTATGACGTCATGAGTTTCTCCTCCCGGTGTTGGCTCAACAGCGTCCACGTGATCACCGTAACGCGGATGCACTAGTTTGCGCTGCCCTGCGCGCTTATCGGTCTGTTTCTCCGCTCCCCCTCTCCTCTTTCGTCTTCTCCCCTTCCCCTCTCCCCCGGGCCATCACCGTCCACGCCATCCGAAGCGACCTGCCCGCGTCGTGTGTCCTGTACAAGGAGGTTATAAGTATTAGGAGGGGGCACGTTGCAATATTGGTGAAGCCTAGTCATAAAAAGTTTAAACGATATTGTGCCCAACGTGACCGCAGATCTCTCTGGCGATTGGTGAGCGTGACATGTCACGTGCGAGATGCATGGTTGATAGTAGAAGGATTCCTTGCAGGCTTGCGCGCGCTCCGTCCGGTAGGTTTTATCAGATCGAAGGCTAGACGAAGGCTAGCTACGGTCACGTGATGTGGTCACGTTGGCCTGATAAGTGAGGAGAGTAAGGTGAAACATGAGAAAGTCGAGGCGTCAAGGGAGCGTGACTTGTGGAGGCTACGCGGCTGACGTCATGTCCTCTCCTACCCTTCTATTCTCCTTGGTCCTGTACCTCGCCCCCACGAACGTCACAAGACCACGTGGTTCGACGTGACGTGGCCATGACTCTGACGACACGAGACCGATGTTGCCTGACGCAACCAAAGTTTCGGTTTCGGTATCAGCTGATGTTTAAATTAAGATTACACAAATAATATTCCACATTTCGCAAATCCAAAGACGTAGGGCTGTTTAGTAGTGCTTTGTAAAATGGAATCACATGTAAGCCTAAATTTTTTGGAATTGAGCGGAGTTGCCCTTTAAGGAATGGAGAGGGGGTTATGGTACATTAAAGTGTGTTGCCTGTCCTTATGTCGGGACTGGCCCCATTTTTACTTTTTTTCTTTAGGAAGAATAAGATGCTTATACTATAGTGTTGTGTTGTATGTATAAAAAAAGTATCAAAGCTTAGCAGTGCTAGGTATTGGGCAAGTTGGTTTTTCGAGCTTCGATTAAACTGCACTACAAAGGAATACAAAAAAGACACTGAGGCGAATTGTGCCTGTATGTTATTGCGTCGTCTTTCTCGTATCGGTGTCATTATTTGTAATCCTTTGCAGCGCAGTTTAATGGAGTCAAAGCTGCCTGGTGGAGTGATTTCTAGGTAACTGAGAGCATATAAAGTAATGTATGTAACATGTGCATTGTATCTCTTGGACTGGCTTTTACAGGGAGGTGTCTTTGTGCCTGGGGATGGTGTGGTGGATACAGAGGCACTGTGCCAGACCCTCGCTAAGCTGGCCCAAGAGGGAGGTGCGTCTGACGTCCCATTTATTTTATTTATGTAAATACCTTCGGGACCATCAACATACATGCCTAATACTGTTTTTTTGTTTCTTTTTTTTTATGGCTTTACAGATTTGTTTTAAAAATGCCCTGAAAGCTAGGCTAATGCGGTCTGTAATGGTGATTTGTACGGCCAGGCAGTAGGGGCTGACCATTGGGATAAGTGAGATAATTAACTAAACTTTGTTAATTAACTTTTAATAAACATAAATGTTTCAATTAGAAACTTGCTCGGCGTCATCGAAAACCATTAAATCGGTAAACTTGAGAAAGATGGGGGGGGGGGGGTGTATGAGAAGTGTGAGAATGTGCATGGGCGTACCAACCGAGGGGGCAAAGGAGGCGCTGCCCCCCCCCAGTTCTCAAAGTGGGGGGGGCAAGGCATGTGTGATTTTCTGTGGTCACTTAACTCTCAAAATTACATAAAAAATACCAATGCTAAATTTTAAGTCAATGAGTCCGTTTTGGGGTACATTTCTTAGCCCACATAAAAAGCCTGCACACATTTTTTGTGTTCTGACTGTACCTTAAGGAAATGGCTGATAGCTTTAGAGGGGATGCTAGTTGCACAGACAAGGAGACAAATAAAAACATAAGGTGTCCCAAACATTTTTTGTCCGTATTGTTTCAAAGCATCCCGTAGCTTGGCATCACAAATAACAAGTTTAGGTTTCCCCAAAGCTGTATTTCAGCGATTGCATCCAGCAGGCAAAATTTTAGAGTTCACCTCGATTTCTCATGCACCAACTGTTCACATTTTATATAGGTGTAAGAAGTGGTCATAAGCACCGAACGTGGAAGGTTCTTCCCATGCAGGGTCCCTGAGGGTTTGTTGCACTTTTCGCGACGTCCTTTGGGAACTCTGTTGAGAATGGCGGGGCTCGTAAAGCCCGAGCGGCGGCGGCTGAGGCCTCTTTCCCGCAGGTGCCCAGTACGTTGAGGAGTGCCAGGTGCACAGAGTTCTGAGCCACGAGGGCACCGTGGTCGGTGCCGACACCGAGCTGGGCACCATCAACTGCGAATACTTCATCCTGGCCGGAGGCATGGTGAGCTTCCTGCTTCCATAGCTGGCACTTTGGACAGAGCCACGCGTTGCTTTCGTAATAATAATCTTTTTTTCTTACAGCGGAGCTGTTTAGGGCTAGTTTCCCAGTTTGGTGTCCGTCACCAAATAAATGCCGACACAAAAATCTGGGCAGCTACCGCACGACAACCGGCGTGCCGGTTGTCTGGTTGTTGCCGTCACTCATAGATGGCGGCAACCTTTACAGCCTTTCCACTCTGGTGAAAACCAGTGTGGAAAGGCTGAATTCTCTAGGCGTCGTCTTAGAAGTCGTCCTTGAGGTCGTCCTGCTGCAGGTCGTCCTTGAGGTCATTCGAGAGGTTTTCCTCGAGGTCGTCCTAGAAGTCATCCTTGAGGTCGTCCGATATGTCATCCTTGAGGTCGTCCTATACGTCATCCTTGAGGTCGTCCTAGATGTTGTGCTCCAGGTCGTCCTAGACGTCCTCGAGGTCATCCTAGAAGTCGTCCTTGAGGACGTCCTAGACGTTATCCTTGAAGTCGTCCTAGACGTTGTACCTGAGGTCGTCATAGGCGTCGTCCTAGACATCGTCCCTGAGGTCGTCCTAGGCGTCATCCTAGGCGTCGTCCTTGAGGTCGTCCTAGATGTTGTCCTCTAGGCGTCATCCAATAAGTCGTCCTTGAGGTCGTCCCACCATAGTACAGCTTCGCTGGTCTTCCTTCTTCACCAGGGTGGAAAGGCTGAAAGTTCTTTTTATTTATGCATTAAATGGACATATGTAGTGGTGTGTGCGGCTAGACAGAAAGGTAATAACCCTTACACAGAGCGCCTGCTAGCCCGCCACAACATGTGCATTTGCCATAGTAAAATTCAAGAAATCGGCATAGGAAGCAACGGGGATGCAAGACAAAAATGGGTTTTGCTAAGGCGGAGATCTGTTTTAAACTTTTCGGTTTAGCCAGATGGGCTCCCGTAACTTCGTTACGACTGACTTCAACCTAGGAGTACTAGTCTTTGTAAGGGACACCTCCTGACATCAAGCTGTACGAACTCGAGGTATCTTTGATGCAACGGCGATATTTGTTTAACATTTGGCGCTCTAAACATCCCGGCCATTTAACTTTATACAGTAAACGTTCGTTAATTCGACCTCGACGGGACCTAGAAATTTGGTCGATTTATCTGAAGGATCAAATTAAAAAAAGGACGAAAAACGGTTAAAATTAAACTTCCTTTTATTGTCCGAAGTAATCACGGATGGTCTGCTGCCGTCTGTGCTTAAAACACGCGTCCAAAAGCATGGTCTGGAGAGCAGCGTAACTAAACGTCGCGTCCTCAAAAAATTGCGTTAAAAAAAAGAAGAAAAATTGAACAAAGTTTTACGAGCTGACTTTGGCGCCCAGCAGCTAGACCGTCGGCGACAAAAAAAAATAACAAAAAAAGAAAAGGAAAAGGGAATTTGCGCTTCCGACGCGCAAGATGGACCGCACACGATGCTACAGAAAAGGAAAAGCGCCCTGAGCACGCGCTGAGAAAGCGACTTTGGCGCCGAACGGCCAAACCGCCAACAACTGAAAGGAAAAGGAAAAAAAGAAAGAAAAAAGAACTTGCGCTTTCCGGCGCGCAAGATCGACTGCACACGATGCTAAAAGCGCTTTAAGAGCGAGCACGCGCTGTGTCCGTGCCCGACCATATGTCCTATGTTCTCCGCACTACTCCACGCCAGATTGGTTGCGCTGGCTCGTGTCATTCGCTACGGTCCATCTCAACGGCGTAGAGGAGCAGGCGCATATTAGCGCACGTTCGGCTTTGCAGCAAAAGGTCTGTGTTTCGCCGTACGCTGGTGGTTTTTCTGCCGTGGTGCCGTGCAATGTTAGCCCGCGCGCATTCGCTCAGGACAAATTATCCGATGCAGAGACGTCCCGAGTTCGAACTATCGAACTTTTCCTCCCATAGAAATGTCGCCGGGACTTTTGAACAGGATCGAATTACACGAAAAGTCGAATTAACCGGGGTTGAACTAACGAAAGTTTAGTGTATATGCTATACTTATATATTAAAGCCTTTCTGGGACATTACAACTAGTTTGTGTATTTGGCCGACGATTTATTGGTGCACTGTGCTTCTGAACCCTAGCAATGTTGCTACATGCCGTCATTGCAGTGGTCCCGGGAGTTAGCCCAGGCCAGCCAGCCCAAGTTTTCTGTACCCATCCATGCGGCCAAGCACTCTTTTGGGGTCACCAAGCCATTGGATGACACGGACCGCTCCCTGCCAGGTAAGTGACGGCAACCTCCGGACTCTCCCAGCCTAGCATAGTTAGGCCAATGGGGGTTGTTTCCGACCACCGACGAGGACGGCATCGACCACTTTTGTGCAGTGGTGTGGGACTATGACGGCCGCGTGTACAGTCGTACCTTCGGCCGCGGGTTCTTGGTCGGCGGCTTTGAGGAGACGGCCAAGCCACTCTTCCACTACGACGTGCCGGACAAGTTTGAATTCCTCCGTCTGGCACCGGACTACCCTCAGTTCAGTTGAGTCTCGCTTCATTCCCCAGCGACTTCCCATTTCTCTTCTATATGGGTCGTCCCTCACTGTGTTCAACACCTGATGAGGCAACCCCGATGTGCATCAACCTTTCTGCAGAGGGCATCTACGAGCAGTTCCAGCACCGTTTCCCAGACCTTCGCCACCTGGAGTTGGCAGAACTTGTAACGGCACCAGAGACATTCACACCGGACAACCACTGCATCCTTGGAGAGACATCCGAGGTACTTTGGCATTGTTTCCGTTTGCAGAGCTCTTTCGCAGATTAGAAGAGCAGGGTGGTTAAGGATTAGTCATATATTGCATGCAGCTATAGTTAACAATGATTCTGTCATTAGTCTTCACAAATACGATGTATTTTTGCTGGTCTTGAAACAGCATAGTTTTTGCTGTCGAGAAGCAAAAGAAACAAAGTATTCATCCCTCTTCTTCAATCTGACAGTCTCTTGAGGATGTTTCATTGAACTGAACCCAGGCGAAAATCAGTCCACTTCCCAGCTGGATTATGGAACTGGAAATGAAACAGTCCAGTTGGATTCCAGCTGGACCCAGCTGGATCCAGCTGGACTGCCTCATTTCCAGTTCCATAATCCAGCTGGAAGTGGACTGATTTTCGCCTGGGAATCTTGCAGTGGCATCGATACAGAGGGGGAAACGTCTGGGGGGAGCATCATCCCCGGACGTTTTTTGTTTTTTACAGCAATCGCTGTTATGAGCTCTTCCCACCACCGGAAATGATGTGTGTTATAGTTGTCATTGATGTTAGAGTTGGCATAGTAGGGCGTCCGTCGTCAGTGTTGCCGACTTCCCGAAAAAGATTGCCCGCCGCTGTTAGGAGTCGACGCCCAGCCTGGTCTCTCGGGTAGCATGGCTATCTCGCTGGCGTCCGACCTTTCTCGCAAACAACGTCCTAGCCAGACAGTCGGGGAAACAGATCGGGAAAGAGGACGGAAAACTGGTTTTATTTCCATGGGTATATCGTGTAGCCTATTGGCAAAAGGAGCGCAGGAATCGGCAGCGGACAGGTCCTTATATAATAAAACTATAGGGGGTTCTGGAGCTGCCGCGCTATTCGTCGGTTAGTGCCGCATTACAAAGCTGGCCTCGACGTCAGCAACCTCCTCTCTGCCCCGATGCTCGGTCGTTGTTCTTCTCCGAATTGAAGGCGCCTAGTAGGGGATTGTCTTGCATGCGGTGGACGCAGACACAACAGACTGCCCATCTGTTCGGATTTTGTCTGGCGTTCTCATGGAATGCAGACGCCTTAGACAGAACACACCGACGGCATTGTTCTCGTGGAAGTTAGCCGCCGTAGACTAAACACACCGTCAGTTCCAATGCCCTTGAGCCGAGGCCTGAGAGACGCCTCTCCGGTTTCGGTCGAACGTGCAAGAAGGGTTCAGATCGCACGCCATCCGTCTCGACGTTCGCTTGGTCGTCGTCCGCACCGGAATGCAAGGTCGATCCCCACAAACACAGGGAGATGGAGACGGGTCATAACACCGCCCAGAGGAATCAAACCTGGGTCCACTGCGTGCAAAGCGGAGGCATTACCACAGCGTTAAAAACTAACCCCTTTATACTTAAGAGTTTTTGTAGTACCGATGCCCACTGCAGGCACTCCCCGGGGAAAACAAATAACCAATAACAAAATGCCATTGTAGCACTGTCAGAAGATGCACTTTCACGCGATCCAGAACAAACAAAAAACTTTCAGCCTTTCCACTCTGGTGAGGAAGGAAGAGCAGCGGAGCTGTACTTTGTGCCGCAATCTATGAGCAACAGCGGCAACCAGACAACCGGCAAGCCAGTGGTCTGGTTGCTGCCGTCGTTCATAGATGGCGGTAGCTGTCTGGAGTGTTGTGCCGACATTTATTTTCTGGCGGACACGATCCTGGGGAAACTCCGCTGTAAAAAGAAACAAAAGCGTTTGGAACAAAATGGTCCCATCCCTCTTTTGTTTTTAACGCTTTTTTCACACGCCCCACGGTGCATGAACGCGACGCAAATGTCCAACGAATTCGTCGTGACTTAATATTGTTGCAGCTATTCCTGTCACTGTACTGTAAATTCACAAGGGACTATTTTTATTTTTGTAATGGGGATAACCCTATGTGGTTTTCCTCCTCATGTTATAGCCTAAGACGTTGGGGTGGCCATATATTCACTCGTGTCTAGAGAGTGCAATCCACTTATAACTATCAGTTTCTGGAGGTTTTTGCGTGGGGTATCCAGTCCAGATACAATGATAATCGGTTATAGCAGCTACTTTTCGGGTTTTCTCATTATCATTATAAGTGGATTGCACTGCATAGCGAAGGCTATATTTAATTTGAAGTAGTTTGAAGGTCTGAGAGGCTCTATGAGTGTCTGTCATACGTCTTCTCAGCATAACCGAGTATGAAACTAAAACTTACAACACACATTTGACAGTTGATGTTGCCTCATTTTTACTGAAAGTTGAGGACGAGCAACAATCCAAGAAGAAACACAAAGGGATGAAAGAAGCATGCGGAACATAGAGCAGGTGCACGCTTATGGAGCGAATGTGCCGGACAAAGACTGAAGATAAGGTGGCACTGGGAGAGTGTTTGGTGCTGTCGCCAACGATGTGTAAGATTGAGGCCTGTTACCTTTGCCCTGGAGTGTGAGCGTTCTGCCGACCGGGTGCAGGTAGAGGGCCTGTTCCTGGCAGTGGGCATGAACGGGGCCCAGGCCCAGAGCGCGGGAGGGGTGGGGCGTGCCCTGGCACTGTGGCTGTGCGACGGGGCCCCCGGGCTTACCTGCTGCCCTGCGACTGCCGCCGCTTCCTCGACCTGCACAACAACGCCAAGTTCCTCAGGGAGAGGGTCACCGAGGCCGTGGGGCGCACCTGCCTCGAGCCACACCCGCTCCAGGTCTCACGCTCGCCCCTTCTTTAGCATCACTCCCAGCTCGTGTTTTTCCTCTTGTTTTGTTTTTAGAGTGCAGCTCTTAGGCACCCGTTTCCGGCTTGGTTACGATGACGGCTTTGCCGTCATCGTAACCATGCGTTGCATTATGGGAAATGTCCCATAATGCAATGCGCGGGTCTCACTCGTGACATGCACGTTGCATTATGGGACTTTTTCCATGACGACGTCACGTGTGATGTTGCGAAAGTCACAAGTGATGCCACGGCGGTTAGGGAGTGACGTCACAACGGCCACGAGTGATGTCATTATGGGAAACGTCCCATAATGCAACGCACGGGTCACGAGGGTCTCCAATGACGTCACTCATGATCCACGAGTTGCATTATGGGACGTTTCCCTCAATAGTGTTACACGTGACGTCACGAGGGTCACAAGTGTGTGACAGTGGCGCTGCGAGCACACACGACGCTCCCCACTTCCGGTACACCAGCACCGCGGGAGTGCTGCGGGAGGCCAACAGCCACGGGTCCTCAGTTGCGTCTGACCAGCCAAGCTGGTCGGTCATGTACAATAAAGTACTGTTACGGTATTGACGCCCCCTTCTTAACAAAACGTCACGAAGGTCACAAGTGACGTCACAATGAAGGTCACGACCTTCATGAGTGACATCACGAGGTGGAGGGAGGAGGAGGAGGAGGAGGAGGGACATGCCCTCCTCTCCATACCTTCCCCTCCTCCTCAAGAGCTGCGCTCTAATTCAGCATTACAGAGAGTTGTAAACGTCTTTGGTTTTTTATGTCCTTCATATATTTCATTGTATGTGGTACAAATGAAGTCAGTATTAGTCCTGTTGCAACTAATATTTACTATCGCAGTGCCTCCGACGTTTCACTTTCTCGAGTCTATGCCAATAGTATTGCAGCAAAGCCCGCTGCAAGGGTGATGTCATAGGCAATCCCAGCCATCAACACGGGCCAGCTCACTCATTCACAAACCTCGAAACACGAGCGTGCTGCAGCTTGGTGCCCCTTTCATTCAAACTCGGATGCATCTAAACACCGACCCGCCAGTGTTTCACTCACTCGTAGCAGGACGGCATTAGGTCGAAAGTGCAAACTCTCTTCTTGCAAGCCGTGTGCTGTGCTGAGGCTACTATAAGAGTCCAAATCGGTTCAGAGGGCCACTGTAATCAAGGCTCTTTTATGACGCATAATATTACGCCTAAACGAAAAAAATGCGCGTGGCAGGTTCTGTTTCGTGTCATCCCTTATCTCGGAGTATTAGGGGTGACTTTCACTGTCTTGCCAATAAAGTCTGCACCGTTCTTACGCTTCGTGAGCCCGCGCGTGGACATGTGCGAAAGGCGGCGCAACGTCGGCCAGGAACAGAGTGTCTCACGGAGCCCGATGCCGATGCACGAGTGCAGGCGGAGTTCCGCACGGGCCGGCGTCTTCGCTGCTCGCCACTGCTGCCCCTGCAGGAGCAGCAGGGGGCCGTCCTCGGAGAGCGCATGGGCTTCGAGAGAGCCCTCTTCTTCGACACGCAGCACGAGTCGGGTGAGCCCAGTCGCACGCTGCGGGCGAGAACTGTCGTCGTGCGTCATTTCTGCATATAATATAGTACCATGTTTGTTGAGAGTCACACCAGCTCCATCAGTACTGTCACGCCATAGATTTAGTATAATAATTGAGAGGAAAAGGTTCCACGCATTCCGCCCGCTTCAGAACTGCAGGGCATGGACGCGGACACCAGTAGTCCCAGTAGGTGATCCTGATGGCCCATATCGCTGGCAATGCCTTAATATACACAAAGAACCAGCAAAACATTGGTCTATCTTGCTCTTTTCTAACTCACCTTGGAAAAAAAAATAATAACGGCATTGCGCATTATATAAAAATAAAGAAGGTGGACTAGCACTCGTACAACTTCAACTCGAGGCAAAATTAACATGCCTCACCTTCTGTCTGCTTTCTTTCCCCGCTTTTTTGTCGTTCTTCCTCTGGGGACAACCGAGTCAATGATGAGGGTTTGCCACGTTCTGCTCCCTTCCTCGCCCTCCCGCAGCATGCAGTTGCCTCAACTTTGTAGAGTTGTCCTCGTTTGAATCATGGACGTTGCAAGTCTGTGGCCCCGTGTCATCTGCCTATCCACCAGGCAGTGGTGTCCTCACCCGTGCACAGGGGAGAGGCAGCTGAGCGCATCTCCCACGTACGGCCAACCCGACTGGCTGGAGCTGGTGCACCAGGAGTACGTGGCCTGCCGGGAGAGGGTGGGCATCAGCGACATGTCCTCCTTCACCAAGTTCTACCTCGAGGTGGGGAATGTAGAGTGCGACCTTCCCCATTCTTTTAGTCTGCACTTACTCGGTGCTGGTTGTTTGTTTCCCAAGTTTGTCTATATTGTGCCTCTCGTGTTTCTTTTGTTTCTGTACCAAAATCCTTGGACGTGACATTTCTTTAAAGTTATTTTTGGCATCCAGTTGTAATCGTGTGTGTACTGTGTCAGTGCTTTTCATGCTTGCCATCGGGAGGTGATAATTATAAGAGACAAGAAATTACTGAAACAGTATAGTAGTAGAATAAGTAGGAGAGACATAGAAAGAATGATGTACAGACTGTTTGGGAGCATCATTAAGTTCCTACATAATAGTGCTCCGGTGGTAGCAATGGCAGTCCGGAGATTCGTGGGTATTGTCAGCCACAAACTTTTCTGCCCGTTTCAAATGGGCCTCCAACGACATGCCACCGTCGTTGGAGGCCCTCCTCCTAGGTGCAGTTGGCATCATGGCAGTCCCCCCCGTTTCAGTCTGGCGGCCTGGAAGTGGTGTCCCTGCTGCAGATGCTCTGCTCCAACGAGGTGGACGTTCCGGTGGGGCACATTGTGCAGACAGGGATGCAGAACGACCGGGAGGCTACGAGAACGACTGCATCCTCGTTCGCATGGACGCCAACCGGTGGGGGCTCAGAGCGGGAGGAGCTACACTTCCTCGCTGCTCGGCTTTGCTTCAGTGCACTGCGCCTATATTTTGGTGGTCAAAGGAAGGGAGTGACAAATCCACTTGGTGGGGCCTTTCAGCAGCAAGACATTTGTAGAATTTGAGAACTTGAAAGGCTTGAAAAGCTGCAAAGCACACTTTAAAGATTAACAGGCGTGGACACTTATCTACTGGTTCTCCTACTAGGCTCCTCGCCCGATTTTGGATCTCTCTGGCGCCTCTCGTGGCTCACTTTGTCTCTAGAAAGATCTGTGCCATTATGTGACAAAAGGTTTCCCGTCTGGATCATGCATGTCCTATGGGCCAGGGGCACTTCATCAGAAATGGAACGAATGCGGCGAGAAAATGCGTACAAGGATGACAAATGTCAACCCTTGTTTTGCTACATAACTGTTGTTATCACCAATGGTAGCCACTCAAACCCATCAACTTATAGTTAAGACAAGTTTGGTTATAAAAACTAAACAGGGACATAGAAGACTTGACTTTGTTTCTGTACACACGTTTCAGCTAGTGTAGCAAGGGTATGGCCAGAAAGCTTGCAATGGCTTTGTTTCTGTACGCACATTTCAGCTAGTGAGCGAGGGCATGGGCAGAAAGCCTGCAATACTGATTGAAAGATATGGTTGTGTTGTCTCTGTCCTATGTGTTTATTCTTTCTTCAGTCTTGACCCACACCAGCATGCTCTTCATTCATCAATATTGATATCAAATCATAATATAATCAAATATTGATATTACTGATCATAGGCATAGACTACGGGCGGCATCGGGGCTCGTGCCCCCCCCCCCCTCCCGGTGAGATCTGGGGGTGGCAGAGCGCCCCCCCCCGGGCCTTGATCCTTACCGAGACGCTGTTTACGTGCCATGTAATGAGCTTCTAGTTGTTGACCTGGTATTCTTCAGCCGCAGGCTTTATTTCCATGTATTAAAGAGAAAAGACTCGTGGCCGAGTGGATTACTGCTTCAGAAGCACAGGGGCCTGGGTTCTACCCCACAACTTCGCAGCTCGTACAAGCTTTTTGTTTTTCAGATTTGTGCTCGCCGACGCATGCGCCGTGGTACTGGCGATGAAGACACAGCTATGCTTGCACGGTGATTGACATTGACACACAGCAACGGGCACATGGCGATATACATACGCTGTAAAATGTACCCCCTAAAATAGACTACTCATAATTGCCAATGTAAAAAAATTGCGCGGAACCCCTCCCCCCCCCCTTCTCTACCCCAGGAGAACTTCTCAGCCTGCACCCCCCCGGGAAAATGGAAAGTCTACGCCGCTGTTACTGATAATAAACAAACTGTATTGAATTGAGTGAAATATCTACGAGGACACGCCGAGTCGAGCCGCTGCCATCCCGCCCAGGTACTTCATGGTGTCCCCCACGGCGCAGCAGACGCGCATTGCCAAGTGGGTGCGGCGGCACCTGCCACGGGACGGCTCCGTGTCCCTGCGGGACGTCACCTCGCTCTACACGGTCCTCTACGTCCTGGGTCCCAAGTCCAGGAGCCTGCTCGAGGAGGTTACGGGAAGGGAGATCGACCTGGAGCCATTCACCTGCCAGGTGCGCACTCCCAACACGCAATGCCCGGGTGGCGGCAAGGCTTTGCTCGTCCGGTGCATAATGGTACGGTGCCTGAAATGCGTCTCCGACTGGTGCATTTACCTCGTCCAAAAAAAGGGGTCCCTCGATTTCCCCCGATGACTTCGTAGAAGGGTCACGCTGTCACTGCTGCTGGCGGTGTCGCACAGCAGCAATGGTAGCAGACGCCTGTTCTGCTGCAGGTCGCGCTACAGCACTACAGTTCATGGAAGGCAGCCAGGAGCTGGGATGCCGTGACCACGGCGACACTCGCATTTGCTGGAACTACTCGCACCAACCACCAGGAACGCAACATCCGACAGCGTAGCGCTAAGGCTTTTGCGACGTTATTTGTTGCCACTTCGAGACTACTTCCGACACATGGGTAGAACAGGACGGTAAGCACATCCATCGGAGACGCCTTCCAGGCACTGTAACAAAGCCCCTTACGGGTCTTTGCAATTGGTCGGCATGCAAGTGCAGCGGGATATAGAAGGAGGGAAAGAAGGTGTACACAGACATAAACTAGGAACAAATACTGTGCTTAGAGGCTGAGAATGTAGCCTCCTTGTGAAATATTGGCTTCCCTCGGGATCGTTAAGGCGGTGAAGTCCCTAAGCCCAATGTGTCTGGAGTGCAGCACCTCCGCTTGATGTCCCCGCAGGAGATGGACGTTGCGTACGCCACCAACGTGCTCGTGCTCGGCTACAACAACACCCTGGAACCCGGCTACTCTCTGTACATTCCTTCGGAGGTAAGCCCGCTCGCATACTGCTCCCACCTCACCTGATGGGAGGGCATCTTCGACCTTTCGTGAACTTTTTACGTTCAGAAAAACTCAGGCGCCGCTTCTCTGCAGTTAGGTCTTCTCCTATGCACACGCTACACCGGATGTGTACATGTGACTTCTGCTTCCATGGTCTGAAGTATTGGTCATGTCTGCGATGGACCTGCACATTTACTCTTCTTTAGTTACCCTCCTTTATGTGGTGATGGCTTCTGATCGGACATATGTCTCGCTCTCTTTGATGCTGGGACCAAAGCAACTGGAATGGCTGGTAGTCGGACAGATAGGAATGTCCGATGTTCTCTTCAATAAGATAAATATTTTGGGTTTCACTCCAGTTATAATTATAACCCAGTATGTATGGTGGTTGCCCAAATCAATAAATGCAGTTTCTGAACTAACCTAGCATGTCTAAGCATGCAGAGAACCAGTTCTATCGATTCACATCTGTAGGACGAGGAAGCGTGTGTTGTGCGTTTGTGCACAAATGCTATCTGCTGTGTACAAAGGGACGTGTTGTTGCACATGCTCAAAACCCTGCGCCGCTTTTTCGAGCAAAACTTTTCTGAACCCAGTCATTTACCGGACTCTTACCATAGACTGGAGCAATTGAATCCGCACGTTCTGCAGCAGACATTTTTGGTCCCTTGTCCACCAGCGGTGCTTTCATTAACAGAATAAGCGCTCTGTGTTTTGTCCCAGTACGCCCAACACGTGTATGGGCGGCTGAAGAAGGCCGGCCGAGACTATGGCGTCCTGGACGTGGGCTACTATGCGCTGCGCATGCTGCGCATTGAGAAGTTTGTGCCATTCTGGGCAGAGGAACTGGACAGCAGCGTCACTCCCCTCGAGGCCAACCGCAGCGCAAGGGTCAAACTCCAGGTCAGTGGCTCGGGCCGGTGTCGAAGCACACTTAGAAGAACCCCCCCCCCCATCTCAATAAAATTCCCTTCGCCTTCCGCTTAGACATACGAGACAAATGAGCTCGGCCTTGTTTGCATTTAGCCTGGCTTGCATCGACACTCCCTAATTAGCACGATGCGGCTGCCTCTTGGCCAGCATCTTGACGTTACATGTCATCCACTTCCGTATTATGCATCTTTGCAGATTTTGCCAGAGATTTGCTGGCAGTGAAGTTGGTCAATTTCGAAATTTTGAAGATACATGGAAGATTGCTTTTATCTCTTGTTTAATGCAAAACTTTTTTGTTTCTTTATCGAAATAATGTATGCAAAAGAAGCCCACAATGTGAGCCGAAAAGGCTATTGCAAAGGACAAGTAAGAAACAAAGTTTTTGGAGCTGAAAGCAACATATAAAACTCTTTGAGGAAAAAAAAACAAAATAGCCTACAGCACGTTTTGTTACATGAACAATTTTCGTGGCACACCAAAGTCACGCTTCTTCCTAAAAGTGACGATTCACACTATAGTATTTATCGCTTCTTTAACTCTTACATTTCACACTTGTAAGATTTGTAAAAATTATTGTTCTTTTAGTTGCAAATATATCTATGCATTGGTGGACGCTCAATTTCTGCCATTGTAGCACTAGCCATCTGTAAACCAGATGCCAGAGTTCAAGAACGAACCGGTACCCTAAAAAAAAAGTTAGAAGCTATTTTCGGAAATTTTCGATGAGGAAATGGTGGCCGACGAAAGCCCATGAATACGTGGGGCTGAATGGCGCAGACTACCTAGAACAAGCCCTTTTCCCATTAAAATTTTTCAGAAAATTGCCGATAACTTTTGAATTAGATACAGTAGAATCTTGATAGAGTAACTTTGCATGTAATAAATCTCTGGTTATAGTAAAAGGAAGTGTTGGTTCCGACTGAATTCCCATTTTTTCTATGACTCAAAATTCTGATATAGGTAGTAAACCGTCGAAAGTCAATGCCTGTTCTAGTAAAGCGGGGCAGTACGAATGAAGTGCAATTCCCCCTCAACAGCATATTTTGTCAGGGAACTCGGTGCAGATGGGCTCCTAAGAACATGCACCTAAAAGCTGGTGGGACAGTGACGTTAAGGCGGCCATAGCAGGGCGACAAGAGCCCTCGAGGGAACACAGATGGGGGGACACACCCGGCGAGGTGGCATCGAGATCAGATACATTTCAGTAAAGAATAAGAGAGGCATCTGCTCTCATCCAGGCCGAGATTGGTAGAGCTGGAGTGCAGTGGATTTGGGAGGTAAATCAGGAGGATAGGAATGCAGCAAAAGGTTCCGGGAGCACATCAATGAACAGGGGAGAAAAATGGGAGGGTTCCATTGTTCATTGACCACAGACGAGGGGATAGGTGTAAAGGGCGAGGAGACGAGATGAGGGAATTCGGATTAGACAGAACAACTCGAGGCATGCATTCTGCAGAAGTCTATGGAAGCCTGTAACGTAGATTGGACAGAGCACAAACAGCAACGCAGCACGAGATGAGAACACTAGCGAGACAACGACCACGGGGGAACGGGACAGAGCAGAAAGTAAAGTACCTGCTGGAATGGCAACAGGCCCAGATGGCATAGGAATGAGACTAGTCAAGGCAGTAGGAAGCAAAAGCAAATTAAAGTTAAAGTTGCAACAGGCAACTGATCAAATAATAACGAGGGGAGAGGTACTCAATGATTGGAAACAGCAGAATGAGATTGCTATATAAAGGCGAGGGAAATAAGGAGAAGCATAACATCATCAAGATTAGATGATAACTTATTCATCATCACCCAATGTATAGAGATGGCACGGATGAGTAAAAAGCCATTATGGATAGCATTCCTAGACACTAAAAGGGCGTACGACAATGCGAGTTCGGAAAAACTCTGTTGTACAACTGAGAGAGTATGATTGAGATGCACATTTGATTAGGCTTTTACAACAGGTATACACAAATAATAAGGTTGTTATAACATGGGAAGCACAAATAACAGAACTGGCAGAAATAAAAAGAGGACTCAGGCAGGGTTGTCTCCCATCACCTCTACTTTTTATGATATACATGTGTAGAACTGAAAAGTAATTAGAAGAGTGAAATTTAGGTTTTGATGTGTCATGTATGGAGAGAGGGGAAAAGTAAACCAAGTTATACCAGGAATGTTCTGCACGGACAACATTGTACTGTTAGCAGATAGCTGGGATACGTTACAGGAGCTGATTACGATCTGTGGAGAGGAAGGGGACCCTCTGGGCCTGAAATTCAGTAGCGACAAGTCGGGAATAATGGTTTATAATGATGAGAAAATTTCAAGAAGTTTTAATAGAACACGTAGAGAAGTATGAATGCCTATAGTCCGCTGCAACCTAAGAAGGAAGGGCGAGGGTAAGACGGGCCGGGGAGGAGGAAGCAGACGGAACGCTAAAGAGAGAAGGAGGCTTCCCCCTCTCTTCTCCAGCATTCCGTCTGCTTCCTCCTCCCCGGCCCGTCTTACCCTCGCCCTTCCTTCTTAGGTTGCAACGGACTATAGGAGTATGGCCGAATGAGAGAAAAGAATGCTTTGAAGAACAGGAAGAAAATGTGCTAAAGAAAGGAAGAAGGAATGCAGCAATTATGAAGCATAGTGCACTATGGAATTACAATATATATGAAGTTATTGGGGGAATATGGAAAGGAGTCATGGTGCCAGGGTTGTCTTGTGGCAATGCAGTATTATGCGTGAAATCCGAGGTCCAGTCCAGGTTAGGGAGCCGGCAGAGGAGTGTGGGCAGACTGGCACTGGGGGCGTATGGGAACACACCAAATGAAGGAGTGCTCGAAGACACGGGCTGGGCATCTTTCGAGGCTAGAGAGGCAATCAGTAAGTTGAACGTCGAACAAATACTGGACACAATTGAGGATACACAATGGGTGAGAAAGCTATATAAGAATCTATACATGAAAATTCTGAACACTAAATGGACAAGCTACACCCGAAAATTGAAATGAAAATACCAACAGTCAAGACCACGGGCAGAGGAGACTACCACTTGGGGAAATGAAGTAAAAGAAGCTGAGAAAACAAAAATGTGGGAGGCAAGAATGTGGGGAAAATCAGCTTTAACTATGATTAGGGGACGAAAACAGGAAATAAGGAAGGAACGTGGGTATGATAATTGACGGAGGAGCACTTTGTTATTCGAGGCTAGAACAGGAGTATTGAGGACTAGGACATATAGGTAGGGTAAAGAATGAGGAAATGGATATGCACTGTACCGTACGCCAAGGGACAATGGAACATTTGGTGTGAAGGTGCACAGGGCTTGCTCCCACCCTCCCAGAGGGGTGACAGATTTAGCCGGAGTGCTGGGGATTGCAGACGAGAATGGAAGAATGGATGATAAGTGCATTTTAATAACAAAAAGGAAGACGGGTGGAAATTATCTAGGGGAATTGAATGATGTACAACTAACTGACACAGCTGGGTACGGGTGTGACAGGAAAATTGGGACTACCTCCCGCGTGGCTTTGGCCCAGTCTCCACCCATTCCCCACTGGGCCCATTGCTGGGGTAACGCCAGCTAGGTTTGACCAGAAGAAAATTGGTAACCCTCGCTGGGGAAAGAGAGGGGGGGGAGATTTTTAGCTTTTTTGCCCGATCCTCCTAAGGTCATCCTGGTGATATTCCACACCGCCTGGTGATAGTTACGAAATTGCAGAGGGTAAGCAAATTAGCGAAGTAAAGAAATCATACTTTTGGTACTTAATTTCTAGGCTAGGTGGCGCAAGTGACTGCCCGTTATAAAGGGTACAGCCATTAGCATCCATTCTTCCATCCATCCAGCAACCGATGAATAATGGACCAAACAAGTGCTGCCCAGAGGAAGAACCTGAACCCACCCCTACAAGGCGTGAACTCTTGTTGGCTTTGGACGGTCAGTGGGGCTCTAAATGCAGCAGATGCTAATAAGCAACACTATGCTCACACGACAAGCTTCGAGGGCTTCCTTGTGAAGTACAAAGCACCTACAAAATGAACTGATATAACTGATTTCTTTACTGCCACGTAAGTGACATTTTTATAGTTCCACTGTTTGTTTCTGGACTAATAAGCGTTTTGTTCTTATCCGCTCCCTTTATAAAGCTTCAATAACAAATTTTTTAAGGTGCTTCCGATATAATAAAACTCCCGATATAGTAGTAAAATTACTTCCCAGTTCCGACAGGTTTACAATAAAGGGTTCTATTGTAATGGTTCGTTTCAAAATTTTGGCATCCGGTTCAGTGCGCTTGTGCTACATTTGGGAGGAAACTAAGCATTCGGTAATGCACACTTTATTTTTGGAAAAAGAGAAAAAAAAGGTGCCTTATATTTTTGGGGGACACAACGCAGAAGGAGCCGGCATTCATTGGGCAGGGTGCGCTGCAGCAGCAGGCCCAAGAGGGCCTCCGTCGGCAGCTGGCCTTCTTCCAGCTGGGAGGGAGCACGACTGCGAGCGGGACCCCTGGGCCTGGGGCCAAGAGCCCCTGTTCTGCGAGGGACGCTTCGTGGGGCTCACTTCCTCAGGCAGCTACGCCTTCTCCCTGGCCAAGAACGTCTGCCAGGGCTTTGTCCACTGGTTCGACCCACGCAGCAAGCAGTTGCAGCTCCTGCCCCCGGGACTCATCTCCGAGGGACGCTTCGAGGTGCTGCGTTCCCCCTTGGGCCCAACTTGGGGCTCTCTTTGGAGTTCTGGTGACCTCTTACGACGGGAGAACATTTATGAGGTGGAACTGCATTTCACTAGAGCAGGAGTCTCCCGACACCAGAAAAGCACCCCCCACCTTTGTGACTTGCCCTTTAGCCCCCTTTGCTTCGGCTTCGTGACGGCTCGGCCCGCCACTGCAAAAGGTTGCCGACTCTCTGCACTAGAGCAAAGGTTTTGCTGTATTTGCAAAATCGGATGTACATGCTACCTTTAAGAAATGGTCGTTTGTAAATGTGTCGAAAAATCAACAAAAAAATATATAAAATATATATATATGTGTGGAAAGTGCAGGTGTTGCACCTGATAGATGGGGCCAGTGTGTTCTCTCGTCGTAAGAGTTCAGGGTAAGCAGCCGCAAGCGTGTGAACCGGCCTTAAAAGCACTGCCAAGCAACCAACCTCTTCATAACCAAGTGTCTGCAGACTGGAAAAAGAAACAAATCAAATCAACAAGCAAAGTGCATGGGTCAAGTACTTTTTTAGTACACTTTCACGGGAATGCTCTATATTTTGAAGCATGAAAGGCTTCCAAACATAGAGTGCCTGTCCTTGCTTCTCATAAAGAGCTTTCTCATTTCTGGTTTCCTTCACAAAATCTGCTATAAACCTCTTTGCGTGAAGAGTCCCACTAACACCTTCGTTCTACACATCATTGTGTATCGATCACCGACACAAGATGTGCATAAGTACCTCCATGTAAAAGTGCAGCTTTTTGCAGTTCATTCGTACCCCAAACAATCCTCTCGTGGAGCTATGTTCTAGTGTCTGTGGTATCTTCATTTGATGGTACTGCCTTTAGGAAATGCCGTAACAATGTCGACATTTGTGCATTCCACGTGGTGAAGTGCACGCCACTGTGCGCAGGTGGAATTGGCTGGCCGCAGGTTTCCCTTGGAGGCGTCGGTGGTGGCCCCAAGCTGACTGTGGCCCCCATGGGAGGGGTGAGGGATCGCTACAAGCCACAGGCCAGGACCCTGCTCTGAGGCCCCTCTCGCTTCCGGTCCCAAGCGGCACGCGTCTCGAGAAACGTCGGCCAACGTTTGCCAATATCGCCTTTAAACATTTACGGATTGTTAGTCATCGATGTAGTACCAACTAGTTAGGACACATTGGTTGCAATTTGTGGCTATAGAACCGTCGAAAGAAGTGGCATGGTAAGTTACTTCTAGAAGCTAGCTGACTGCATCTAGTCACCTCCCTTGGAGGCCCACTTTGAGGTGTCTGTTTTGGTTCTTCGCAACGTTGGTAAAAGACCAGACTCATTTTTGCCACTCTACTGCGCCTAGGTGGTCGTACCCGGCACGTGGTACAGAGTGTGCATCACTCAGGTTTGCACTTCAATGCGGCAGAGACGTTTTCCCCTCTATGCAACTGTGCCTTGTTTGGTCATAAGAGATCCACTGACTCAGCATAGAATAATGTGCTGGCACTGAATGCCATTGCAGAATAGATAATACTACAAATAGAATTCAGATGCTCGGAGAGGTCTTTAGTTTGTGGTTTCCAATCAAAGTACTCGCTTGTGTTGGCAAAGACTTGTCACTCACATTGATTAACGCTTTTCTCCTTTTGCCCAGCTGATAACCGAGTTCCTCCAATGTGCTTCCAAAGAAAAGGAAGCTAAACATAAAAGCCAATAATCTAATCCCAGTTGGGGCGACTCAGTGCAGCCAACTGCTCAAACATAGAAAGCTATTGCTTTCCCTCGATGCAAACAGTACTGTAACTCCTCGGGGGCACAGCAACGCAGAGGATAAACATAGGCTAACTCCATGTGTTCTCTCTACAGAGTAGTGTTCCCAAGTGTGTTTTCCAGTTGCCGGCACTTTTACACGGTCTAGTGCAATGCTCAGAGATGCAAAATAAAGCCGACCAAGGAAATGATTAACTGTTGCGTGATCAATCTGCTAGTACTTAAGGAATAGGCACACTAAAGGTGTAAGAAATAAAGGTGTAAAACCACCGAAAAAACATTCAAAATAAACTGTTGCTCCACTCCATGATCCCAGTCAAAGAAGAGAAGGGAACTATGCCAAAGCTAGCAGTAGCCTCGATTGCTAAGAGTAATTTGTAAATCGAAACACTTTCTTCGAGTTTGACAGTGACGAACGTAGTAGAATGACGGAAAAACTAAGGTGCCTTGTTTCGAAGCACATCCCCTAACTCTACTGGTGCCAAAAGATGTCCCTTCTCTGACTTTTAAATGTGCCTTGACGTAAAACCTTTTACAAGCGCAAGAAACAATCCAATGCATGTTTATTGATTCACTCGTGTCTCGGTCGATGCACCGGGATGAGCCGTGTCCAATCTACACTACTGCTGCCAACCTCGTTCACCCGATGCCGAGTCGTCGCTAGCTCCGCTCCTGGGATGCGTCGTAGGACCGACGCACATGCTTGAGTACGGCCAAGAGGTTGTCCCCAAACTTGGCAGAGATGGGTAGCAGCGGGTAGCGTCCGTCGATCCACTTTCTCAACTGCTCCAGACGTTCCGAGGCTTGGGGGATGTCCATCTGCCAACGGCCAATTCTCCACTTCATTCCGGGGAATGCGTCGCCATTTCCAACAATGGCCCTTCGCTGTTGCCGGCCTGGCTCATTTACAGTCTAGTAATTTCGATGCAGAGGGGTTTGGTCAAATTCGAAAAAAGACAAAACCACCTCCATTGGCGTTTACACCACCGGCAGAGTGTGAACACGGGCAAATCGTGCATAGAAGTATGGGCCCACGTGTAAGGCAGAAGCAAAGCCCATTTTCCCATATTGTGATACGGAAGCATGGCTTTGAACTAAACAAGTCCTAGCTTTACATTCAGATCCTCGTTTCTATATTACGGCTGCCTTCCAGCATTTATACTTCCTGCACGGCACAAATGCGGTCATTCGTCGACCGTGCGGCCTGGCCCCGAGTGCGGAGTGTCTGTACGCACCTTGTTGGCCAACACGGCGTGGTGGGGACCCCAGCTGAAGCCGGGCCTGTAGAGCTCCAGCTCAGAGAGCAGCACCTGGAGCTGGCCGGCCGGGTCGGGGCAGTCCAGGTCCACCACAAACAGGAGGCAGGTGCAGCGCTCGGCGTGGCGCAGGAACGCATGGCCAAGGCCGCGGTTCTCGTGCGCCCCCTCCACCAGGCCCGGCAGGTCGGCCACTGGACGCCCAGAGAAAAACGGGTCGCCCAGTGAGGATCTGGCAACCACGCCACTGGCGCTGGGCTCCAGCAGTGCAGGCAGCAACTGCGATTCACTTCGTTCGTTAATACTATGGGCATACATTTAAGTTTTACGCTCTACCCACAAATGGCTACGGTCTTCAGCAACCGCGGAGTCGCTTCGTACATTTGATGAAATGTGTTAGCACTTATTGCCCCAGTGCATGTCTTGTTTAAACAGTTGTGGTCCGAACCGGGCAGGTTTCGTGAGGCCGTGGCGTGGTTCCCACTGTGCTTTTTGCTCCGTTGGTTCGCTCGTTACGTCCACTTTCCCTCTTACGTAAGAGTCTTCCGGCACGCTTCCAACACCGCGAGAGAGGAGGGGATGGGGCGGCCGTACGCGACAACGTAAAACCGAAGCACAGTGATGGCACAGTTTGTACAAAACTGCCGGCACCTGGAAGGACAGACTGGCTCTTTGAAGACAACAGTATGCGGACAGTAGGCGGTGATCGAGGGAAGCTGCGGTGGCTGCATCCAAAACCACCGACGCCCGGGAGAATGCACTGGCTTTTCCGAGACAATATTATCTGGACCATTGCGAGGTTGGAATTCCCGTTCTTTGCTGGGTTGGAACCCCTACGCTAATGGTAACGCATTTTGTAGAGAATAAGCGTAGCATCAGCGGCGATCTTGGCATTAAAGGAGCTGTGCAACAGTTTCAGTGCTTTGCTTAAATAATTTCGGAGTTGGTGTCTAAACCTTTCTGAAGTAAAGAATGAAAAACCGCTTTTGCCTGCATGTCCTAGTTTTAATTTTAAAAATGGACAAAGATTGAAGTTTTCGGCACCTCCCAACTTCCTCACCATCTTCCAAGTCACGTGTGCTGTGACGTCAATGGGGTTTGCGCGGGGTTCCGGTGAAGCTCTCTCTCTAGAGCCATCAGTGAGCAGCGAGAACTCAGCCGCTCACGACACGCGTGACCACGTGCTGGCGGGCGCAGCACGAACAATATGGTGAAAGGAGGAAAGTCTCATTCGGGTCCCGGCCATACCTGTCCGGCTCTGTCCCCCTCCCACTCCGGCTTCTGGCGGCTGTTCGCGGTAGCAGACAGAGCTGACAGTTTTGTGGACTTAGGGTAGATGGCGCACTAAATCTCCCTATAATAAAAGTTTTGTCGAAGGAAGCCAGGTTTTTGACGCATTTATATTTATGTTGCAACGACAAGATTTATAGAAAAGTTACCTTTTATCGAGCAGGTATTCGCACAACTTGCTATCTTTCTACAAGACCCCCATTGACGTCACGCCGAGTGTTTCTCTTGGCCGCTGCTTGTGGCTGCAGGTCGGGGAATATTCTAATTTTTGCCTCGCGATTACGCGGCGGAATTGCAACATTTCGAAGAAATGAGGTGTGTTTTCTGTCCTTTGTGACAAGATGAACAATGTCAAAAGTAGAAGATGCCAATTTTTCAACGTTAAAATCGTTGAACAGCTCCTTTAAATGTTTTTTACACTGTGCCCCCAACTGGTGTACAAACCACTGTTGCACACATCCGTAAATGAAGAAAAAAATAAAACTGCATGCAAACTCCGCGCAATTAAGTGTAGAAGAGGTAGACGTGGGTAAAAATATTCAGCTTGAGCAACCCACTCGTTTCTTTGCTGCTCCCACCATCTACTAGTCTGCTTTGCCAGCACAGGGAAAGAGAGTGGAGTCATGCGTGAGATGTAAGCCACGGAGAAATCGACCGGAGAAGACATTCCTCGATGGTTTGTCCGCCGGTAGGTAACGGCGCATCCCCATAATAGGAACAAGGAGCCAGAGCAAGACAAAGGCAGTACAGTGGGGTAGAAAGCAAGGGACAAAGACAGTTAACTGAGTTAACGTATGGCCTCAGACAATTCATGCAGACTCGCGACAGATCACGGCGGATTATGAACTGTTTGCAGCCAACACTGCCGAGGCACCTCAACAGCCCCAAAGCCTCTCACCGGTTGACGAGTCCCGGGAATTTTGCTCACATCCAACAGAAGTGGCTAACAAAAGTCAATTTTAGCGCCACTCTCTAGCAATGTTCTTGGTCGCATTAGTGTCGCTCGCTCAAACTAGTCGTCATGATCTCCGGGGCCATTCTTTGGTCGGTTGGCTGCCAACCAGAATTTTCGGCAACTGCGGGGGAGGGGCCAATTTGGCATGCAGTTTGAGCCCAGCTTCTGGAAGAATGAGTTTATCTATCGTGGCAAAGTGCGACCAGCACATAGACTACCCTTCCAGTTTATTTTTCCTGTCGGGCTTGGACTACTCCTCGGACAGTTAGCAGTTTGCCCTTAAAGGGTAACTCTGCTTCATTTTACGGCGATAGATGTTATGGGCTCTTCCCACCCCTAAATACGAGGTCCGCTGTTGATGTTTTAGTAGTTGACGTTGATGTTGTCGATGGCGATGTAGGGTGTCCGTATTCAATGTTTCCAAAACCCGAAAGAACATCACCCGCCTCCCGCGTAAATCTAACCGGGGTCCGCTGCGTGCGAAGCGGAGGCATTGCCAGTGAGCTACGCCACGACGTTAACAACCCGCCCTCTACTCGATCTTTTAGAGCGCAGCTCTTAGGCGCCCGTTTCCGGCTTAGAGCAACGTCGCCCGTCGCCGTCGGCGTAACCGCGCGGTGGATCATGGGTAAATTTTCCCGAAGGAACCCGAGGTCCTCCCGAGGTCCTCCCGAAGGGAACCCGAGGTCCTCCCGAGGTCCTCCCGAAGGAACCCGAGGTCCTCCCGAAGGAAGCCGAGGTCCTTCCGAGGTCCTCCCGAAGGAACCCGAGGTCCTCCCGAGGTCCTCTCTAAGGAACCCGAGGTCCTCCCGAGGTCCTCTTGAAGGAAGCCGAGGTCCTCCCGAGTCCTCCCGAAGGAACCCGAGGTCCTCCCGAAGGAACCCGAAGTCCTCCTGGGGTCCTCCCAAAGGAAAGCAAGGTCCTTCCCAGGTCCTCCCGAAGCTAGGAACCCGAGGTCCTCCGAGGTCCTCGAGGTCACTCCGAAGGAAGCCGAGGGTCCTCGAGGTTTCCGAGGTCCTCCCAAAGGAACCCGGGGTCCTTCGGAGGACCTCGGGAGAGGAGAGGGGGGGGGGGTCACGTGACTTCCCCAAGGTCGGCGTAACCGCGCGGTGCATTATGGGACGCGTTACGTCACTGATGACGTCATCGGCATCGTCATCATCACTGATGACGTCATCAGTGACGTCACTGATGGCGTCATCGGCATCCGCATCGTCATCATCACTGATGATGTCATCAGTGACGTCACTGATGACGTCATCCGGCATCCGCATCGTCACTGGTGACGTCATCTGTCACGTGACCCCCCAGGGCCAGTGACTCCCCCAGTACCACTTCCTCCTCCTCCTCAAGAGCTGCGCTCTAATTCGGCGTTACAGGGAGTTGTAACGGCTTTCACATTTTTGTGTGCTACACCATTGCCTTGCACACACTCTCTGGAAAAAAGAATAGCCAATAACAAAATGCCCTTGTAGGACTGTCGATGCCAAGAGCTCATGCCAGGAGGCCCCTTTTTGCACCCACTCCGGAACCAAAACAAGAAACAAAGGCGGTCTGAACAAAATGGTCAGATGGGGCGTTTTGGTTCACGCGTGACGCCGATACCCAAACACTTTGCTGTTCCTTGTCGCATCTATCACTGTGACTGTACTGTGGATTACCGCAGCTGCTTAATTTTTATTTTTGAAAAAAACTACGCAGTCTTTTTAGTATCACCTAGGAAGACCCCACGTCAAATATTACGACCTTGTTCCATCGAAAGGTTTTTAAAGGATAACTCCGATCAAAGTTTGAGCCAAAGTAAATGACCGATATCGATTTACGGAGACTAAAAAATACGAGCACTGCCAAAATAATACTCTACTCGGAAACCACGATCCCCACTAAAACCGACATGCAAGATGCTACCACCAGCTTGTCAGCAGGCATTCAGTGGGTTGGCTGTTTGTCAAGCAGCCTGGTGCCCCGACGTCATCTTCGTTTTCAAGCAGGTTTCTTGTTCGTACTGCCACTTCTTTCGCCGTGTTTTTCTGCTGTGTTTTCGGCCATCCGTGCAGACGACTTCTGCTTCTTCTATTTTAGCGGCCGAAGTTTGTAAGTGCTCTTCGGCGATTGCGTACAGATCATTGATTCCCTGCTTGCTCAAGCTTGTCGTAGTGCCATAGGTGGCATTCCCTGGCGGCCATAGTTTAGTTCATTCCTGCTCGGCGCGAGCTTAAGATTAACTTCCACAACGCCTCTGCACCGTGCACTGCACACCACCAAGATTGTAATTCTTCTCGGAACATAAGTGGGGCTTGTCCTGAGCCTGCATTCCTCGTGGCAAACTCGCTTTTCGGCCGGCAACTTTATGAATGTATATTAATATTTGCTCAAAATGTTTGATATGTGCAAAGCAGTACATAAAACAGCCGTAGCATCCTACCTGACTGATCAGAACTGCTGTCGCGACTAGGCTAGTTGTACGTTTTGCGGTACCGCCTGATCACAAGGGTTCCCATCCTCTCAAGCTGGTAGTTTCGGATTCACCAAAGACCCAGAAACAAAACTTTGAGATAAGATATCTACAGAAATACAGAAGGCATTTAAAAAAAAAACTGACACCTCATAAATCTTCACTAAAACCATCGTAACCCTAAAAGTGAGAAAATGTACCGGAGTTACCCTCAAAATGATCCGGCAAACTTCGGAACCCGCCAAGTTGCCGAAATCGGCCGACTCTGGCAGGCAAATTGCGACGCAATCTACAGCGCAGCCAAGGCTACGGTCTTGAGCTAAACGTCATCAACATTGTTGCTTTTCGTTTTTAATACAAAAGCATTAGCTGTCCCATGGAGCGAACCAACGTCATCAGCTTTGCAGCTGCGCCGAGGGGCCCCTTCCCCGTACCAATGTCGTCTGTAGTAGAAATCTAATGGATAGGCTCCCAATGGCAGGAGCGGGTCATAGTTTCAAGGAACGAGGCTCCCATTGGCTCTCGCGGCGTAGTTCCAAGGAATGCCACCAGAGAAGCCCTCTCCATGGCGGCGCAGCACACGCAGCGGCCTGGCCGCCGGTGACAGGTGTGGGCCTCGCCGCAAGGCCAGCACGGGTAAACTCCGGAAAGCGTGCACAGCCGAGCCCAGCGCAGCGCGGCCACTTCATTAGAGCACACGCTTGGTTGTGGGCTGGCAAAACGTGGTTGTCCACGCCACTACGCTGCAGACGAACTGAGGGAGTGGAAGAATGACATTCATGCTTTCACATTCACAACTCGTAAGAATTGCTTAGGTGTACCTTGAGCCTTTTACTTGTTGGGGCAAGCGTAATAGGCGACGCCAGCAGCGTCCCCTCTCGACGCTCGGAGGTGTCCACGTGATTGGCGTAACGCGCCTGAGCAGCAGACGTATGCAGACTGATGCCACAGTTGTGCAGACGTCGTTGAATATCGTGGACACCAAAACGTGGTGAAGACTGTGGGGCAGACGACACTTGCACCTCGCACGTGCACACCCCAACGGTGGCTCGCCCCGATCCCGCCCATCGTTGCGTAGAGGATTACGCGACCACTCGTACCACGTGGTAGCCACGTCTTTGGCAGCCCAAAGTCAAGGTTGCCAGACGGAGCCGAAGTCTCGGTTCCTGCTCATGTTTAAAGTAAGATTTCACAAAAGATATCTCATTTTGCGCGAAGCAACGGACATAACATATTTCATTAGTGCATTTTCATGTGAAATCACTCATAATCACGAAATTTTTGGAATGGACCTTTCCAAGAAGCGTTCGGCGCACGCTGCGAGCACCTGATGCCAAGCGGCGGAAGTCGGCACGAAATATCGAGGAAATTTGGAAGGAGGCTGTGAATCAGCGAGTAGAACAGCGAGTAGCATATATATATAATTGCGTTACACAAAAGAGAAAGTGGATGGAAAGAAAAACGCGACGTTTAGGTGGACGCCACGGATGCCCCTCTCTAAGGTCCCGTTGGGCGCGCGTCGAAGCTCGGAGAGCAATGAAACTGGTAGCGTAGCTCCCATGATCGATTGGTAGCGCAGGTAGGTCGCTTCCTCAATTTTTAGTTTGTGCAGCCACCGCCTGGTGCTGTCGGTATGTGGAAAAGGTCCATTGAGCGGAGTTTCCCTTTAACGGGTGGCTTGGGAAGCCACAGCGAGCGAGGTACCGGGTCACAGACTCCTTCCAGATAAAAGAGGGCCACAAAGCATCCTAGGAAGATGCCTTTAGGCTCCTACCTCTCGTATTAACTACCCAGTTGTTAAGCATTCCTGTCCACTTGCACATTTTTCAAGCTACAATTTGTTGCTGGGCCCAGTTTGTTTGAGCGTCTTGGCACACCCCAATCGGAGAACTCCTGCCCCGAGGTTCATTGCAAAAGGGGCATGTGGGCTCTCCGGCTGGTTCTGACCTGCCAGCTGGAGGTAGTCGTCGTAGCTGAGCATGCCCACGTGTGGCCGCAGGGTGGTGAAGGGGTACGAGGCCACCTTGGGCCGCGCCCTGGAGATGGCTCGCAGCAGCGTGGACTTGCCCGCATTCGGAAAGCCCACCTGCAAGGCACGCAAGCCCAGTTCGTCTCAGCCTAGCTGCTGGGCCGAGTCAGCTGGCTGGAAATGTAGAGCAAGAAAACTCGCCCCGAAAGTGGAGACTAGCATAGCATGCCGGGAAGCGCCCACCCCCTTTCCCTGGATCTAGACATGGGCGCTCGTCCGGTCAAATCGGTGAACCAAGATGGGCGCAATATAGAGCTTCGAGGGCAGGGTGAACAGGATCGAAGAAAACACATTTATTTTCGCGCGATAAAGTATGGGGGGATGCCAGTATCTATTCATCGTCACTCAACCCAGAAGACGACTCTTCCGGAGGTCAATACTTTTGTCGCAAGTTTTCCTTTCCATCGCAAGAAAGTGAATATCCCACGTCATCACTGCTGGCGGTCACGTGGCCACCGCAACGGGGTGAATATTTTCAGCCGATGCCGGCGCATTGGAGGGGTGAGCACTAAACGTTTAATTGGCAGAATTCTCAAGTTTGGGAAATGCTAATAGTGGGCGCTTCCGCGGTATCTTACGGTAGTATGCAGGGGCAAATTTAGAGGGGGGGTCCGGATGTCCTGACCTCCCTCTTGATTTCTGCGTGTGTAAAATTTAGGGCATAAAACGAAGAAGAGGGGAGGGGTTCCAAACATAGTACGCTGACCAACACCTGACCCCCCCCCCCTCAGGAAATTCCTGCATACGCACCTCGTAGTATGTATTATACTTTGCCCTGCACCCTCTCTGTAGGATTCATTTTAAGAACTGCACACTTTTTTGTACATTTCTCTCCCATTTGAAGTACCACTGTGGTAATTCCAAAGCTTGAATTGCAGCATGGCTTGCTAAGTTTAATGAAGCAGACATCATCTAAAGGTTAGTTCACACACTTGCGTTTGCTTAAGACGAGAGGACACGCTGGCGCCACCTATGACGTGGCACTGCATTTCACTAGAGCCAAGGTTTTGCGAGATTAAATGTACATACCATCTATGAGGAATGGTTGTTTATATCAAAAGATATCGAACCAGGAAAGAAAAAATTATGCACGCAAATATTTCTGGATGTTTTATCGCTACCTCATAGAGGGCGCCTCTCATTGTTTTTGAAGAGGTTCACGATCGTAAGTAGTCGCAAGTGTGTGAACCAGCTTGTACTATCGCGTTCAAATGAAATGCGAAGAGCGGAGCGCGTGCCGTCAGTACATGCTGCGCCTCCTGGAGGCATCTTGAAACTGATAAAACTGGGGGTTGGAGAGTTGAGTGCTGCAAGGGTGTGGATCCTACTCCGATGTGTTTGACCCTCGCCCAGCACAACCCGAGCTTCGACACTGCGCCGGTGGTGCACTGGAAGTTCTGTCACAGCCACTCTCATTGGCTCGGCACGAGCCATACAAGGAAGCTCGCCGCTCACAGAAGGAGCAGGCTGCTTGCGCGCGCGCCACCGCAGCGTCATGCTTCCTTCTTGCGCAGATTTTCGGGTTTTTTTTTGCTAATATCCGTTGTCGTTTTCTTGTGAACGGTATAGGAGAAAGTGAGCCAAATTCGAGACAGAGTAACGAGAGGGGACGCTGAATGGCTGCTCACAGCTAAGTGAGGTCGATTACCTGGCAAACTTTAAGTATCAGCTCCCGGCGCTCGCCCTGTGTCTCCTCTAGTTCTTGCGTCTCATGTGTGGCACTGGGATTGCCAAAACGTAGGTCTGCCAGCTCCCGCATTCACCAAACATTTTAACAAAATGCAGTAGCTTTATCATTGACATTTTGCAGGCAGCCAGTATCTCGTTCAGAAGTGTGAAATAGAAGTTAGAGCATTTGTTCGTGCACGGAAGACCTGTAAAGCTTAATTGACATCAGTTATCAGAACCACGCAGACGTCCTTGTGAAGGACCTAGAGTGCATGGCTCCTGCAAAACAGTGAAACAACATGGACGACAAATGACGTGTTTATTGCCAGGGAGCATTTGTGCAGACATAAATAATGAACAACGAAAGAACACGAATGCTGCAGCCGGCAGAGGCTAACGCCTCCGGCAGCGCCACACCAGTAAGTGTCCGGGCAGGCTTGCCTTCGTTGTTGTATTTCACTAAGCTGGTCTCGGTGAGGAGCCAATGAATACTTTGGGAAGTCGCCTTCAGTGCCTACAATGGCAGCCATCTGACGAGGTAAACCTTCCATCAGGCGGGATACCAGGTCTGAACCTCGCAGCCACTCCCACTCAGCCTCGACCACCATAACAATGCATATTAAGAAAATAAAAATAAAAACATGCAAGTTAGGAGGGAGCATGACGTTGCAATAATGCTCCATGAGCGCACAAGTGAGGCACGCATGCAAGCGGCCTGCTCCTGCTGCGAGCTTCCTTGTATGGCTCGTGCCGAGCCAACGAGAGTGGCTGTGACGTAACTTCCAGAGCACCCCTGGCGCAGCGTCAAAGCTTGGGTTGTGCTGGGAGAGGGTCAGACACATTGAAGTAGGACGCACACCCTCGCAGCGCCTACTCTCCAACCCCCAGTTTTATCAGTTTCAAGAGGCCTCCAGGAAATGCAGCATGTACCGACGGCCACACGCTCCGCTCTTCGCATTTCATTTGAACCCGATTGTACATATTTCCAGGAAGAACGCGAGAGGACATCCCAGCTGACAAAAGGAGGGCGTGTTACCAGTCCCGCATGTGCCATGTGCTTCATCTCGAGGTTGTAGACGAGCCGCTCCCCCAAGGCCCCTGTTGGCAGATGCGCGGGTGACGGTTGGCGTTGCTCAGGAAGTGGTGGTTTCCCCTGCCGCCGGCACCTCCCCGTGCCGCCAGGAACCGGGCTCCGGCAACATCCAGCTCGGCAAGCTCCCGACTCTCCTCGTCTCGCACCAGGGTGCCCAGGGGAACCTGTACGGGGCAGGGCACACGCAGCCCCGTGCTGCGTCCGAGCATTCCTCGAGTGCAAAAATCCTCTACCTCTTTGCACGTGCAAGTTAGACCACTAACTTGCCAGTTGCGTGGTGACCGTTCCCGAGTAAAGACCAGCACATACCGAGTGAATCGCTCGTACGGTTGGTGAGGAGTCGCGCATTTCAGCCTTTATGATGCGAGCGAAGAATCTGAGATATAAAATCAACATTTTGCTCTCCTCCTGATGTTTGAGTTCACAATTGACGTCACTAACTGTAACTCTCAGTGTTGTCAATTACGAGGCACTGATTAACTGAATTAAAGTGCCCAGCCCTAGGAATCATTTCCCAAAGAACCTATTGCATACGGAGATACAAGACAAGGATGATCTGTATCTCCGTATGCGACATCTTTTGTGAAGATAGCGTAGAAATACAGCTACCCCCCGGTGTGCATCCCAGGAGCATAGATGGAATGGAGCGAGGTCTTACCTGGACGACCGTGTGCTCCCCGCAGCGGCCATGCATGTCCTTGCCAAATCCCCGCATGCCACCGTCCCCGAAGATCGTGGAAGGCACGTGAGCCAGAGACGTCACGGTTTCCGTGGCTGCATTTGGAAAGCACACGGGGCTGTTGTCCATCTGTCGCCCGTTGCGCACGACGTCCCATGAGCCTCGTGGGTGCCGAGGCCTAGATTGCACCGACAGAAGTTGCTTGCACACGGTTCTGCAGCGCACTTCATGCTCTTTGTAACGCCACCCCCAAACACCTTGCTGCACAACGGACAATGCAACACGACACGCAACTAGTACTCTCCCCTGACAACCGACCACCCTAGCCGACGTTGGTTGTACGATTTCACGGCCATCCTCATATTCGTGGCACCAGCAGTGATGAAAGCAGTATTTGACCTTTTGTAGCAGGCTCTATAGCAGGCAAAATATAGGTTTGGAACAGCCGCCAACACTTTTGGAACAGATGCCAACATCTGTTAACGCATCACTCGAAAATTAAAAAAGTTAATGCGTCGTTACATATGTCCATTTATGATAATGACTGAGGGTTTCTCTTTGATACTGGACCATATCACCTATTTTCTTTTGCAATAAAAATAGATACGGTAGAAAAGGAATAAGGAACGTTAATTTTGGAAATAAGGTTCTGGTCAGGGTAGGTTCTCTTTCGAAATGGGTACTCAAAAAGTTTTTGAAATGTCAGCCGCTGCTCCTAGCACTTGGGTGCAAGCGATAAAGCGCTATGCGCGTGCCAGTGAGAGGCAGCACAGAGGCATGCGACAGACATTATAATCGAGTGATTTCATTGGGAGTACAAGACCCTGGTTCTGTCCTATCGAAGTAGCCCGCCGTCCTACTATTTTGCAATGTTCTCTCGCGACTCTTTGCTCCTGACATCACCAACATTGTCTGGAAATTTAGACAAAGTCGGTGGTCAACCCGCCAGCGCATCAACCGGCACACACGGTTGACGAGCAATCTCCAAACCTTGTTTCAGCTTACTTCAAAGCGCAGCCGACACTACGAGCCAATGGGACCAACCAAACAGCATCAAAGTGCGACATCGTGGCATTCGTCCATCTTCCTACGTGTGTTCTCTCATCGACTAAAGCAATAAGTACAGCGAATGCCTCGTGAGCTTTCAGTATGCATGTTCGTAGTTGTATGTTTTAGTCTTCGTCTGTGCTCTGACCTAAGTAAGATGAAACAGACTATACGGTCAGTAGAGACAATGTGAAATATATATTTGTACCATTTTCCCGTCTTCCTACTTCTCTCAATAATAGAGTCGACCAATAATAATATATCTTAATGTTTTGCTTTGCTGCCCATCTTGGCGCAAGTTTGGCAGAATTCTTAGCAAAAATGGAATTTTGGAGCAAGATGTAGCAGACTTTCGTTCATGGCTCAATTTGGCCCAAATGGCGCAGCGCTTCCATCACTGCACCAGGGGGCTGAACTCTGGAGGAATCGAGGACTGCCAGGGCCCAATGACAAAGAGAGTCGCCACTAGCCCTGCCTCCCACGCTCTCCTCTCTAACTTCTTGCTCGGTCTCTACTTGGTTGCTTGCTGATCTTGCGACGAGGCTCGGTCTTATCCTGGATTAAGTGAGGCGTGCACAGTCTACCCGCAGCGGCAGTTTGCACGACGGAGGCACCTTGAAAGATGATGTGTCCGCCGCGTCGCCGCGTCGCTCCGTCCGGCTCCCCGTTGGGGTTGCAGAAGAGGTGGGCAAGCGAGATGCAGCCGTCACCGCCAGCACCTGCGATGACCTTGACGCGCTTCCAGTCCACAAAGTGCGAAGGCTGTGGCCGGTGCAAGAGGAAACAACAACAGTGCAAAATGGAAGCTTGGGCGTGTTGGTAAGGCACAATGACTAAATGCATAGCACAAACAGACGGGACAGAAAGACGCACAATCGCCGACTTACGACTTTACGCCAACTCAATGCTTCTGAAAGGCATGCTCCACGAAAGGAGCGTAAAGCTCACAAACAACAGTCAAGCGTAGCCTCAAACAATCTATGGACATTTTCCTATTGAAGGCATTGTACGAGAAACAGTTTGAGGAAATCTAGCGTCATCTGTCACTAGAGCCCTGCATATCCACAGATTACCAGTGCCTGCAGATAACCGCAGTCAACTGGCAGATGCAGATAAAAATGAATTAGCTTTGATTAATCGGTAGATAAAAACAACGCAAAGAGACGACCGGACTGGAGGAAGGAAGACACAGACGAAGCACTGTCAGATCAAATGCGGATGCCAGGGGCTGCAGATTCAGATCAGACGCGGATATCCACGGGTCCAGATCTACAGCTTTGGCGCAGTGGCTCATAAGTGTGTGCAACCGCCGAGTGTAGAGTGAATAAGTAAGTGGTACTACGAAGTGCATCGTTGAATGTTTTGCAGAAGCAAATTACTCTCTTAGAAAAATGTGCCACTCGGGGAGAAAATTGTTTCTTACCCTAAGAAAGGCCCAATTCTCACAAACGATCACATCAATAACTCCGAAAGTGCTGTCCAAAGGAAAAGTAAAGAATGCAGCTGCATTCATAGTCTCAGGAGTGTGTTCTTTTTTGGCAAGGAAAGAGCAAAAAATGTTCTCCGGGCAAAGAAAACCCAAAACAGACAGGCCGCAAGAAAGTAGAAGCCCTAACAAGTGAGACGTGGCGTGCGATGTAGTTTTTTTTTTTTTAGAGTTGGCAAGTTGTTACAACTATGTGGTTCAAAGCACTCAGTTGCGTGTTCATGTTTAAAGCGAGCCAATAGGAGATGTTGCCATTATTGAGTACTACGCTATCTCCTCAGCGGTGGACTCGCGTCTTACCATGTATGTATGATCATACCTCACTGCAGTGAGTGACCACCTTTTATCTGCCACTTTTTAATTGCTCGACCTAAATAAAGTGGCAAAATGTTATTGGTCTGTCCTTTGTAAATTTTCGTGTTTAGAAAATATGCGTCTGCTTGAAATGAATGTTACAAAAAATATTAAAATTTCCTTTCTTCTACAAGCGTAAAAGGAAGAAAATTTTAATATTTTCTTATAGGCAGAGTGTTGCACACTCCCAGGACAATCTCATAACCACAATCATTTTTCCAGCAATGCAAAGTGTCTCTGGAAGGATGATCATTTATAATATAAATATGATAAAACAACTTTCACCGTATCCTGACGTGAAGAGCATTTCGTACTAAGAGAAGCAAACGACTATAAGTACAATCCAGATGCTTTCTTTTTCAATCATGCTTGATTTCATGATAACATGAATGCCCAGATTGCCGGTCGAATGTGGTTTGGACGCAGATAAAAAGTATGCGGATCAGATACAATAATTTAAGAACATTGTGGATACAAAGTCTCTGGAGCGTATCGGATGCAGATGGTCAAACTGTTGTCCGCGCAGGGCTCTATCTGTCACAAATGGCTGCCGAGAGGCAAGGAGGAGCTAGAAGCGTTTTAAGTCATTCTCTGCAAAACTATACTGCATTCAATGGCGTTTAGTGATGCGACTTTGCCAATGAACCAAGTTTCAGAGCTGCCAAGCCAGTCCATTCTGGCAGGAACAAAATTTCAAATGTCGTCACAGTTCTAGCAGAACCTTGTGTTGTGACTGAAGAAAGAATAAGCATGTAGGAGGAGACCACACAAACACTACATGTTTATTCTTTGTTCAAATTTGACCCGCACTCACATGCTCTTCATCCACTAATGCCTTATGTTGCGACAGGACTTCCATTTGTACATCGATTGTCGTATAACAAAAACCATAAGAGTGTCCTCTATGCTTTGAATATGTGTCTGCAGTGCAGCAAAGCACCCTTGAAAGCTATGAGCTTGTAGCTTTTGTAGCCTTTGGTTTGCTTTGAGGTTAAGAGCCTAATCTCGATCGGCAAATGCCAAATCAACCACAACGAAAAGAGCTTGTTGAGGACACAGTTATGCTTTGGCGCTAACACTTCTTCGCTTTAATATTAACGCAAATCCACCCTTTGACCTACCACTAACCAGACGTTGTCCAGCGTTGGAAGAAACCCGAGATTGGGGACATGCCTTCTCTGTCCCCAATTTCATGTTCTGTGTAAGATGCACAGCTCCACAGCTACTCCAAGTGCTGTGTCACCCCACCACTGAGTTTTTGTATCAAGCATGTGCGTGAGCTTTGAAACTTTAGTATAATGACGTCACCAATAAAAGAACAGAAACTTAAAAACGCTCTTTTGCTTCAGTTCTCCAAAAATTATCTCACACTGCGGTAGCTCGCAGACTTCGATTATGACAATTGAGTGCTGAGAGTTGTACCAGCTTTCATTCAATGTATAGGCGATTGCAAACAAGGCCACTGGCCACCGCCCTGGCTTTGCTCGTGCGGAAAAGCTGCACTTGCTAGCACTCGGGTCATAAACTGGGGAAGCGGAGGCATGCGGTTTAAAGAAGCTCGTTTTAGCGAATGCCGTTTTACCGACGCAAGTTTATCGAATCTTTATAGAGAAACCCAGTTTACTGAAAATGGCGATGAGCCTCCTTTAAGCGAATTCGGCCCTGCGAAGTGGCATGTACGGATGGGCTAGGTGAGTTAATGTTTTTGTAATGAGCCGCCGCAGACTGCCGCCGCGAAGCGACATGAACGCAGCGTGAGGAATGGGTTAAACCCAACTGGAAGACGGCCGAGGTAATAGCGAGGAGGTCGCGCTTACGCAGTTGTGTTGGGACTTGGGTTTGATGTCCCGCAGAGGCAGTGCCGTGCTGCATAATCGCACCGCAATGCTCTCCACCGCGGATGGGAGGCCCACAAGCAGTCTCGTCGCAATCATTGCTTTGGGAGGTTTAAAGGCAGCACGTTTCCCTGACCGGCATGTCAGTCACCGTGGCGAACGCTTGTCACATTTATCGGCCACCAATCGTACACATCTTGGGCATCACTGCCGATGTGCTGGAGACTGCCGATTCACCCGCGAAATGCGCCAAAGGTGCGAAAAGTCGCGAGTACAGTGGTCGGGAAGCAAAACAGCACCGGAGCCATGGGAGCCGCCATGACTGCTACGCCTTCGGTAATAGGCAATTCAGCGCATCAAGTCGGTTGTTAGTGTCACGTGACTGTGACGTGTTGGGCTAGTAGGTGAACATCTTGGGAAGAAACAGCGGCAAAGAAACTTGGACAAGAGTAGAGGAACAAACACGACAGGGTGGCGCTGAACTACGTTAGTTCAGCGCCACCCTGTCGTGTTTGTTCCTCTACTCTTGTCCAAGTTTCTTTGCCGCTGTTTCTTCCCAAGATGTTCACTATCCGGTAACTCTTGTTGTCGACTCTGTTCGACCAATAACTCTATGACTCGACTCTAGTGTATATTTGGACAAAAACAAACGCATCACCGTTTTTTGCCACGGCAACAGCGTGGAAATTTAACGAAGTAAACGCTAGCACATTTTTGAAAACCGGACAACGACGGACGAAAAAGGGACAACATCACAAGTTTGTCCCGTGTAGATTAGTCCATCGATGGTAAACTCTGACAGGAACAGTAGTACACGATGATGGTGCTTTGACATGTCGGTTCTCGCAAATCTCGTAGATATGTGTCAGGACCGAAGGCGAAGATGCAGTTGCTAGGAATGCCAGTGATCAACCTAACGATGTTGGTTTGACAGTTTTTGAAAGTTTTCAACAGCGAAGCTGTTGCCATGCCATAAATACTGTGATACGTGAGTACCGAACGCAGATATGAGCCAGGAAAGCAGCGGCGTGGGTGAGCGGGCGCGGATAAAGTCCCTGTATCTGGGATAGAGGGCTTTAGAGCGCGGAGGGCTACCGTTCCCTTAAACCCCTACCTCTTCCCCACAAAAAAAAAAGAATTCCTGGACGCCACTGTCAAAGGGTTTTGCCATATCATTCATCTCTCATCCAGAAATTTCAATACAAAAAGGCGCACTTTGTATTAATAATATTATGTATGTTATACACTCCATATCTTCGGTAGTGCTGCACTCTCGCGAGTATAAAATGAAAGCGAACTAAACCACTTATCACAAGATAGTGGAAAGTGAACCGAGGCAAAGCTTGGTTATCAAAAGCAGGCTAAAACTTATACTATTAACCTCTTATAATGGGCGTACCAACCCACCAACGGGGGGGGGGGGGGCAAGGGGCGCTGCCTCTCAGTTCTCAGAAAATGGGGTGGGAGTTTGTCCCCTGAAACAGCCGTCACTGGGCAGGGCAAACACTGGCCGGCAGCAGCGCCCAAGCGATACCAAGGCCCCCCCCCCCCCCCCCACACACACACACACACACTCAAAAACAAGTTAGTACGCCACTGCTCTTATTCTCCACACTTCAGGAATGTGGAGTCATTTTTTGGGGCGTTGGCCGAAATTCCCGATTAACAGAATTTTTCGATCTGCCTATTTGTTTCAAATAAAAACTATGACATTTTCGACGATCACAAAACGAGGCTGAAGACGGATAAGTACGGTGACTGTCCGTCCTTGTCCCCTTTTCGTGTTTAGCTTTAATTTTCTGGATGAGCCCTAACTGACGTATAACTTCGTTTATGTTTTAGATGTTTATGTAACCCGCTTCCCTGTCCTCGTGACTTGAGGCGAAAATAAATTAATACATCTCGCGGTAGGCTCGCTCGCCCCACTGTTACAGTTGCGTTGCTGAGCTGGTGGAGAACGAGTACGAGTGAGAAAAAAAACCTGTCTTTATCGATATGAACTAATGTTCATATCGATAAAGTATGGGAGAACACTCGGAAATTAAAGCCTGCGCTATTGTTAAAAATAAACGTTTTTTGTTTTTTTTTTGTTTTTTTGCATTTGAGGCATTTTTTAGTTTGCAGCCGACGCACCGAGCCGATCGGGCCCGTCAAAAGCGCAAAGTTACGGCACTCATTTTCTGTGTGCGTGCTATCAACGGCGAAGCCAAGGAATTGCGCAGTGCATTTAGTATGTCTCTTGGTATTCATAAATGTCATTCTTTCCCTGCACTCTGACCTATTACAATCAAACGAAGCAAAAACAATTCGGGAGAAATCCATTCTGAGCTAGAGTGCCTTCATATTCGCGAAGCGGGACATGAAGGACATGAACACGTCCGACAGCCCTGCACATACCGAACCCCAACGCGCATCTTTCTCCTCTTCCTAGCTATCTCTATAACTGTGGTCTTCTTTATTTGTTTGTAATCAGCTAACAAAGACTAAATAAACAAAAGATGCAGTAAAAGCTGGTTGGACAGAAAAGCTGTGGTATCACCTGCAACGATTGCCCACTGCACTATAATTTATGGCAAACGCCATCAGGTGGTCTTTGACGTGCCAGCTAGAGAACTTCCGGTTTATTAAAACAATGAACAAAAGTGAACGCCAAAAAAAAACAAAGGAGTGCGAGATCTAAATGTTTCGACTATTCTTGTAAACCAACTAATGCCTCCTCCAAGACGTAGTATGGTACAGCCCAAGGCCCTTGTTAAGTATATTCCAACTTTATTGTCCGTGTAGCAAGCACGTAGCCAGGGAAGGGGAAGGGGAGGGAGGGGGCGCCCCCCCCCCCCCCACCGAAATCTTTCATTTTGCTGGGGCCTCCTCTCCCCCTCCCCCTAACACAGCATTTTGTCATGAGCGCCCACCCCCCCCCCCCCCCGTCCCCTGAATCAAATTCCTGGCTACGTGCCTGCCGTGTAGCATTTATGCTTTCTAGCACTGGTGACATAAGCAAGATCAACAGCTTGCTTATGTCACCTCCTTGCTTATGTCACCTTATGTCAAGCTAAAAAAATGGAAAACTGTGTCAGAGTGGCCGGTCGCTTCGGCGAAAAGTAAATCCGGTTGCTGTAGCGATTTTACTATACGATGTTCGTAACTGGTGTAGGCCTTTAGCGACAATGAGTGAGTCTGTAATAATAAATAAAACGTGCTTTCTTGGTTGAGTTGCCAGCTGACTCTATGCTATTGAAGTAACGGAACAAAGATACGCTAGTTGATCATTTACTGAAACAAAGCAACAGAGTGCTAAAGGCTGATTTTGGAGTAGCCATAAATATTCTAAGAACGCGAACCACTTCATAACGGCAGCCACGAGCGGAGTTTCATGTTCGGTACAGCCCACCGGTACAGCCCAAAGATGGAGAACGGCAACCTCCCGGTTTGTCGTCTGCTAGCGGAGTCGGGCGCGTGCCCTCTTCTCGTTTTAACTATGCGCGTCTCCGACTGGTGTGTTTACCGCTCGATTTCCGCCTGATGACGTCATAAAATTGTCATGCTGTCGCCGGTCGCGATCCTGGCGGCGTCCCAACAGTTGTGGTACACATAGCAGACGCCTGTTCTGCTGCAGGTCGCTCTCTACCGTGACAGTCCACGGAAGCTAGAGCAGCCGGAAGTTGTGACGCCTGGGACGCCGTGACGACAGCGACACTTACGTTCGCTCGTGCTTTTCGCCAGCCTTTCTACGGCCAACCACCAGGATCGCGACAGGCATGACACTCCGGCTTGTGTGACGTCATTTGTTGCCACTTGGGGACCACTTTTGATGTATGGGCGGACGGAACACGGGGCGGGATAGGACGCTAAACACACCAGTCGGAGACGCGCTCCAGGCACCACCTGCTGAACTTCCCGGATGTGGATGGAAGGTCTAGCAAAATGGCGCCGCCCTGAAGCGCTAATGAGCCTCGTCGTGCACCGCCCGCAGAACCGAAGTAAAACAAGTCCGGCCGCTGGCGAGTGTTTCTCGGTTTCCACCAGTGAAATGGCGCGATATTGCGTAGACTTCACCACTCTTCGTCAGGAAGGTGGTGGGATCCACGATTAGAAACCGAAACCAAAACCGTAATGCTAGCAGCATCCCTAGTAGCAAAAAGCTTGGGCATACCTCGTTAAATAGCGTTTGTTTCGGATAAACATGTACTTATGCTATGCACAATTTTGCATCGATTCTTTAAACCATTTTCAATAAACATATCTTTTGTACCTCCTAACGTTGTACATACCGTCGGATTTCAAAAAACTTACTATGAGAAAAATCAATCAATCCCAGCCAGTTTTAGCCCGTATTTACAGTTTTTAACGGCAACTATGGAGCTAAAGCATAAAGATCAGCTGGCATCGCCGACATGCCACCAAACTTGATGGACACTAGGATAGTGTTGCCAACAGCACCTCACAGCAGATTTAGCGCAGTAGTGGTCGTCTAGCTGGCAAAAATATGAGCCCCAACGGCTGGCAGGGGAAATTCCTAGCTTGTTTTGTGCAAAATCTAGTGGGTTTTCTAGCTTGTCTTCAGAATAGAACTATTTTAAATACTTTTTGTTTAAAAATCTGGTACGAGTCATTGTTCCAAAAGTTACTCGGCCTCGCATTCCAGTGAGCCTCCACCCGCTCCCGAAAACATATCTACCCAGCCTACCCGGCCCACACTATCCCCCACTGGCGCAACTGCCCCACCTAGGCGGGTCCCTCATCGCTTTGGCAAACTGCTAAGTCACGTGATCTGACCCACGAATGCCCGAATCTACTCCGAGTGGGGCTGGTCATGCAGCCCAGCTCCTACTCGCAGCGAGAAAAATGAGGCGCAGCCTTTTCTGGCACCTGCCGGCCTGGACGGACTCGAGCACACTGGAAAGTCCAAGCAGCGCGGACCTAATCAGAGCGTGAAAAAGGCCTAGATGGGCCGTAGAAGCCCAGTGTCTCCGAGGCCGATGACGTTCTTTGAACTTTTCTGAATCTACACATGTAAGACATGTGAACATCAAGAAGACTGCTTGTGCATATCGTGTCATGAAAATGTGATAGCTGATGATTTATTTGCTTCGAAACCATTGGGTGTGTGGTAATCTATTCAATGCAGCTTGAACATAACCAAAAAAAAAATATTTTTTTGTTACATTTTAATATTTAGCTTTTTTTACTCCAAATCTAGCCGTTTTCGGGCATGTGTCTAGCGGGAATTTCATATAGGAGTTGGCAACACTGACTGGGATTGATCAGATCTGCTATTAGCCACGAACGTAAGTTTGCATAGTTTATGCTGTCCCTAACATACCTTTCTTTACATTATTGCGTTGACGTTCACGTGTATATATTGAGTGGGCAATCGGTTTCCCTGCGTGTCGTGGTGAATTTCAATTTTTATTATTTACTTCTGTTCTCTTAAGTTCCGTGGTGTGAGGATGGTGGTACAAATCCTAATTATAAGCAGAAACAGCGTGGTTGATGTGAGATGCGCTTCTTCCAAGATCCCATCAAAGCTTCTGCTTGTTGCCCGAGTGGCCCGGTGTGTGGATGGCGGTAAGAATCCCGATTATAAATCTGAAACAGCATGGTGGATGTGAGATACGTTTATTGCCAGAGCGACCCCAAGGCATGTGGATGGCAGTTTGTGAGTTTACTTTCCCACAAACCGCCTGGAGAACTGATCATTGCAATAACAGGGCTATCTCAATGAAAGACTGGGCTGAAAATAATGTTTAGACCTCAAGATAAGTGTAAGCGACACTGGATATGCATCAGGAGCAAGTAAAATGTTACGCTCCAGGGTCACATTGCAGAACAATGGTCCACTTTCGGCATGCCGCCAACACTACGTCTTCTTTCTTGAATAAAAACGACACCTTAAAGTGTAATTGTATGCATATATGTTTAGAAAGCAAAAAGCCGAAATGGCGCCTGACACATCTGCTGTAGATGGGCAATTGAGCGAGTGCAGTACAACCGCAAACTCTTTTCCGTAGGGTGAATCTTTGTACTGGTTATTCACGGTGCAGTGGAATACATACAGCTGATTTCAAAGACTCCTCGAGAAGCCATGAACAAGGCTATTACGTAATGAAAGGTAGAGATCACGACAACAACATGACACTGGAGTTGAGGCGTTGGCATGAAGTCGGGAATCCACTTTGCGTGTATGTGAATTCGGGTCCTTAAAAGGACCGCTTTCGATGTTCTGGGGTATGACAAACCAGGGTCCAAAGTTCTAGCCACTTTCAGGAAGAGGAACATGGCTCTAGGGGGACGTGATCTCACGGTCAATTCCATTCTAACGGCTGAACACCGAAGATCTCTTCCACCCTCGCCCTCGTCGTCAGCACTGCCGTCCAACTCCACTCTCCTCCTCCGTGTCGCTTGCATTCAGGGGTTTCATGTGACCGGCCCGAGGTTCTGGCTCTGGGACATCACATTCTCGAAACTTCTCGCTCCATTGTTGCCACATGCTCTGCACAGTCATGCCAATTGACAGCTGTATACGTTGTCCACTGCTTTTCTCCTCAAGAGCCACTCAGTGTCATTGGGCTTGGGTGTGATGTTCTTGGAGGCGACCTCCTGCTTGACTCGTGCCAATATTGGCTCTATGGGAGTTTAGTTCGCAATGGTGCGATAGAGCCCCAACACTGTGTGCCCGGCGTCATCATTGCCAGCGTCAACTTTATACTTTGTCCGTAGCGGTCGCTTTCACCGTTGCCACATGCCTCAGAAGGTCTTTTTTCTTCGTCGCTGGCAGTCCGGTCTAGGCTCTTGGAAGAGAGCCACTGCTGGATCTCGCCCTTCTTTGTTGCGGTTGCGGGAACAGCTTCGTGCCTTTCTTAGCACCGTGGTACGGCGCGTACGTCTATAACAATTTCGCTGTTAGGCTACGATGTGGTCCGGCAGATCAAGAAACCATGCTTCAAACCTGTTGGAGTCCATTTCATCGTGGTAGTCCCCTTTTTTCTTCCCACGGAACCGCGTCCAGGCAGCCCGGACACGAAGCCAGTGTCACTACCTGCGTGGGCGAGCAACCACTCTTTCACCTTTCCCAGAAGGACGCCTTTGGCCCGGTCGTCAGTCCAGAAATGAAGGCTTGCCTTGGCTGACTTTGCGGTGCTGCCCGATCTTCCCACCTTGTCAACTGTGAGGCTGGCGTTCACCCAAGTCTCTGTCACTGGAAGTAGATCTTGCGGTTCTGGGCTCTGTGCTTTCCGGGGATTGCCCTCAAATACCGCCACCTCCACTCTACGATGTCCTCTCTCTCAATTAGAAAGGAGTTGCGGTTCGGTTCCTGCTGTTTCTCGAAACCCATGTTCTTCAGCAGGCGGTACAGGGTACGGTCCCGGAACAGGGCGGCAGCCCGTGCCGTCTTCTTGGAGACGAGCGGCGATTGCACTTCAACGTTGGAATATCCCCCGACGGAAGAAATTGTGCGGAGGCAGCTTCTCCCGGTCGATCAGCGTGCCAGCAACGCGTCGTGATTTGAAATCCTCTTCCTTTCTCAGCGAATTTCGGGCGCTTCTTCTTTGCAGGAGATTTCTACAGTAGCTCCATTGGCAGGTTTGAAGCGCCAGCCGATCTCGCATGAGCCAGGGCTAACACTGATCCCCGTTGGCGTGCGTGCACGGCCGAGTTGGCGACTTCCACCGCATTTTTCTGGGTACTGCCGCCGCATCCGAGCACAAGCGTTCAAAACAAACTGCCTTGTCTGGCTCTGAAACCACGGACGCTCCACTTGCGTGGCGTTGGTAGTACACCCGAGGGGAACGCGTCTTCAGGAAAGAGTGCTTGTCATCCGCGGACCGATCAGCCAGAGTTGTTGGAAGTCGCCCATTTTGGAAAGCGAGCGGCAGCGGCTGGCCGGCTGGCTACGAACATCGTCCTCAGATCTTGTAGAGGCACTCGGAATTACGTGACAGACACGCGCTGCTAAGGAGGTATATTATTTATCCCTGCCGAGAATAACATTTACCTGCGCTTAAATAACGCTAGCTTCCCCTGAAAGAATCAAACTTTTATCCGGAACTACTTTGCAGAGCGGAATAATAAGATGCGGCGGCATGCGACCAATAAGCATCGCGACGAGAGGGACACACCCACTTTTTTCTGCGGTGGAAACGGGTGTACGTGGAACGGGCACAACTGTCTGAGCGTGCCGAGCGGAACTCCAGCGTCTCAAGGCGCTCGCGCACCCCACCCTTTGCACTGGCTTTCTTTCAGCCAGTGTCAGGGCGCTGTCCTCGCGGTGCAGACAAAGCGCGATGGGGCAACGAGCGATGCCGCTGGAAGGTGCCTCCTATGCCTCGAGGCATCAGTTACAAACAAAAGCTGTCCGCTGAGCCAGGCTCACGCTGCGCTGATGCCTTTGTTTTCACGCCAGACATTTGTGAGATGGGCAGAGGTCTCCTGATTCGGTCGTGCGCCTGTCGCCTCGCAAATTTAGTTTACGCTCTAAGCGTGGGGGAATCTTCGGCGCTGGCGGGGCCTTCGCCTGCTCCGCCTATTGTCCAAACTCTCCTAGTAGTACTGGCTCTGCGCTACTCTAAAGCCCACTTATTCCAAGAGTAAGCGCAAGGTTCGATCGTCTGCACGAGGCGCGTGCAACGTGCAGCCCTTGGGAAGATCTGCGGCGGCACAGCGCAGCGCTGGGCTATTCTACTACTACGCCTTGTCATATACCGCAGGAAAGGCCACAAGCGCCAGCTCCTTACTCTAGGGCACATCTCGGCGGCACAAGCTCTGCGTGACCTAAGAGAGGCTGCCAACGCTATGAGCTTCAGCGCTTCTAGCCTTCTCTTGCGGTACAACATAAGGTGAAGCGGAGAGCACATTTCTGACGCCATGTGCCTCCCAGAAGTGGCGCTGCGTGCGTTGACTCGAGCATTTCTACAACAATGAATGGCGCCCACTTTTTGCTACTCTGCTCCGAAGGACTGGTATGAGTGCTCTGGAAGCTTCCCAGCGCAAGCTTTTGCTCCACGCTCCGAGCTGAGACGCGTTAGCCCACTCGCCACTTCCTCCTCTTTGAAGACTTTGAAGTTTGTCGAACCGGATTTTTAGGTCGAACTTTGGGGGTTCGACTAGGTCGAACCGGATCGACGAACCTTCGACTTTTTCACCAAATTCGACCGGTTCGACTTTGTGGACAGTGTGGCCAGACCTTGATACAAGCATGTCTTGGTTTGGAGAATTTTTTTTTATGCAAAGGGTTATTTTAATTTTGTGAACAGCTGCAATTAAAATAAACTAATTCTAATACCTGAAGAAGCTAATAGCTTAATTTTTTGTACTGTATTAACTGAAATAACCAATCAGCGCTGCCCTCAATTCATCCCTTAGCCATTAACATCCAATCCGAAGCCAACTGGCCAGCCTGTCGCGCATGCGCACACGAGTCGAACCTCAATACAAGGTTCGTCGAAAATTTCCACTAAAGTTCGAAGGTCGAACCTGGTCGACCTCGAACCTCGGAAAGAAAAGTAAATCATCTGTACCAAAACTTTTTAATATATGAGTAAGAGTTCATCGTAAGCCTAGCTCCTTCGGAGCAGAGTAGCGCAATCTAGAACGCCGTCTCTCGGCGACTAGCGGCGAACGCCCGGAGGTTCCAACTCCGGTCAGAAATGCATGGGGAACGTGAGAAAAATCGTTGTTTCTTCAATGTTGTGGAGATGTACGGAACGACAATAGTTTTTGACATAATAAAGGAACATTTTAGAATCATTTGCGCTGAGTTGTGTGCCAAGTAAGGACGTAATTTGTTTTTAAAAATTGCACGAGCGGCATCATGCAGCAGACGACGCGGCGACGTCACAGCGTCCACGTGACCCGCTCCGGCCAACCCAAAGAGCCCATCTCCGCTGCGTGCAAAAATCGTCTGCTTCAAACGCCATTGCCTTGGAAATTGCCTTCTCAAAATTTGCACACGCATCCGATATTATTAAAACTTTGATAAAGTGTTTAGTGCTTTACCAACTTCACGACAGACTAGTTTTGAAAAGTGTGAACTCGCCGTTTATTTTTTAATTAGCCGTGTTGCGTCGATCTCCATGTATTCTCCCATAGGGCAGGCCGCCTCCTGGAACCCTGAGTACCACGTGACTCGCGCCGAGCTGCTCTGTCGGCCATGTTGTCGGCAAAACACGCGGATCAAAGGATTGCGCTACTCTGCTCCGTGGGAGCTTCACACTAGTGCTCTAGTTCGAAGCCAAGCCAAATCCCTCTCTCTGTCATCTCGCCCATCTCGCGCTCTTTTATGTCAGCGGTAAGTTGGAGGGGAATAGAGGATGTGTATTTCATGTTTTCGGAACCGCCAAGGCGGTGTTATGTTATGTGCGCCACTGGTAGGGTGTAGTTTTGGAATATATGTATTTGTTGTATTTAAATACAACAGTATTCTATAGACAGGGAAACACTATTTTTTTTTTTTTTAAGGCGCTACCGATTGTTGATCAGCAAAGAATTTTGTCGTTAGTCTTTAGACTATTTATTTGGCTCTGGAGAGCCGCGGCACCGCGGAAAGGCACCAGCTCGTAGCATGGAGGCGCGGTGCGCGGCCTCCATGGTACGAGCTGGGAGGTGACATAAGCAAGGAGGTGACATAACCGACCTGTGAAATACACCTTCGATGAAAAGTTTAGATGGCTACGTACAGGCGTCGATTTTTACGGTCCATTTTAGATCGAGCCTGGTGACTGCCGCCTCCGAGGCACCAGGGCTCAGATTGAGGCACCGCCGTCGCCCGGTGTGTCATCCTCTCAAAATCGTCGTCGTTATGTTCTTCATTCATACGCGTATATATGTATGAATAAAATAAGACGGATAAAAAGACACACAGTCGAACGGCCAGCGTACCTCGCCTCCGCAACCACGTCCGCAACTCCGCAAGGTCTGCGCTAGACTGGCGCATGCGCAGTAGTTGCGGAGGCGTAGCAGAGGCGTAGCGGAGACGCCAGAACGATCTACGAAAACTCCCTATTGTTAGTGGGGCTAGTGACGTCACTGCACACTTCGTACTCTGCCGTTGCCAAGGCAGCCAATCGGAATCTTTACCGAGGAACGCAGGCGAGGAGCGCTACGTGCAATTATCATCGTTCGCGCGCGCCTTATAATCTATCACATAGTTTTGAGACTTGTTTTGTGGTTTCCTCGTTGAAACAAGTGTCAAAAGGCGTGCGCGAACGGTGATAAGGCGTGCGCGTGGGTTTTCTGTCGACGGACACGAAAATATCGACCTACGAGTCAAATACGTTGTAAAATGCGAAGCAGGGAGTCTCGTAAAGGCATGTATTCCACTGCTCGACGTTGCAGTTCGATCACTAGCTTCCATTCTTGCTGGCGTGCGTCTGACTCAGGGCGAAGGCGCGCTGACGGCCAGGCAAGCTGGAAGTCCTTGTGGCCCACCGCGGCGGCGACGGGTCTGGCATCGTGCCCGCGTCGGCATGACGTGTCGGACGGCAGGTCGACGCCATGCCGGGCTCCGGAGAGTCGCAGGCTCGAGTTGAGCCGGAGATCCCTGGCCGCGGTGTCCCTGCAGCTCCCATGGCTTTCGCGGGGAAACGCCGGGGCGAGTGTTCCAATTCGTTCGGCCACCGAAGGCAAACAAAAAAAAAACAATAAACAAATAGCTACGCTTTGAAATTTCACGAAGCGATATCAAGCACGTAATAATACGCGCACGGTGAAAGTATACAGCCGCCGACCTTTTCGGCTCATCATGCAGCATGCCCACCGAACCCAATCCAAATATGGCAAATAGGCACTTGAGGAGAATAATATACTCGTCTGTGTGGCTCCCTTGGGCGAAATGTGAATGGACCCCTTTCAAAAGTCACGTGCCGATTATTAGAGGGTCGGAACCACAGCACCAATGGCGGAGCGACTGGAACGTGCAAGTCATTCCATAAGAACGTCGGAGCGCAGCCAACGAGCCAATCAAACAGCGTCGAAAGTGCAACGTCATTGCAATCATCGCCTTTTTTAGTGGTTTTTTTTTTCCAGTGAGTCGTGACGTTGAGGTTTTAGTCCGCCATTGTGCAGCGATTTCACAGCTGCCAACAGAGTATTTTGGAAGGGGTCTGTTCCCCGCTTTTCTTATTGTTACAAAATGGTGAGTTGGGCCGGTTGGTTCATTATGGGCGAAGACAAGCGCCGAGAGGACAATAAAATAACGCTAACAGGACAAGGTAATTGCTCGTCCTACTTGCGCTATTTTATTTGCAACACTAGGCTTCTCTCGTAGGTACGTGACGACGAGCTGCGCATTGTCCGGAAAAAAAAATAAAAGGAAATTTGCTCGTGTTTCGGACGGCTGAGCGAGGCCACGTGTGAGACTCTGGTGGGTAACCGCCGTATCGTTCACAGTCAAAACACCTGCGTCAGAGATAAAGCGGCACTCCGGCGGGAGCCGCCACGTTAAAAAACAACTTCTGGCACACGCTAAGAATCGCAACGAGTCGGCAGCTCTACGCGCTTCGCTTTCCATTGGGGAACGTGCTCATTGGTAGCCAACTGGGAAAACTTGTCCGTGGCTCGCGTCCAAGGTCACCCGATGAATGAACCGACTTCCTTCTGTGCTCGCCATCGTCGCTGCAGGCGCCGAAACGGTTTACGAAACGGCTGGTTCGTCCGTTCGCAGCAAGAGGCTTTTTTATTTCCACTACGGCGGGCTGTGTTCAAACTTTGGTTCTAATCGGCTAATCGGTTCACATGCAATAAAGGCTTTAAAGGCACGAACTAGGTGCGGGCGAAAAAAGACGCACTACGGAAAGGACTTTCAGCTGACCTATTGCAGAACTAAAGCACACATTCCATTTTAACCTATATAACACACACACACACACACACGCACGCATACACACACACACACACACGCACGCACACACACACACGCACGCACACACACGCACGCACGCACACACACACACACGCACACATTTGACCATGTTGCAACTTAACCCGAGATTGAGGTATGAAATAGAAACTTATAGACAGAAACATGGAAGAAGAGACGTAGGTCTCAAACTCATCTAAAATATTTGTTCAGTCCCACGAGCAGTGGCGTTACTGGCGCAGCCAGAATTTTATTTCGGAGGGGTTTCAAAAGCATTAGTCGTCTATACCCGTTTTCACCTCAAGAAAACAGTAAGTTTTGCGCATTGTTCATACGCCGCGCGAAATAGTTCTCGCCAGATTTGGTTGTCGGAGGCACAGGCGATGCTTTTGGCGTTTGAAACGTGTACTCCTTGATAAGATAACGTGTATCCACTTCAAAATGCTACTAAATGTATCTTAAATTTCCACCTAAAGGTGAAAATTAGTAATCATCCGCGAGAAGCCGGACTTTTTTCCTATGGTTCTTGAGGTGAAAACAGGTATAGTGTCATTCACTTCTCTGTGCATTATTTCCGTGCCTGGGCACAAAAGCGGCGCAATTATTACAATAATTTATGTGTTTTGCGATTTACGAATTGTTGCGTTAATCCTTACATTTATCTTGTGTTCTGTCAATATATCATTAACATATACCTCGAAGTTTGGCCTACATTTGCAAAACCACACGTCATCGGAATTTCATACACTACACTATTCTTGCAGGGGTCGTGAGATTTTCTACACTCATTGTACTCGTGTTTCAAAGGAAGTTAGTCTATACTCAGCCTGAAATCGGAACTAAAAAAACTGAAAGCCGTTTCCAACTCCCTGTAATGCCGAATTAGAGCGCAGCTCTTGAGGAGGAGGGAGGGAGGAGGGGTATGCCCCTCCTCCTCATCCGTACCCCCTCCTACTCCCTCCTCCCCGCGCGGTGCATCATGGGAAATGTCCCATAATGCACCGATCGGTGACGCCGACGCCGCTCAAGCCGGAAACGGCGCCTAAGAGCTGCGCTCTAAAACAGTTTCCACTCCAAACGGCTGAGCACACGCCTTCAAGTAATGCGAAATTCCATGGAAGATCACAGCCGTCCGTCTTCCCGACGTGTTTTCCCTTTCTTCTTTCTCTTTTGTGTATGGATTTAAATGCATCTTGATGAACTCATCCTCATACCCCGCCCCGCCTAGACTCATGCTGACCTTCCCACGACTTTGAGATAAAATGTATGCACGACTGGTCTAGAGCATTTCTGATTAATGATTTTACAACCCCCTCCTACCGTTTTCGAGCGAGTGGCAGCTCATTTTTGACAGTACTGGTTTGGTTTTTTTTTTTTACCTTGTAGTATTGTAGTACTCATTAATTCTCCGGCTTCTCGACAGCGAAGCGCAGAATTCAGGAGCTCCTTATTTTATCAATTGTTTGAGACCGTTTCACATATTATCCCGGAAAATGCACACGAAATTATCTTTCACACATCTCCTTACAATGCATCTGTCCGCTTCAAACGAATGAATTCGATCAAACACAACCGAATCCAACGAATTAAGATAAATTTCCGCTAAAGCCGGTGCAACCGAGGACCCAATACACACGCCTTCCTGCACAGACTTCTTTCCTTTATACTCCACAACTGCAGACTGAAGATAATAATCAAGAATGATGAGAAGACTGTCTAGCGAAATGCCTGCTTAGGATTGAAACTGAACCAGATTAGATTCTAGTCGCCCCCTTCACTGGTCTATTTCTCTTAATATCTGAACTGAACATGCCCTCCCGTGGTTGACCTCCAAGACACTGATGTTCGGATTCCTAAGAGACAACGATCTATCTAGATGGGCATACTTTAAACCATTCTGAAGAAATTTTGAAACTAATTTCTGCCACGTACCACATCACCGCACGAAGAGGCATTTCCGGTTTATGATCCTTTAAGAAAAATTTTAAACTTAGCGTTGACCGCATCGAACCTAAAGGACCCTGCCACACTTTCCAACTCATCTTGACCTTCCTGGCAATAGTCTGCATGGACGAAAAGATGTCCAGCTTTGACGGCTTTAAGTTCTAACAACATTTCGTTCCTCTCCCCAAAATGTCTTCCGATTTTGACGAAATAAGTTGATTGCACGGCTTGACAAACGCATTCTGAGGCTCACTATACCACCGTTATTGTGGAACCAGAGTCCCACTGTCCACAACACGTCTGCGCTTCACATACCAAAGACGGTCGAAACGGGCCTTCTTCACTCTGTTAACCAATGAGAAAAGTCAGGGTGGCGCTTGAACTTAGCAGGAACAAACCAAAGTCTTTGGCAGGCGCTGCGGATGTCTTGGATCTTGCCCCCATCTCTGTAAGCTTTGATTCTATTTTTTTCTTGAACCGCCACGGTGCCCTCTCTCGATCAATGAAGTTCTTCCGCAGGGAGATGCCAGAAAACGCTACGTCGGCTCCCGCAAGACGGCGACCCCGTTTGTCCAGCACGGCGAACGCTCCATGAATTACTGCACTTGGCTTCGGTATAAACGTAAGAACATGCACTTTTCTTTTTCTTTTTAAATAAATAATATTAGAGTTTTCTTTTCCTTTTTTCAAATGTTCTCGGAAGGCTGTCTTTGATATTCAGCAAAAAGATACAAGTGTCTTTTTCTGTCTGTCCTCCATGCCGTCTTTCGCGCGCACGAAGATGAGCGCTTGAGGCAGTTCTGAGGCACAAAGCAGCGAATCAAATGGCGGCATTCGTAGTGTCGCCCGAAGAAATCCCATCTGAAATGAGCTTTTTCAAAGGTGCGTGGTAGGCCAGTTAAGCCTGTCTACTCTGAGACACGAGCGTCGCATCAGCGTTCGGCGTCAGCTCAGCCCGTGTCGAAATTACGTCAGTGTGCGGTGTAGATTCGGATCCAATCAGATGCTCTCTGAGGCACTTCCTCGTATGATTTACTCTCATGTCAGATTAATCACACAAAACTGTCTGCAGCCATGCTTGCAACGTGCTTGAGATAATGCTGTCATAATGTCCTTTTGTACGATGGAAGAGCGTATTCCTAAACACCCCCGCTGCTCGAATGACGCTCTTTGAATAGAACACGTGTGCCGGCTGTAGGGGCCGCTTATGCCAGCGCGATGTACGACCGAAGACTGCCAACGTTGAATGCGTATCACGTACGTACACCAGCTTTTATTCCGATGCAAGACGGTGCAACGACCATAAATATCACGAAGCTGAAAGTCCCTATCAGGGGTTACGAATATTTATTAGATCAGGCGAAAAACAGTATGCCACACGATGATTTGTGACACTGAAGGTCGCATACGAATATGCCTGACATTCAGAAGATAACGTGTCGCGTTTTTCGACAGTTTCATAATTTAATTACCTATCTGCGCATGCGCATCTCAATTATTTATCAATTTGAAACGGGATAAATAGTTGTACCCGTGAGTGGGCTTCGCATTCTAAAAAGATTGTATTGCAGCAAAAGCAGCCTTCGCCAGCAACAATATAATCACCTAAAAAAAGTTGAAAAAAGCACGGTAACTTTTTTGTTTTGTTTGAACGTTAAGGAGGAGTTGCTTTGCATTTTGTAATCTTAAACAAAAATAAGCAAGGAAAAAAAAAAGAGACAACGGGACAACGCAAGAACGGAGCAAAGCGGCTTCATTGACGGCAGAATTTATCAAGAATACTAATTTTTATGGTTTATGAGCCCATCCGATGATATCTTTTATGCGACTGCGTAAAAGATATCATCGGAATAACGAGACGCGCACGCAAAAAAATAAAAATTAAAACAGTTTTTTTTTTCGGCTTTGCTCCGTAGGAGCCAATATTAGGAAAACTACTGCCAGGGCAGCTTTTCCGCCGACACGTACCGTCCGTTTCATTCCGGACGACGGCTCTATTTGTGCGCGCCAGCCGACGGCGTGTTGCGTAACGAAGTGTCGAGTATCGACGGCAAGAGCGGGCGGTCGTCCTTGACAGATAGCGGCCGAGAGCAACGCACCAAGCCGGCGCTGCCGAGACAGGCTGCGGCCGTGACCCAGGTCGTAGCACCGCATGCTGCAGGGGTCGGAGAACCCAGCAGCCTACCCGAGCTTGGCACACGCTCAAGACGGCGGGGCATTGCCCACGTCATCAGCACACACCGGCGAACACGCGTGGAAGCCAGTAAAACGGTAAAACCGGTGGTACAGTACTGGGCCAATTGGGCAGCGTGGCCAGACGCCTCGAACGGGCTGTGTACAAACAGTCTGACCACTGGCGCCATGCCAGCTCAAGCGGCGGGCGCCGTGCAAGCCTGGGCGGAATGGGCCGCGCGAGCTGGGTGCCGTGTGCAGAGCACCACGTGAGTCGGAAGCCGTGCGCAAACCCCTTCTTTGTTCCATTCCTTGCGGCGTAGCCGGTCGACGTGTCCAGTCTCTTCGCCCCTGCGCTCCAGTTCCGAGCGGTTTGCTACCTTCGTCGTCGACCATGAGTACCCAGGAGTGCTACGCGTGCCACAAGACGGGCCACTTCGCCCGCGAATGCCCGCAGGGAGACCAGCGCGGCGGCTACGGCAGCCGGGACAGCGGCGGCTATGGCGGCGGCGGCTCGTACGGCAGCTCGTACCGCTCCGGCGGCGGCGGAGGCGGCGGTGGCTTCGGTAGCCGCGGAACCCGAGGAGGCCCCGGCGGCGGCGGCGGCGGCGGCATGCGTGGCGGCTCGCGGATGGGCGACAGCCGCGGCTCCGGGGACCGGGCTTCGGCCAGAGCCGGATGTCGTGCTACAACTGCGGCAAGGTGGGCCACATCGCCCGCGAATGTCCCGAAGACGGCAAGACCTGCTACACCTGCGGTAAGCAGGGCCACATATCGCGCGAGTGCGACGAGAAGCAGTGAGCGGCGCTCGGCCCCGCGCACAGCCCCTGGAAGGCGACGGTCGGCCCTCCGGTCGGCAATGCCCGGCGATGCCGGTCCCGCCGCCGCCACACCGAGGCCCCTTCGCGTTGTCGTCGTCTAGCCCCTTGTGAAGCATTCGCCAAGTACGCCGATGTAGAACTGCATTGTTCCCGCCGCATTCCGGAAGACAGAAAAGAGCCATTCGAAGTAATTTGCTCCAGAAGGGAGAGGTGCCCGAGATTCTCCCGATCGTCCATTTTGGCCGCCCGGCCGAACTGTACGATAGGCCTAACGTCAACACAATGGATCCTACACGTGGCGCGCAAGAACAGCGCTCGGTGTTCCCCCCAAGACGTGTGCCCGAGGTCTTCACCCCCAAACCCTGCGCTGGTTTTTTTTTTTTCCTTCCCTCACTCCCACCCGACGATGCTTGGTTGAACCTTCTTGAAGTGTTTGAGTTTTTTTTTTTTTGGACGTTGAAGCATAAAGAAGACAAAAAAAAAAGATGATTGAACTCTGCGGTTTTATATTTGAGCTTGTACGAGTCTTTTTCATGTGTGGTATATAGAACTGGTGTTCTCTTTATGCGATTACTCTTGTAACTTTTTCGGGGTTCTATATGCCATGCAGGTGAAGTTACAGAGAGCAATACTTGCAAATAAAGAAATTCCATTTGTGTTCCTTGACGCTGTTCAGCTTGTGCTCTCTTGGGACGTTCCTTGGCGCGACCGGATCTGGACCCGTCTTTTTTCCTCTCTTACAGGCAGGGGACGGTGAGCCTCTTGGCAGACTCTCGCCAAGCCTAAATCCTTAATTGGGGCATCCCAAATGGCTTACCCTGGTCGGTTTTGCTCATGGGTATGCGACCTCAATTTTATTCTCCGTGGCGGCCGCACTTCCTGTGCTTGGCTGCTGTCCCTAGTCTGGGGGGCTTGGGGCAACCAGCATGCTGCAATGTGTGTTCTAGATTCTGGCAAGTCTCTGAGCTTTTACTTGCTATTCCTGATCAAATTGAATATTTCTCTAGTGACTGAACTGAAAGCCTTAATAATTTGTTAGCCTCTTGCTATTGGTATTGCACTAAATTTCAGTAGTTAGTGTTAAGGCAGGGGTTTATTGGCTGCATAAGAAAAGTCTACTTTTTACATTGCGGCATTTTAGCACTGCATAACCTAAATGACATCGTAAGGTGTTTTAGTAGACTGCAAGTTTTGAAGCTATTCCACATATAATTGTGGCCAGAGGCCTTTTGGGCTTGTTTCTCATATGGTAGATTAGTCATGAGTCTGCTGTTTGAGAAGCCACGGAGTACTAAAGGCATATCTGCTTTTGGTGACATACCATAATTTGGAAAGCTAATTTGAATTAACAAAATGAATGCAAGTGAATGACCTACTTCTAACTGTTCCCCCTAAAAAAAAAAAAAGGCAGCTGGTTAGGCTAATTTGGGCTAATCGAGATTCGTGCCAAATGGTGCCCTTAAATGCTACGCTTAGCGTATTGGCACTCTGTTCCCTATATTATTTTGGGTGCTGCCATCTTTGTGCTTGTGCAGAACAGACACCCTGCCGATCGTCATTAAAAAATGTGACTTCCTCAGCATTAGTTTTGGTGCTAGGGAGCTAATGCGAAATAGCTTTGCTCTGTCGCGATTTGTTTAAACATTTCTGAAGGATGGAAAAGCATTTCTTGTGATTTCAGATGACTGGCAACCATGATTTTAAGCCACAAGATGAGCAAGTGTCGCTAGTCTGAAGCGTAGCTTAATTAGTGGCACTAGTGCCACAGGTGCTCTCTTCTGAGGCACACGATTGTTACTATTAGTTAGTCGTTTACCATGGGGAGCAAAGGCTTTGCTGCTGTTAAGGGTTCCAGGCGGTGCTTATTTGTCCTAACATCAAGAGACCTCTCGGGCTGTTTTGGCCAGAGCTGCATAATGATAACTGTAATTCACATGAAGTATGCACAAATTTGTGCACATTGAAGGTTCAGTAAAGTTGCATCTTTGATTGCAGCTTGGTACATTGTATGGCTCTCTTGCAGTTTGTTAAATGCGGGGCACTCTATATAGAGAAATGCAGTAAAACTCAAGAATATCGATGTATTTTGACACGCAAGGTGCCATGAACATAAAACTTGAGTTTCTGTTACCATTTCAAGTTTCATTTTTCTAACTGCAGATTTTGCCACCCTCTCTTTGTGATGTCTGGTGCTAATGTCATCTTAGCATTGCACAATTAGCCCATCCAGCATGCTTGTTTTCCTGCACAAGCCTCTTGTGGCATGTTCTTTTAGAAGGATTGCAACATTTGAATTTCAACATCGGCTTGGTTGGCAAGCATCGTGCAATTTCTTAAAAACATTTTTTTCCCCCTACCAATTTCGAGAGAACTCTCGAAACTGGTAGGAAATCTTGTCCCAGAATTGTGTGGGCAGCTCCAGAAATACGAGACTGGAGCATAAGTGATGTAGCATTTCACTAAGCCATAAGAGTGGCCCTCCTTTTTCGACAGGTTGCAGCCATTATCTACCACATATTGGCGAGGAGGTGAAAATATAGGGGTACACTATGACCAGCTCAGTTTCTAGAGAGCTTGCCATTCACTCGGCACGAGGCGTAGAATTGTTTATGTCGTCTGCCCAAACCCAGTGCAGGGACGCAGACTAAACACGAGTGCTGCATTGTTGCTCGGATGCGATTCGTGTTCACTCGGTTCTTCGCTGATGAGCCGAATACTAATGCAGCGTTGGGCTACGTCAGCTTAGTGCCGCGTCGGAAAGTAAATATTTTGTCGCGCATATGTGGTCCCCACGGGTGTAGTTTGGCCACTAGAGACTTGATGGCTCCAGCTTGGTTGCTTCCGTCAGTCTCGTGAGCGGCGGCCCCTCCAGAAATGGCGGCATCTTGGGTTTGCGAGCCCTACCGACAAAAGGCCGATTGTGAGACCGGGCTTCGCTTGGGGTCACACCTTAGTTTGGTGGCTGAACCAAGAAATGAGTCGGAACAGGCACAATGTGAGCTTGTGCAGCTGGAATTGCACTGAGCTAGGGCGCAGCTCGCTTCTTTACCCATTTGTGTTTTGCTCACTATGTTGTGCCAGGCCTCGCTGTGTTGCGGGCAGCACCAGAGCTGATTTTGTTGGTGTGCTAAAACTCCTCTGTGCTCTGGTCACACCTGATCCGAGTGTATGTGCTAGTGGCAGGCACGTAGCCAGAGGGGGCCCGGCCCCCCCCCCCCCCCGAAATTGTTAATTTTGCTGGGACCTCCTCTCCCCCTCATACAGCATTTTGTAATGGGCGCCCCCCCCAAAGAACAAAATCCTGGCTACGTGCCTGTCTAGTGGCGAGGCGCCGCTTTGTTGTCTAGTACTCGGGGACGGCACACGCATGCAATCTCGTGTAGCTCAGCACAGCTGCCGATAAATTTGAGCGAATGGTGGCGTTTAAGGGGAATGAACTTTATTATGCAGCCACTCGCGGTGCTGTCTGCCCCTTATCTACGTCCTCGATGCTGGCCATTGTCCAGCTCCGTTTGCCGACCCCTCACATTTCAGGACGGTGGACTGCAGTTTCTTGTGCGAAGGGAGCGAGTTGTCGGTGTTGAGGACATAGAAGTCGCATTCACAACCAAGCCACGTGGATCTGCTTTGCTACCATAACACCCTACTTTTTTATCAAAGTTCCTCCGCATCCAATATTGCATTCCCACGGATAAATGACGCTGGCTAATTGTTCAGACATCCTTCTTTTACGCGAGATAAACCAAAGGAAGTTGTGATCTCGCAGAAGGCAGAGGAAAGCAATGTCGGCATTGCCATTGAAGTATACACACTAGCTAGTTTTACATCTGGGGCTGTTACACGCTTGGCACAAGGATGGTGTGACCCATCATGATTTACACTACTGTGCAGGTTGAGGGTGTGTCGACAATCTCTCTACAAGCCCAGTACATGGGCGGAAATGTTTCCTAAGAAGTAGACTTTTCTCTACCCGAACAGTCGTTCAGGAACGGGGAATGACTTGTGTGCATAAAGATGTCTAGCTGTCCTTGTGCGATGAAGCTTTCATTACTGGTAGTTTGAAAAGCCTTCTCAAAAGACCTATCTAATGGGTGTTTGGGAGGGCTATTCACTTGCAAAATAAGTGATGCTTAGATAAATGATTGAATGGAGCGCAATAAAACCGCAAAGGTGTCTGGCTGGTAATTTTATCCTGCTTAAACTTTGTGAGTAATTTCTGGAAAAAAAAAATGCAAAAACACGTGATTCCGGGGCACAGGGAGAAAAACGGAAATAAAACATCTGGCTGATACTGCTACACATGCCTGGATCTGCTTTTGAGTGTTCATCTCAAAAAAGCTTTCAATTCTTCGTTCCATGTGCTGCCACCTGAGTAGTAGTGGCAGTCGGATGTTTTTCTATTTTTCTTCCTGCGCACAGAAATAACACTCGTTCCTTTTCATGCATTCTTTAACAAAATATTCAATCACAAAATTTGAATACGGTAAATGCATGCTAAGATACCTTTGGGAAAAGATGTATTGCACTCTGTTCATTGGACTTTTTCGCTTGCAAAGACTCTGTACAGCAGTCGTTTCGCGTAGTGTTTCGAAGCCCACTTATCTTGTTAAGGTTGCCTGCTGCAGTAACAATCTATGGAGAGATGCTATTCATAGATGAAGTTATTCAGAAGCAGGGTTTCACAGCTCAACAGTCTCTTGAGGTCAGGCACGTAGCCAGGATTTTGTTTCGGGGGGGCCCGCCCATGACAAAATCCTGTATGAGGGGAGGGGGAGAGGAGGTCCCAGCAAAATGGAAGATTTTGGGGGGGGGGGGGGGGCCCCATGGGCCTCCCCCTGGATACGTGCCTGCTTGAGGTGCAATAAATCCCTGTGGATATCATGCATGTTGTATCTGAAAAGAGTAGAATAAAGAGAGAATGCACTCTATCCACCAGATGCAGGGAATCTCCCATTTAGAGCACAAACCTCCGTACTGCACGACCTGTTTTAGGTTGGTGTTTTGCTTTTAAAAAGACAAAACGAGCATTTAAGGCAAATGCAGCGGACATTCATCCTGTCAGGTGTGATTTCTTTCTGTTTTTACAAAAATGGAAGTTGGCATGTTATACGCATGTTCTAGGCAGGTGCACATTCTGCACCGGTCAACAAATGGTCGACTGAGCCAAGGCAGGCGCATCAAAAGGCAAAATATTTTGACCGGAGCCACGATCGGGTGAGCAATGCGTGAGCTTATGATCTTGGATTCACTTTAAATTTGAAAAGATTGATGAATATTGAGTCACCGATGGAGACATTTAACCAAGAATGGAGGCTTCGGGTATATCGGGGGTACACTGTGTTGTCAAAGCATTAGACTGAAGCTGATGAATGTTCCTGAATTTTTTGGGACTAATCTTTGTGGTTTGTGCAACACTCCTTGAGGTGCTGGGGGAGCTTGTGGTAAGAGAACTGCAACTGACAAATATTTACCCCCCAGAGGTTGGCAGTAATCTAGGTTGGTTGTCAGACTGCTCTTTGTTACAGTACAGGTGAAATGAGTCTTGCTAAGTTGCAGCAATGGAGAAAGCTTACTCTGTTCCACCTCACTCTTGCAGGAGGGGAACCTCTACGAAGAAGCAATTGAGGTTCCAGACATCAGAATTTCTGGCAAAACCCACATGGCTCGCCAAGCAACTGGGAAGCAGGGTGAGGTATAATGTAACATATTACAAGTGCCGTTTCTTTTTTACAGCAAAGCTGTTTATGGCTAGGGTCCCGTGGATCTTTCCTGCGCGGCAACAAAAATGACGTAATGGAGCCTTGCTACTTCAAGTCAATTTCCCCACTAAATTTAGAGGGAAATTTTTTCGCTAAATTTGGTGGAGAAGTTGTCATCACGCGACACGAAGTCGGGACGTCACGGCTTCGTGACATCATGTGATGTCACAACTTCGTGTCATGTGATGTCAGTTTCCCCGCTAAATTTACCGGGGAAGTTTTTCCGCTAAATTTAGTGGGGAAATTGACGAAACATGACCTCAACACCAATGCAGTTTCCCCGCTAAGTTTAGCGGGAGAATTGACGTCGCATGACACGAAGTCGTGACGTGCGACGTCACGAAGCCTTGACGTCCTTCCTGTTGCTGCTTTGTGCCATAAAGCCCATAATCAACAATCCTTCCTGTTGCCGCACATGAAAAGTCCACTGGACTCTAGCCATAAATTTGGCGGGGAAATATTTACGCTAAATTTAGCGGGGAAATGGACCTCACGTTAACTCAATATCAATTGAGTTTCCCCGCTAAATTTGGTGGGGAAAATGACGTCACGACTTGGTGTCACGTCACCCATCAACAAATTGAGCAGCATGAGGAGACGAGGAGGAGGGAAGCACACCGCCCTCTCTTTGTCGTCGTTCCAAGCGCTTGCGTGCCTAGTTTCCTTTCGCTGGGTGGCGGTCCCGTCACGCGTGTCTAGTGTCCTCCGGCTCTTGGGGCGGCAGTAGTCCTCGACATGTGTGTGCGTGCCGTTGGTCACAATGACCACCGATCAGGACAATAAATGTTTTCATACTTTTGTTTAAAATCCTGTGTCACGTCTGTGTCGTGTGCTAAACAGATTTGCTGGTCATCCATGTTCACATAATAAAATGGTTCATTTTTTTTTCTTCATGTTTTGATGAGCTGTGAAAGGAACATGAGTGGTGAAAGTTCTTATAGCCCTTTGACTGCCAGGTTTTTTCAGCATGTTTTTTTTCCCTACATGTTGAATGCAAATTTCAGTCCGAGGAACAGAGTAGCCTGTGTGATCAAATATATCTTTATCAAATACACATTTATTTCTGGGCACAATATTAATTATTGTGTGGATGCCTTCAACCTAGGACATTTTTTTTTCATGCTGTACTCTTTGAGGCACAGTACAGTGCAAAATGATACCTCCACCTTGCAATTTGAGGGCACTCTTTTTGGTTGGCCTTACTCGGCATTTTTCTTATCAGGAACTGTAACTTCGTTTTGTTTTCGGTGATGAGTAATTTACAGATCTCCCTGTAGGCCCATGGCCCATGAAGCGTAAAGTTGAATGGCATAGGTTTGCCATTCTGAAACAACGTAGTAGCAATTCAAAACATCGCCCTAACAAAGCTTCCCATTTGCCAAAAACAGGTGACACCACAAAAGAAAAAAAGAAAATTCAGGCTCCAATCCACTCTGTGAAGGTGGTTGGACAGTGAAGCTGTGGTATCACCTGCAACGATTGCCCACCCTTTTTATGGCAAATGCCACCAGGTGATGCTCCAGTCTTTGACGTGCCAGAGAACTTCCGGTTTATAAAGAATGAACAGAGCCCACCTTAACATCGCTGCTTGAAATGTAGATGAAATCTTTGACCACCAAATCTCCAGGTGAACGCCAAAAGAACGAAGGAGCGCAAGATCTAAATGTTTCGAGTATTCTTGTAAACCAGCTTGCCTCCTCCAAGATGTAATATTGTGCAGCCGATGGCTCTCGTTAAATCTCCAACTTAGTGGTCCGTGTAGCATTTATGCTTTGTAGCACTGGTGACATAAGCAAGCTCAACAGGCTTGCAAGGACGGTGCGACTGGAAGTCGCTTGCAACGCAAGCGGCAGTTCATATTTGTAAACAATAAAAGGGTCTATACCAAATGATTAAAGAAAGAAAAGTAAATGCATTGTACCATAACTTTTTGATATATGAAAGACTTTGTACGTTGCCATTGCCGTGGCAGCTTATGCAACCGCAATCTTTATTGAGAAACGCATGCGGGGTGGTGCTATGTGCTCATCTATCACATAGTTTTGACACTTGTTTTGTGGTTTTCTTATTGAAACAAGTGTCAAAACCACATGATAAAAGATAAGGCGCATGCAATGGTTTTCTGTCGACGGACACGAAAAAACCTGACCTACGAGTCATAAACAGGTTCGCTGTGAATTGAAACCAGGTAACGAGTATACTTTGGTGCGGCAGGGGGTGTGCGTGGAAACACCCCCCGAGTTTGGGCATGGCACTCGAAGGGTTAATACACACAGAATGTAGATGCATCCTTTAGCTACTTCTGCACATAGTCGGGACACAGATGTAAGCAGTTGTAGCGATGTAGCTCAAGCTTTTAGATAAAGTTGCCACCTGGCTTCTCGGTGATTCCATCATGCAAGACTGTCACTTGCCACAGACGTGTGATGCGTACAAAGAAAACTGAACAAAGGTTTGGGAAAGACAAACGGACGTCCTTGATCAGGGAAGAATGTCTGTGGCAACTGACGGTCTTGTACTCATGATGGAATGGCTGAGAACTCCGATGGCATCCTTCTTTGAGGAGGGCGTCCAGAAGCTCGTGCCATGTGATAACCACATAAATCGGTGCGGTGTTTATGTGAAGAAGCAGCTAGAGGATTTATCTTCATTCTGTATACAGTAAAACCTCGATGTAACGAAGTCGGTAAAATTCGGAATTCACTTCGTTACATTGAAATTTCGCTACATAGAAATTCGAGGCTAACGTGAAAGAAAGTTTCCACAAATGTTTCTCGGGTGCACAACATTCACCGATGACGCCTTTATATCGGTTAAAAGTAGTCAGTCACCTTTTCTAGGCCACTCTTGGCATTATTATTACCATCACACGTCGTTCGCATAGCCAGAATCCCTGCATTGCGTCTTCGTCTTGCGGTGTGATCGTGAACCGCCTCAGGACATTGATCGCGTCCACCACTTCACGGTCACTGGGCACATCGCAGGTGTCTTGCTCATGAGGCTCGATGTCGTCCCCATCTCGCATGTTCCACGAACATCGCTAGCTATCGCCTCGTCGGTCACCTCCTCCGTCGCAATGACAGCAGAGTCGGCGTATAGAAAGTCGTCGAGGTCGACGTTGTCAAGGGCGGCTCCATCGCCTTCGAGGCTCCATCGCCCAGGACAATGAGAAACGCACGCTTTTAGTTAGGCCTTGAAACGAACTACGCAGCGCGAACGAAGCTGGCGGACGAAACGACGGCGGCTTTAGTGTCCTCTAGTAGCCGTTCTGTACACCACACTCGCCAGGTTCGGCCCGTTTCAACCTTTGAGCTTTATCGGGGGGCCCATTTCAGCGTATGTGCTTCCCGAAATCTCCTTTGGGACCCAAAAGTTTGTGACAAATTGTCCATGAAACTTCATTACATCGAAATTTCGGCAATTGGGACTTCGTTACATAGAGGTAAAATACATGGCGTGCATACACTTTCGGTTAGAAAAGTTATGCACTTCTGCTACATCGAGGGTTTCGTTACATAGAAGTTCGTTACATCGAGGTTTGACTGTATATTCAGATATTTTTTATCATTCTTATTTCTTTTACCCAGTTCATCGGAAGTAAAATATAAAATAAACTGCCCTCATATTCTGTGCCAGGTAACATTTTGCTGGCAGACACTACGATATTCAATCGTACACTTGATCATTTTAGGTCTTGTCCATAAATTTGTTGGCAGGTCAGTTGCTCTGAAGACGTATCACCAGAGTGATCTGTGTTAAGGTGGGGGCACTACCCAAAAGGATCAACTTTTGAACCTTTTGCTTAATAAGAACAGCAGAAAGCAGGGCAGAGTTTCATCTGCGTACATAAATTGTAAAATAAATTATAGTTGTTTTTATCAGGAATACACTGACTTTGTTTAGGAAAACTATCGTTAGAAAACTTATATAATACCAAACGTTTTTCTTCACTAGATATGCAGCAGAATGCCTGCACAGTGAAACTGTGAAAACAAAATTTCCAAAAAGTAATTTTTTTGTTTTGTGCTAGAGATTAATTATGAAGCTTGTTCAGTCATCTCAAAAACAGTCTTCAGAAAGAAAAAAATCGTATGACAGTGGACTTCTTTATTACAATGATAACTTTGCAAGGGATAATATTGGAGTACTGTTGGAATATATATTTACAGCAGTCAATATTACAGTGGCTGTTTAATTTATCACGTGATTCATTGGAACATGTGTCCACTTTAGAGAGCTAACATTAAAAAATGTGTACAATTAGGGAGTAGGATACTGTCGCTGGGATGTATTGGGATTGAGGCTAAAATTATTCTTAGAATGTTTTCAAGCAAATTTAATAAAACAGACCCCAAACAATGAGATTATTGTCCGAGATGGGCAAATGTAATCCTCTTTTTAGAGATGAGTAGCACATCTGTTCTACCCATCTCATTGGGCTGTTAATTGGTGCTTTAATATCAGCAGAAAAATGTTTGACGTCTACACTTAAAAAACAATAAACTTCCAAAAATCTTTTTTTTTGTTTGTTAGATGTTTGGGTAGGACGCATGAATCAGAAAATAAACTTTCCTAAAATAAAAAATAAAAAAAGCAAAATTTGTATGTTGCGAGACATGTTTTGACATTTTGGCTTGTCTACCCAAAATAAAGTGCATTTCAGAACCGCTCTTAAAGGCACTCAATTCCCCAAACATATTATTCGAAATGCCTGGAGGATTGCAGACACCTCATAAAATAAACTTTCCCCTAAGAAAAACAAAAAATAAAATCAGCGCAATGTTTAGATTGTGAGACTAATTTTGAGTGAGTAGCGATTCCGAAACATGCTTCTATTTCGGTATGTCATTCTAAACCAAGCATGTTGCAATACTCAAAATAGGTCTGGCAACAGAAATGTTGGACTTTCTTTTTGTGGGGGGGGGGGGGGGGGGTGGTTTGTGACAGTGTAGAATACCACACATCCTCCTATCCCACACTAAGGGCCCATTCCTTAATTTGTAAGATCTGAGAAAATATGCACGGTACATTTATATGTAAAATTGATGACTGGACAAGTGCCCATCCCCGTTTTTCCGCGATTATCTAAATTTTGAGTGAGCGATTGGCCGGTATATGACAATACGGCCAGGAACTTTTAAAAAAAAAAGCGGGAGGGGAGCTAGTAATTAGCTAGTGTCTCTAGATACCATAGCTCGGTTGTTCAGAGAGGTCTGTCGCTTTTATTTATTTCATTTATTTATTTATTTTATTTTTTATTTATGACATACTGCGGACCTAAATGGTCCCAGCAGGAGTCAAGCAGGAGTTGATTTGCATGCAGCAAATGGGACACGGATGTTCCAGCTCCAGTAATTTGGAATGACCGCATCCGAGTATTTATTATCCTTATCACCGTGCCAGATCTTGCCTCTTCAATTAGTTTTTCACCAGGTATTAGTGGTCACTTCAGCTTACATACATCTTGGCATGCATAAATCTGTCAAACAATTGTTTGAGTTTAGCAAGACTACATTTGATGTAATGAACGAGTTGGCTGGCTTCCTCAATCTATATTTTGTGTAACTTTTATCTGTTCTTTGTTGAAGATAATTGGATGGTGTTGGAAAGTAAAGCTAACTTCCTTTTTACCTGTATCACTTGGGTTCCTCACAGCTCCTCCTTTTAGAAGGCAAGAAGTAACATCTCTTTTGCTCTGCAAAAATTTCAGGCCTTGCTGAAGATTCTTTTTGCTGTGCCCTCGTAAAAAGCAGTCACGGAGCTTGTGGTAGTCTGAATTTTTTCTGCTAACCCGGATGATCAGGAAGGACAGATTAGTCGTCCTGCTTCGTGTTCTGCTGCCCCTGACGAGGTGGGGTTGGGATGCAATTTTTCTAGGCGAGCGTGCTGGCACCGAGAAAACAGCTGACACCGGACGGAAGTCACGGGTTCCTTTACTTACTTTGAATGTACTTTATTTAGACAAACGTCTTGGACGTTAGGACAAAAGGTGACTAGAGTCGCCAGACACTGGCCCGTCCCCCTGTACAGTCCAGCAGCAAAAATGTACAGTCAAAGAAACAAATCAAAATCAATTTCCTCATTACACAAAGAAACAGTGACACATATAAAATGCAATCTAACAAAACAGGACCAGAAACCTAGAAGAAAACTTTTAAGGTGGTTTTGAATGTGTGTATTGTATTAGAGCTATTAATCGAGGGCAGTATTTCAGGATGGTTATTTAATAATTGTGCGATCTGATTAAGTATCTATTGTCTACCATAGTTTGTATGTATTCTTGGCTGGTTTCCAAATGAGGTAAAATTTTGTTCTTAATATTCAGTAAAGCTTCTTCAGTAGATTCCCCTTCCGAAAACCATATTGCTGTTTTACAGGGAGATTATGTCGCTAAAATGGTCGAACAGTCTGGAATTTATTATCGCCTCTATTACTTTTAAGAGTATTGGCAATACGGATATGGGTCTGTAGTTATTGAAAGTAAGTAATTGTCCACCTTTGCGTATCATTGATACTCGGGCGACCTTTAGTTTGGAAGGAAATACCCCAGTGCCTAATATTTTATCAGATTGCAAAGAAAGGAAGACCAATTATGTATAGGTTTAACTTTTAATTCATCATCGCCACATGTGCCGCCGTTTTCGAATGAATTTATAACGTGAAAAAACTTGGGTCTCCGTGGTTGGTGATAGAAATATAGATCCTGGTAGACATATAAAATTCAGCTTTTTCGTAGAACGAGGATGACGTTGGAGTGCCGAAGTGTAAAAAATGGGCATTAAACAAATTTGCGAGTGTGCTACCTGAATAATCAACACCATCTATTTTAAGGACACTGGGGATAGTGCAACTCAACGTAGACATCAGTATTTTTGCTGTCTTCCATACTCTCATTGGATTATGTTGAATTGCAATGAATTAATTTTTATAATAGTTTGCTTAAGACTGTGTCGCAACTCAACTTGTTTCATATCTTCTTGTCTTTGAACAATTTATTGATGTCTTTATTTCTTATAAATGCATCATAAAGCTTGTCTCCTTCATTCATCCGTTTCAAGAGAGATTCCATATCCAGGGTTGCCGTGACCTCTTTTGGCTTTCCTGGTGCCTTACGGTGAACGACAAATGCTGTTTCAGTACTTTGGTGCTGCCCTTGTGGAATACAGGCCAGAAAAGAAAGAGCATTCCGGTGGCATAGCAAGCTATGTGAGTGGTCCTCAAGCAAGGTGTCTGCAGAACCTTTGGGGTCCCCAAAGCCCTCAACCATCAATCAGGCTAAGCAATAAATCTTTTTCTTATTGGTGCTGGCTGTTCCACAAGGCTAAATAGACCAAACCATGTGCACTGAGTGCATAGGGTTGATTATTCTTCGTTTCAGGGCATCAAAGTTGGTTTGCTGTCACTGTAATTGTCCAGTACTCCCGCCTGATGGCTCTGCCAGTCCAGAAGGGGTCCCCATTGGTGGTTGAGGACCACCGGGTCATGTGATCAGGAAGAACAGTTTAGCCATCCTGCTCCGGTTCGAGCTGTTGCTTATTTGGTCTCCGATGGTCTACCCCCTGCATACGTGTGGTCACAAGATGGTGTCTCCAGAGAGTGCAAATGTGCCAGAATCATGCTTTGATATACGAAACAAAATAAACTGAAAACTGAAACGGTACAATGCATTCTTTACTCCAAGAGGTGACTGAAAGAATTTTGAAAGCACCATGTGACACATTGTAATGAGCATTAACGAGTCGAGAGTCTGTTCCCCATTCCATCTCTTTCCTTTTAAAATAAAGGGTTTCAACAACTTAACTCTGATAGGCTTTGTTTTATTTGAACCAGGTTGGGCACTACTGGAAGCTGGTGCTTGTGGCCCCTCCTTCGTTTGTTAGAAACAAAACATTGATGCCAAACGTGCGACATTCTGTGGAGGGTGCCTCTGGTTTGAAGGAATTTAGCCACTGGCCGTTGTTGGCTGAAAAGGTCCTAAAAAGTACCAATCTGCAGTTGCATACTTCCTCCTCTGTACCACAAAGATAATGGCAAAGAGTAACCTGATTTGATGCTTAATTAAGTGCTGATCTGTTGTAGCAAACAAAAGGTACTGAAGTAAAGTTGAAAAATAAAACAAGTTGTTTCGTATCTTATGAAGAAGCTAAACAAACTAGATTGTTTGCATAATCACTCCTCAGCAATACGTTTTTGTTCTTAGCAGAGGCGGACTTAGCATTTTGCCACCCTAGGCAGCCTTTAACGGTGCCCCCCACCCCCAACCCTTGCTCCCTATGGGGGTGGGGGAAGTAGCCAAGTTTGAAGTGCAAATTTTCAAAAGCAGCTAGATTTGAAGCTGGAATTTCCAAAGTAACTAAATTTAAAACTACATAAAAAGAGAAAAAATTAGGCTGGTTACAAGTTGGCTGCCTCCAAAATTCTGCCGCCCTAGGCAGCTGCTTACTCTGCCTATTGGAAAGTCTGCCTCTGGTTCTTAGGAGAACTGGAGAGAATAACATGTGTGCAGCACTTGCGAGTGCCTTGTCTCAGTGTATCCTCCATGCAAGTGCATGCTGCTCGCATGGCCGGGAATGATAACGAGGAATGCAGTCTAGAGCCTCAAGTTGAAATGTGTTTCAGAGCGGTGCTGGTAATTCAAAATGTTGCTGCGACATTAGTCCTAACAAAATGCACACATGGCTCATTGCCACTTAGGGCCAAGAACGCCAAGAAGCTACTTGTATGAACGAATAGACAAACATGTATAATTGTCAGTGTTTGGAAGTACTTTAAGTACATTGTACTTGAAGTACTACTTAAAGGAGGTTAGGAATACTTTTTCTTGAAGTACATTTTTTGACTATGTACTTGTACTTAAAGTATCTTTTTCTGGTACTTTCCAAGAAAAGTATAGCTCCTGACTTCAAAATGCATTTTCCTAATTTGGTCTTGTTAAATTTGTATCACCAAATGATGCTTTGTCGACTCTGAAGCCACTCGACTTTCTCCAGTATTTGCCGCCATTTCCGAAAATAATTGATGCACCCCTGATTACCTGTGGGGCAATGCATACCAGTTAAAAAAAAAAAAAAACTGTATAGCAGAATGATAAGGCATTGACATATTGTGTTAAAAAGTAATTATACTTTGAAAGTACATTGCATGAGGGTGATTCAATAAATAAGGTGAATTTTTTGTATAATTACTTTTAATACAGATAGAAGCTTACTTTTTTGTTATTTTTATTGTTTTACTACTTTTCGCACGTGGATTTAATTTCTTATGCAGATTACAAAACAAACGGAGAATTTTACCTATTAACAAAGATGGCCGACCAAGAAGCATGCTCCACGATTGAACAGCGGTCAGAACTTATCAAGTTTTTGGTTGCTAAAGGGGCAAACCCGTTGAAGTTTATAGGAGAACGTCAGCTGTGTATGGTGCCACATGTTTCAGCCAGAAAAAAAAGTCTACAAGTGGGCTCATAGCATTCACGAGAGGCACAAAGTTTGAAAGTGACGATGAAGTCAAAAGCGTTGTGAGCGACTGGCTGAGACATCAGTCTAAAGATTTTTACACTGAGGGAATACGGAAGCTTGTGCACAGATGGGAAAAGTGTGTGACAGTGCTGGGAGACTACGTAGAAAAAAAAAGTAAGCTTCTATCTGTATTAGAAGTCATTATACAAAACAATTCACCTTATTTATTGAATCACCCTCGTATTTTTAGTACTTCAAGTATACTCCACCCAGTGTACTTACTACTGTACTTGAAGTACATAACCTCTCATTTACTTTGTACTTCAAGTATGTTTTAGATGTACCCAGCACTGATAATTGTCAGGGTATGTGTGATGATGTAATAGTGTTTTGTATCATTGCTTGTATCATATAGTGATATGCTTTGTTATATTGAATGCTTTTGCCACCCGTTTAGCATCTCTGGAATAATTTTCCAGGAACATGGCGTTGGGACGTAGAACTTCTGTTACATTTCATGGTGTTGTCATAAAATGTTTGTCACAGTGATTAGGGAGTTTATGTATATTGTTCCCACTGTCCCGCAACGCTCTTGTATACTCATTGAAAGTCAGTGTTGGGAAGTACTTTAAGTGCTTCCCAGGTTTAGAAAAGTTGTATACCTGAAGTAAATTCTTTGAGTACCGTATTTTCCGGACTATACATGTTTAAAAGTTGAAATTTCATGCTGCGCGGACTATCTATGCGTGCGGACTATACAGGAATTTTGTTTTTCAATATCGTTGATTATGAAGAGACGCGACGGATTTTTGTGAATAAAAGAGTATGCTAATGATGATTTATGTATATTATCGGCTTGTTTGTGAGCTAAGAAAGCAGACATATGTCAAGGTGTGCCACGTGTTAGAGGATTTTCGTGTCGACTAAGCCCCCAGGTGCGGACTATGCACTGGGTGCGGACTATGCACCGGGTGCGGGCTATCTAAGCAAAATCTTTTATTTTTGACTCCATATTTGCCCCTGCGGACTATACACCGGGTGCGGACTATAGTCCGGAAAATACGGTATGTACTTGTAATTTACTACTTACAGTACTTTTTCTGGTACTTTCTGTGGAAAGTACAGCTCTTGATTTAGAGTACTTTCCCCAAATTTGGTCTTGTTAAATTTGTATCCCAAAATGATGCTTTTGGCAACAAATAAGTGCCTTATAAGTTAAATGTGTTAAATGGTTTATCAGCAAGAGTAGACCAACTACTCTGTGGCCACTTTATGCAGTATTTGCTGCCATTTCCGAAAATAACTGTTCCACCCCCGATCATCCCTGGGGCAGTGCATACCTCTTTAAACACTGACGAAAATGCAGTGCGCTGGTGGAAGTTTACCGTGATGACAGTTACCCGAGTTTAGGGCAGGAAAAAGAAAAACTGAAGAGGTCGTGAAAAGAAAGGGACAGACACCGTTGCAACGTTGTCTCCTTTTTCTTCCTCTGCCAGTCCCCTGATAGTTTTCTTGTTAGAGGACCGAAGGAATACAACCCACTTTTCAAAACATGCTTGCATCTTGCTTGTGCCAGAAGAAGGCAACGTTGGAGCACGTGCGTCGTAGCTCCGAAAGTGTGTGGGTGTGCAAATGGCAGTGCTGGAGAAAACCGAGCAATTCTGGTGGACAGGAGAGTCCGGCAGATGGTTATTCCGTTTATTTCGCGTACGCTTATCACAAAGCTTACATTGAGAAAGGCGCCACAAGGGCGTTGGGGGCCCTGTGCAGGGGCAGGCGGCTGCCTCTTGGGGAAGGGGGGGCAAGTCCCTCTGATGGACCAGCCTCAGAACAGGCGGCCGACGCAAGTTCCCGGCACTCACGGGCGCACACACACACATACACGCACGCACGAGACTCTCGGAGCCCCGACTAGAGCATCACAGGGGTCGGACGTGGGGCCCGAACAGCGCCACCCCGCAGGATCAACAACCGGGCACGCCCCACGTTCGCAGAGTGCCGCATCTCCCACGCTCGGCCGTATCTCATCGATGCCTCAGTACTGAGCTACGCTGGAGAGGAGCTACACTTGCCGCATTGCCAGTTGTCTGAGGCCTAATCTGAAATTGCAGGAAGCGGTTTTCCGTCCTCCAGAAATGTTAATGCAACAGAGCAATGGGGAGAGCAAGTCGTCTGCTTCTTGCGCTGCAGTTACGTCAGAACAACGCCGAGCTCCGAGTGGCTTTGATTGGAAGGATGGTGGGTAGACGCCAGATGCTCGAGGTCTACCCACTCTTGTTTGATTGGAAGGTAGATGTCTCAAGTCTACCCACCATTTCTTTTCCAATCAGCCAATCAGAGCTGGGCGTTCTGACATCTTTGCAACCCCTGTGCAAGAAGCAGATGAACTTGCGCTCCGCATACTATGCGGGCCGAGCTTCCGACACCGCATTAAAAGCTAGAAAAGTTGCATTTTCAAACGGTAATGGTCGCCAGTTGTGTCTGCTCTGCACTAAGCACGAAGATGGCGGCGCCCACAAGAACATCGGGGGATGGAGTGTCGACACCTCGTATGTTTAGCGACTCTAAACACCGCATGTGTATAGAAGAAAACGAGGGTGGGAAGCTTTTCGGGCCAGTTGTTTCTTAAAATCAACCTCACATGTGTGCTTCACGCCTAGGGGGAAGTAAATATACAGAAGGGGCGTTTATGTACCTATCCGCTGTGTGGAGGTAAGCGCTTCCATTTGAGGGAGAGCGATAAGTGGCTGTCCCTCTAATGTGTTGGACGAGGCATTTCCCGCTATGTGCACAATGTGAGTTTGAAAAAAAAAGCTGATGTCTTCGGTAGATGTTGAAACACTTCGTAATGTTTTCCCTCTTTTTTTTTTTTTTTAATGGCACTATGGTATTTTGGATTTTAGTAGGAAGGACCCAGGGACATGCTAAAGGTCAGCCAAGCTGACAGTAAAGTTACATGTTTCCAGCTGAAAATAGCTTTGATATAAAGTCAAATACACGAGCATTCTCATTTGACGGAGCTAGTAGTACGCCATACTGTTGAGCCTACTGTTTGGGTTGTATATATCTAAAATTGTGAACAAGGTGGGAAGGATTTGAAAGATTGAAATTATTTTCTTTTATGAAACAAATCCTGTTATAGTTTTTAAGAAGAGTCAAATGTTTCACAAAAACCCCGCAACATTAACTGCACAAACATAGAATCCCACATTTTTGGATTTGCATGTGCAGGGTGTTATCAGTCATGGAGCTCACTCTAAGGCCGGCCAGAAGAACCAGTGTCTGCATGTAGCGATTTCAAATTTTCATTTTCATGGAGAATTTTACCTTCACAACTTTCAAGGCGTGTGCCCTGTGATACGAGACCCACGGTCTGCGGCGGGTGCCGACAAAGACGGCAGAGGTAATTGAGGGCTTCGATTGTGGCGCCATCTCTCGATAGGGGCAGTTAGCAGACAACTGCGCTGTCTGCGTTCGACCAAGCTTGTCGTCTGCTCGCTGCACTTATCCGGAGATGCAGGGTTGGAGAGAGTTCGTTGATACGTTACAGCCAAAACTCTGCCCAGGTCTGTTTTGTTGACCAGCTATTTGCTATGTCACCAAAACTAAACTTTTAACTGGTGTATATAAACTTTTTTAATTAAAAAAAGTTGACCTTGAGGGGTTTAAGGGGGGATGGCATTTCAGTCAAAACCCTCACGTAACTCGGTTGTCTGTGCCGCCGTCCAATGTTGACCACATCAAGGGCCTAATTTTTTGCAGGAAAGAAGGTATACCTTGAAACTTACGAGGGTAAAATCCACCACTAAAATATACCTTCAATGAAAATTTGAGATCACTACGTGTAAGCCTAGATTTTCCAGTCAATTTTAGGGCGAGCCCCGGTATTGATGTACAGGACACGGCACGTCGGCCAACTCATTCCTGCAAAAACCATGCATCACACAGAACAATGGTTGATGTCGTGTTGGTCTCTACCAAAGGGCCTATTCAGGAAAATTGATAACCTTTGCTCTATTTAGATAATTGTATATTCTTTGTAACTAAATTTTTAGTTAATAAATTTAAAATAAGGTTCCAATTAGAAAATGGTTGGGCATTATGAAAATCACTAAATCGGCCTATTTTTGAAAGATGTAAGGCACTGGCGGGATTTTACGGCCTTCCAAGAAAACAGTCTGGACGTATTTTTAGGTTCTGGTTTTCTATCAGAGCACATCTTTGCACCAGCGCCCTGCTCTCCGCAGCCAAAGCACACAACTAAAGTGCGCTGCCACAAACCGAGGAACCGAAAGTTATTCTTGCAATGTCATTCGAACGGCACAGCACTTCAGGTGCCCACTTGTCCAGCACTTCCTTCTCTTTTATGAGAGAGGCAAGGTGCTTTAGCAGAGATCAATACAACGTCATCCTTTGTTCTGTGCATCGCTTACTTTTTGCAGGAACAATTTGGCCCACGTTCCGTGGTATACTTGTCTCGTTCCACTTCTTTAAAAGAAATACTGCTCATGATTTTGGATGGGCCCCATTATGCTGAGAATGCGCTCTATGATCTCTAGTGCGAGAAGGGCCGAAACTCTCCCGTCTCCATTGACGGTGTGTGTGCATTGGGTGGCCAGGGTTTGCCCCAAAGTTTCTCTCCGACACCCACATTTGGGTATTGCGAGTGGTGTTACTCAGTGGCTCCCGGCAACCATTTTGTTCTCTGGCGGAGGCTGTGGAACGTGGCACTCTGTGAACATGGGGTGGCTCCAGGAATAACAAGGGCAGTCTTTGGAGACTGAACCACTCATAGGGGAAAGTTTGACCAGGGTTCTATCGCGGTTTCAACATGACACGGTGCGCTGAAGGACAATGCTAACATTTGCATTGCCTTCGTTTGTCCAATGCACACTATCTGAGAAGTATGGCGACGGTCTATCACTTTCTCCGTGCCAGCTTTGGCCGTGGCCCTTGGGCCACACACTCCACTTCAGCAAGCACATCCTCTGGCAGCAATGTTCATCAAATGCATTCCATAGAGTGAACTTCGGATGGAGCTACCAAACGTCCAGGCAGTGACAATCGTTCTGCCAGGACACAATGCCAGGCAAAGGAAAACACACACCAAAACCACTTCGGCACACTTCGAAACGCACGGCCAAATCAAAAGGGACAAAAAAATCTGTGCACCAGGAGTGCCAGATTGCTGGACACCTGTGGTTCCTGCCAAGGCCATCTAGTCCAAATGTGAGAGTATCTGTATGGCTTATTTACACAACGCTGAAGACAACTTTCTAGTGCTTGCAGCTGGGAGTGAGGCAGCAGGGAATAATGCTATATTGTGCGGACAGCACATTGCTTCAGAGCTCACGAGTTTTTTTGAGAAAAATGCTTGTGCCTGCTGGATTTCTTGTATCATCCTGTTGCTTTGGCAGGATTCTATGAGGTTAGGACCTATTCAGTGACCATTCGAGACAAGGTTGAGGAAGAGCATCAAGCCAGCATCACACGTCTGCTTCTCGGGGACTTTTCTTTATCTAAAGCAGGGGTGGCCAGGCTGACCCGGCCTAAGAGCTGCAAACAAAACCACGAAACTCCCAAGAGCCGCAGGGGGGGGGGGGCAAACTTTTGTCCAGAGCAATAAACGAAACTCGAACCACTCTCAATCTACCTGCGTCCAAAGCAGTCGATCGAACTGTACGTAAGGTAGAAGTAGCACAGGACTACCAAACCTCAACCTGTCTTTCAATTTAAAACGCGTTCCATTTCTCTTTTTGTGGGAGGGAGGTGGGGGAATGGGGAGGGAGCTGCAGAGCCGCACCTTGACACGCGAAGAGCCGCACTTTGGCCACCCCTGATCTAAAGCTTGCTTTTCTGGTTTTAAGTGAAGAACAAGTAATAAACTTTGATATCTAAAGAAATTGCAATATGTAATATTGAAAAACCTGATTTTGTCGGAATGCGTATGTGCTGAGAGGCTAATATATTTTACCTATTTTTGCAATGCGCCTTTATGCTTAGTTATGGTACATTCCATAGGTATAGGCCCATGCGGTGCTGTGAGAGACGTGTGCTCTAAGCTCGGGCGTGACCGTGTCATGCTCATCTTGCTGCTCTTCTTCAAGACCCGGCAACCAAGCAATGCACCTGAACACTGCATGCCCAGGTTGTTCACATGCTTCCCTGTATATGTTGGAATGAGCAAAAACAAATGTGCTCCATCAGCCGCCACTTACTGGAGGGAGGCAAGGGTGAAATGCAGGAGCGGGTGCTGCACATGAAAACATGCTTCAGCTTATATTTCAAACTTAAACTTGCAAGTTAAATGTGGCGACTGATGATTGAGCACTTGCCTCAACAGATTGACACACATGACACTTGCAATGCCGTTAAGGGTTTGAAAAGCTAATATTGGGTAAGAGAAAGGGTTTCAACAGTGTTTCGGAGTCACACTAACAAGAACATAGAGGTAACGTATTGCACAGATGCACATCCCACTGTTTTGTCCCATGACTAGTGCGCTGTGAAGCAATGCCTTCACAATTGTCCTCGGAGCTTTTATTACTCTCTTAGAACGAGCTGGTCCAGTTTCCTATCTCCCATTTAAAAACGTGGTAGCCAATGGAGTACGCAAATCGTTTCTTTAAAACGGAGAGTCTCGAAACCACACCATTGGTTTTGCTTGGCAGGTTCATGAGTAAAGGGCCACTGCTCCACAAGCTACTGAATTGTGCAACCTGTCGCTGCCATGGTAATAGCTCCGCAATTGTCCATTCTTCATCCTGCAAACAGACCTCATTCCCCCACACCAGACAGACAGGCACAAAAACGCTGCTGCTCATACAGCTTGCAAACAAGAATGGGTCAACACGTTCGCACACACACTCCAAGAAACGTAGCTTCCGTTCGAAGAGAAGGGGTTCTAAAGTCAAGCTGAGGAAAGGCTCTGTCGTTTGTGACCTTGGGTCCCTCATGACATTGTGTCAGGGCACAGGAAGAGCGTCTCGCTGCTTGCAAGCGGTGCACTGTCCCCGCATGCACTGGTCGCACGACAGAACTGTGCGCTCTCTGCATTTGGTTGCCGGGGCATTCTGGTCACCACATGGCGGCTGACTGGAGGTTGATGTTGACGTCCTTGGCCGGCGTCAGCGTGAAGCTGGATCCCACAGACCGCCTGGAACCAAGAAGCTTGTGTCAAGGGGAGGGGAACAATATAGATTTGATCATTGATGGAGCATGCAACAAATACTGAAAACAAATTTATATTTGCATGTTTATTATATTTTAGACTGCATTGTGCCACATTTTGTTTTAACATTTTGTGGGGAAAACATTTGAAAAAGAAGTTCGGGAATCTACTGGTTAACACCACGGTGCAATTTATTGGTCATAAGTTTTTTGGCAATACGTTTCTATTAACTACGTTTTGCAAAAATGGTATAGCTGAAAATAAAAAGCCGTTGCGGTATTTAGGGGCACTTCTTACGTAGCACTGCCGCTTAACACAGCATACCCTACATAGTGCCAAGGCAGGCTGGTATTTAAAGAGGCTCTGCTTCATCGCATCATTATAGAGTGTGAGGAGATGAATATTGGCCATCTAAGTTTGAACCAATTTGTAGGAACCTGTTCATCTTCCAAGAAAGGTGCATCAATGTCAATGTGGCACAATTGTTATATTAATGCCATACCTAGCTAGGGAGGGAGCAGATAACTGTATATATGATCCATCAGTATGAAGTCCAAGCAGGCAATGCGGGTGGAATATGTTGACTAATGTGGATCAATTTTTGCTTCTCTGGAGCCATTCCCCATAGCTTGCCTGATGTTTTGGGTTTCATACTGTTGGGCATCAGACAGGTAATACTGTACACTCATCATGCACAAGCACCAGAATGTTCATTTTTCACACAGTTGAGACTTCAAAGCTACTTAACCTTTACACTGGTAAAAAAGCTAAGAGCTGACAAACTATGCGACAAAAACATGAGGGCTTATTGGAAATAAATGGCAAAATATGTAACCAGAGGTCTTCAAAGAGACCATTAGGTATGTGCAAGAACTGTGTTGCAGTGTGATAGGCTAACAAAAGGAACACTTCATAAATATTCTTTATTGTAAATAAATAGACCATTAAGCGAGGTTCTCTCCTGAAGACGTAACTACACAACATGTTTTGTTTGGCACTCTTGTTTGGTGTTCTGGTGCAGACTTTTGCCGTCTTCAGCAGAGAAAACGTGAATAAATTAGACAAAGCGCCGGCACTGGTTCCTCGGTGCTCGTTAGGCCTTTAAGCTAGGCCTAACACTCTGACGCCTCATAAGTCCTTTCCTAGACGACAGCCTGCAGGAGAACCAAAGGGTCAAGAGTTAGGAGGAAAGATAAAAGCGGCAGGAACGGAGTGCTGTGTACGCTCATGTAATAGCCGCTATTGCTCTGTTTTGTGCATACAGCAGGGGAGCAACTTTTGCTTGGATAAGATCGAGACCACTGGATGCACTCGTGGTGGAAGCTTGTCCTTTTGTGAAGTTTGTGTCTAAAGCGCATTGTCGCATTGTGGAGAAGCAATAGGAAGAGGTGCTTGTAAACACAACAATGACTCATTGCACAGCATGACAAACGGCCAATCTGGGCATAAGGCAAATAGCACTTTTATCTTTAATTTGGGTCCTTTGAAGTTAGGGATGGGGCTATTACATGAGTGTGATCATTTCACAAGCTTAGGCATAAACAAAGTAATGCACAAAAGTCGCGCCTCATGAAGTCGCGTGAAAAGTTGTCGAGATGAGGTGCAAACTGTTCGACCCACCCGCTTAACTTGAACAAAATGCTCAGTAGGAACAAAAAGGCAAGTTTGCCAAAATCCTTGCAGGGGGATCTTTTGAGTGACCATAACTGCTGAAAACTGTAACCATGCAGATGGCGATTGGGAACCATGCTAAATTCCTATGCGCTTTTCATAAGTTCACTGAGGCATAAGTCTGGCCCAACTTGGGAGCCGGGGAGAGGGTGGCCACTATTTCTCTCAATCTTTTCAAGCGCAATAGTTGTAGGAAAAATACGACATATACCAGCTTTTTGGGAGAATACATATTTAGTTTTTAACAAAATGGTAAATATAAGGCTTACAAACAGGTCTGAGCAACGCTTGTCCCGTGATGTCACATCCGTCAGTGACGTTAGATCTCTCTAGAGACCTCTCGCCCCCTCCCACCAGCCGAATGCCCACTGCCGCCTCCAAGCATGACCCATAAATCCGCCCCTGCTTGGAAATATCATTATGCACACGGTGCTAAGAAGCCAAGTGATGATGCTTTACTGCAATGCTCCAAGGCATTGCAGTAAAGCGAACCCTCGTTTCTCTTTGCGCAGTTGTTTGCTTTGCTGCATTTCTGCGAGGCATGCAGTCAAGCCTCACCTGGTCACGTGGGAAAGAAGCACATGTGAAAATAGCGGGTTGAATTCCATAATATTGCTATGAAAATGTAAGGTAGTGTGACACTCGTACATTTCGACCAGAACCATGCATCTACTTTTAGCAGTTAAAAAAAGAAGAAAAAAGGCATAGTACTATATAAAGATATTCCTCCGTAAAATGTCAGCCAAGCTGTTTAACAGGACAACCATCGATGAACTGTCACAGCGCTGCCGACAAAACCAGTGCCACCATCCGATGTTTGCTCGCACATACTTGCTGGATGCCGGCTGAAGACTGCGGCGCCTTTCCTCCTTGGCTGCGTATTTGCCGAAGTTGTGCAAGGACACGGCTCTCTTGCCATCGATGATGACGCTGCCGTCTGTCGCTGTCCTCATACGCGGCATTCACGATGCCGTCGGAGCTCTCAAGCTCGGTTGCCTGGGATGACGAGGACGGTTCCGGCCCCACCACGTTCATCTGCGTCACAACAGGGAGCATGCTCAGTCACGCTGGCACTTTGCCTGCAGCAGTGTATCAAAAATTGACCCAAAATGCCACCAGATCAACTAGATTGAGGCTCAATTTACCAAGAGGTTACTGAAATAGGAGCTAGCGTGCAGGCGAGCTGGTGGGAGATGATATTGAAAAAGAATCCAGAGACGAGAGAAAAAAAACTTGGGAACGGTGTCGTATTTGTCCCACTCTTTGCTCCCTTGTCTCGTTGTTGTTGTGTTTTTGTATTATCATAGTTCTTTTTTGCGTGCATGATAGCCTCATTATACTAACATATCGTTTTGGTTCACATGGAACATTACAACAGTCCATTTGCCTTTTCCATGTTTTTCCAACAACTCGAGAAGGGAAGTGAAGCATTTTGGTTTTATTTTGCAGAGAGACCACATGTTAAACAAAGTCAGGGCGAGTGTTATCGCACAGTATACCCTGTCTTAGCAGGGCGTATCATTTTTGCTATTGCTTCCTTTCATTGTTTTTTCACGAGATTGCCATTCCAACAGCATATTGTCACCTGCCTTTCTGAGACCTCCCAGCAGCTTCGTCGTAAATTCTGTCCTACCAGGTTCGTTATTTTCGTGCCTTGTTTGGACTCATGTGCACATGCAGGCCTGACCTCCTACTCCAAAACGTGGTTGGGAGTCCCAACCGGGACATGTCAAGAAGAACCGAATACGCCCTCCCTTTACATTTAAGATATTTCTTTATAAACAATTGGGTGGGGGAAGGGGGGAGTCTGTTCTTCTCCCGTCGTTCCTCCGTCTCTCGATAATTCTCGACGCTCTGCGAGCGCCGGTGCTGCTTCTCCTTATGGCGTCGCGCAGTGCGGAAAAGCGCACTCAACGAAGCTCCGGAGAAAATACAACAGCATTTCTGAGCTAACCCTTTGCACTTTTGCGTCCGTGGCTCGGTTTGTAACCAACATTTGAATTGCAGTAATGCTACAAGAGAAGTCCATGTTTGACTGTGGGAGGCCCGTCCGCGGGAAGTGGACAGTTAGGTTAGAGAATTGTGTGAATTGGTTTTAAATAGAAGACTTCGTGGACTTCGACAAAAATATTCCTCGAATTGATACAGCACTTCCCGAGTAGTTTATGTTTACGCAGCACAAGACGGTGAAAAATGCTATCGCATTTCAACGACAAACTTGGCAACCACTTTGGCAGCAATTTTTATAGGTTGAAATCAGGGTGTCGAACCGGCCATTATTTCGGTTCGGTTCGGGTTTGGGTTCAGCAGCATTGTATTTTGTTCCGGTTCGGTTCCGGTTTAGGGTAGCGCACATAATATCACTCCGGTTACCGGTTTTAATAAGTGTGAACCGGTTCGAACCGGTTCCTAACTCTGACCTCTGAATATTGACCGAGCATTTCCTGCAGCCTTTTCTGAGGACGAGATACTTGCAATAGACCCATCCCAATACTACTCCCTCTTCAGGCAGATATAAAAACTCCGCACAGTGACGTGGGCAACAGGCACCATTAATGTGGCAAGGCTATTACTTGTATATTACTGTTCTTAAGTGAACTACATTGAAGCGATCGGCTTTCCATTTTTATAGTGTTTTTTGCACACACAGCTGTGCAGTATTTCAAACTCTGCCAGAAGAGGGCGTATTTTCGGGATGGCTCTATAGACCTTTACAAAAAAAAAAGAGCTTGTGGCCGGTGCCATCTTCAGTGTTCAGGCGTATAGGGCGTGCTTTGCTCGCTTTCCGAAGCGACAAACACGTACGTGCTCGGCTGTGAAGATCACACACTGGGCTGCGATTTTGTAAACAATAAAAAGGTCTCTAGCTAGATTGCTTGCCCTCCATATGTATTGATTTGTTTTGCTCTGCACACACGTTTTTTTTTTTTTAATACATGCTACCTGCTTTTGGCACCCAGTAAAATGTCACAGCTATGCCCCAGAGTGGCTGACAGGGGAACGAGAGGAAACAAATGTGACGTAAAACACGGAAACAGGGACGCCGAGTGCGCAGTTGGGGTAGTTTATTGAATCCCGTTAAGCTGTGGTCATGTATACATCAGCCAGGCTGGCCGATGTGTCAATGACCGGGCACGTAAACACGCACGTATAATGAAATGTGACTACATCTTGACAGCGCTTCGGGTTCCGGCGGAAAAACGCTGTTCTAAAGATCTCGTGGCGATGCTTTGTCTAGTCACTTTGTCTTTTTATCGCAAATAATGCTCTATGCAAATAACCCGGTTTGAGGGCCTTAGACCGGTTCATTTGTACCTGTCAGCCACCGAACAAAGTTCCGGTAATGCCACCCCTGCGAACGACGTTTCTCGAATGCTCAGTTGAAGACGATGAAAGAGGACTTCAAACAAAAATGAGAAAATGGTTGAACAGGTGACATGCTGGCCTTGCTAGTTTGACAAATTTACCAAAAAAATAAACAGACACATTTTCTTCTCTCCCCCCCCCCTCTTCCTCCTCCCCCTGGCCTCCTTCCAGGGCGCGGCGCGTCGGCGAATCGTCGCCGAGTAACGTTACCTCTGACAACCCATGTTTTTCTTTCTTTTGTAAGTTACCACTTTGAGCACGTTGAAGAAAAAGATTGTTCTTCATTGAAAAGGACCACAGGCGACCCTACAAACTATAGTGTCGATGCAGCGCGGTACTTGTCCCCCTTTCCTTCAGGGTGTCCCTGCACTCAAGCGGAGGGTCACGTGGTGCGCTCTCGGTGCTTGATTGGCTAAATGGCTCATCAACTGCAACTGTGGTCCATCTCGAGGTCAAACATTCGCAGACGCGCAGGCCTCCGTGCCTGCTGTGGCGCAATCCACTCCGACACTTGGACATTCCATAGCCAAGCGGCCAAGCGGTGCTTTGAAATCGCCGCCGCCGCTACCGCGCCGCCAGGGTCAATCAAAGAAACAAAAGAACGTTGAAGCTCTCCAGACGATGATGTATTTTGATTACGTATGCAATAAAAACGAAATGCAAAAATATCTCACTGTATGTAGGATTAGTCTTGGCAACATAAGAAAAATAAACTTCCGCAACTTTTCCCATTTAGACCAATTATTGACATAATTGGCCCTGAACCGTTTTCGTTGAACCGGTAACCGCCACATCAGATTATGGTTTCGTTCCGGTTCGGGTTCAATATGGAGCGTTTGATTTCGGTTTCGATTTTGTTCCGGTTCGGTCAAAAATAACGGTTTTGATCCGGTTTTCGGTTCGGGTTCGGTTCGACACCCTGGTTGAAATGTTTTTTAACGGAACTTCTAATCCCGAAATTTTGTACATCCGTCCGTGCATTTCCCGCTAAATTTAGCAGGGAAACTGAATTGGTGCTTAGGTCATGTGAGGTCCATTGATGTCACGTGATCTATACACCAATTAATGGCGAGTTCGTTTCACTGCACTCGTGCCACTCGCAGCGTGGAGCGAGTTGGTTCCAGCCGACACTACAGGAGTGGCCGCACTTTCTGAGTTTGTTTCGGCGCGGCACTCCACGCGTACATGCGCCGCTGCACGTGCGCTGTACCGAGAGAATGAGCGTGCGCCAGTCTAAGACTTAAAGGTCACCCGTAGAGGCATGCTAGCATCAAGGCTGTATAAACATACAAGCAACACAAATTATTTTTTTCCTTTTAATACGAAAGCATTAACTGTCTCACGGAGCGAGCCGACGTCATCAGCTTTGAAACCGCGCCAAACGGCTCTTAAATCCTTCTTCATGTCAAGCCAGCTCCCAGCTATGAAACCAGGCGCAAAGCTAGCCAACGGCATTTTATACACTTCGGTCCCATGGGCTGGCGCGCGTCGACCCCATTCGCCGGACACGCAGCGCCATGGGGTCAGAGCCAGTCAGCGCGCCAACACGCGGAGATCAAGAATGATGTACATGCTTTCGCATTCACAACTCATAAGAAGTGCTTAGGTGTACCTCAAGCCTTATTTTTTTCCCCAAGGATTGAAGTCAAAGGTGCTGCGAAACGTATTGCTAGAGATTCCAACGGACTAGTTTGAAACTGTATCCTTTCAAGGGTTCACACTTAAAACTGATGAAGCTTCTGCGCAAATATTATCAGCGGTGTTTTCTCCAGTGTAAACATGTGATACGAATTGAAAGATTGCTCCCTTTTTGTTATTTCTTACAGTTGTTTTGTTCTCGGCTTGGGTCGGAATCGTACATTGTCTGTAAATATCTCCTCGACAGTCGAGCTGTTTTGAGTCATTTTAAATGTAAACATCGCAGCGATCTTTTCGCGTTCCCGCCTGTCATGTTGAACAGCAGGGCGCTAAATCCGGTCTGAGGTCGGTACTCTTTCTACAACATAGATTGGATTCGGTTGGGTTTTTATGGCGCAAGGGCTGCTTAGGCCAAAGAGCGCCAGTTACAACATAGGTGGCGATAGTATCAGTTTGTACTCGGCCAGTTGGTTCGGTCCGGTTCTCCGTGCGACACTCCGCGAGTGCGGTGCATTCTGGGAGAGGTCGAACGGTGTCAGTGCGTCTGAAACGGACACGCCATAAGTTATCCCGCCAAAGTCGGCTAGGAAATTGACATCACGTGACCTGCTACAAACCCATTCATTTTCCCCGCTATATTGAGCGAGAATTCAATGTCACTTATCCTGACGATACGTGGCACATACACTTGCAGGGACCTAGTGAAGGGCACATCGAGACAATTTCCCCGCTAAATCCAGCAGGAAAATTCTACCCCCCTAAATTTAGCGGACAAATCGACGTCACGTGACGGACGCACTCCAGTTTCCCCGCTAAATGTATCGGGGAAATTGATAAAATAAAAGTTCCTCTGCATTCCCTCAAACGACGGTTTAAAGTCTTCTAAACAAGTTTAAACGATCGCACCCTTAACTAGGACTTTAGAGAGAAAGATGGCCGCCAATTTTTATAGTTATTTTGATGTCCCCATCAGAATAACCGTCATGCGAGCACAGCATGGCATAGTCGTCGGTGATGTGATAGGGATGAGTTTCCGATGGCTGAATTCAATGTCGCGAAAGGCATTGAGTTTTTGGCGCGGATGAGCTTTGGGATCTGAATGACTGACGCTTTTGGATAGTGATGCTCTTTATCATGCAAGTGCGAGTGATTCTGATAAACTTTAGATCTGATGGTGAGTGAGTGTACCCTCGAAATATTGAGCTATAGGACATGCAAGCTAAATTCTGTGTAGCGTTGAACTCTTCCGAATTCAATAATAAACAAATTACATTGTAAAGCTGCAAGTTTATCACAATCGTCATTCACATAGTTTGGTGTTCTGCTTTGTTTCGTCTTCCCCGGCGTAAGTGTTGTTCATGGATAAACTGTTGGGCAGTGCTGGCATGCTGCTCCCAAGCTCAGCCAGTCAAGATACATCGTCAACTTGATAGTGGTGGATGTTAGAGAAAGAAGAACCGCGTCTTCATCACCGCAAAAATAAACTATGCGTCACCAAAGGCTCAGTCTCTACCCGAGTCTAGCCGTAGCGGTCGGGACCAGATGGCAGAATTTCAGAACTTACCGTTCTATCGAATTCGAAAGACAGGCGATTTTCGTAACGTTCATCGTGGAAATGAGACTCCTTCCAGGTAGTAGACGCCATTCCTCCTTGCGAATTCGCGGTAACCGCCGGCCATCATTTTCTGGTTGAAAATATCGGAAAATTGCTTAAACCTTTTGGAATCAAATCACCAAAAGTAAGCTTGTCTTCATATACGAAGAGTTCTTTTAAACTCTTCGTATATTACATTACGTCGGAAAAAGGCGCGTGGTTATTTGGTAACCTTGAAAACTTACAGCTCTTTAGTTTAACTTTATACGATAACGTATTTAGAAAATCAGATCCTTTAGTGGCCAACTCGGTGAAAGTTTGAGAAATATCGACCTAATCTTCCAAACAATGTAGAAACACATTCAAAAGCAGCATGCTTGCCAGAGCGTGTTCCCTTTGGAGACGCGGTGTTTCATAAAATTGTCAGTTTCTTATCTGCGAGTGATTTCCCATTTCCATTTCTACCTTTTCAATATGCCCGCTTTCGGTTTCAACGAAGGAAATGGAAGGGTTTCTATGGATGTAGTGAATATAAGTTTTGTGATAAGTGCAAAAATAATTGGATTATCCGAGCCGCAGAGCACGCAGCTTTGCCATTGCCAACCTGCGCATCACCGTCTGCTCTCTGCTCCTTGCCTGGAGGATTGCTTTCCCACACATTGCATGCTGAGCGAGGCCAATATAGCATACCGGTAGGAACACAATAACAACTTCCCGATAAGATCCGTCCCTTCCAAGTGCGAAAGACACCCCGGTTGGCTTCGTGCCCCATGTCGCCGAGCTGCCGTCTCAAAAAGCGCGCGCGGGAACCCTGATCTCGCGCAGAGAAGCTTTCCTGCGCACAGTCAGAGAGAGCAGGGAAGCCTCCGCCACTTTCTGCAGGAGTAGTAAAGATGTGCCCGTGTTTGCGAAGAGACTTTCGCTTTCAGCGGCGTGCTTCGTTCTAAGCGGTTCTGACAGTACATGCGACAAACTAGACACCGGGGAGTCGGGAACATTGATCTCCACTATGGACGTATGGCCTTCATTTTTCTTTCGCCGCCAACTCCTCATTTGCGGAGGTCACAGGCGCCAAATTTTACTTTCGCGCCTGCCGCCTTGCAGAGTTCCAGGTTTGGGGCGGGACATATTTTCTGCTCCGCGTTCGCGAAATCTAGATCTTAAAGCGAAGTTTGACGAGCACCAGGAAGCCTAGTTCTTGAACCTTTGGACATGCTGTGTGCCACTTAGACAGGTGTCCGATCTCACCAAGCGATCGGCGCATGCGTGACGCCGCCATAACTTTAGTTCACAGGAGGTAAACGGCAGTGCACGAGAGGGCTCGTGCCGTCTCGTGCTCTTCACGCGCAGAGCTCCAGCGAGGTTGTCGCACGTGCAGAAAAACTAAAGTGCCCTCGATGCATTGCGGCAGCGGTGGCGTAGTCAGACTGCTTGGTGAGATCTAAGGCAAGCGCTCTTTCCAAGCGGCCGTGTCCAAGCAGGCGACAGCCGATCACGCTTCCGAGGGAGACGCACGACGGCGCCTGTCGCGTCTCCGAGAACATTCGCTTCTTCCGCAATATTTGAAGGGAAAATTTGGATATCGTCGCGAGAATCTGCGGATTTCGTCTCTTGGCTTTCGTAGCGAGCGGACGCATCGCCACGAGCTGTGTCGGAGTGGTAGCAACGGCTGCTGATAGCCGTCGATTATCTGCTGCGTTAATGCAACGAAGGATATAGGATCATGGTGTTGCCATCCTATACCCACGGGCGTTCACGCCCTTATTGCGGTCTTTCTGCACGCCGACATCACGGCACGCCGTGATGTCCCCGTGCCGTGCAGTGATGTCGGCACGCCGACATCATCCTTGCCCGTTCTGAACTGATCTTTACCCCGTGTTTGCTGTCGTTTGTGGCCAATGAAGTGTCATGCCGAATTAGCGTTTAATCGCGCAGCATATGAAATGCGAACCGCCCTGGCTGCCCGCTTCATACAGCCTAGTCAGAACATGCCTTAGTGGCGCCCTCTCCAGCCGTCGACACGGAGTGCGGCAGCCATGAGCGCTCGCTGAGCTCACTACCCTTCCTCTAGTTTACGGCCACGCAGGCAACCAAGAACGTCATGAAGGAGGCTATTTTTTGCTTGTTTTTGTCATTTTAATTTGCCTATAACTTTTAGAATAAAGCGAAATTCGAGAAAAGAAAAGTTTTATTAAGTTACTACGTTCAGTGCACTCAGGTTCGGTGCAAATTAGGAACCAGTAAAAAAGGCATTGCAGGGCCCTTTAATTAAGCGGCCTCTTTGTATCGTATACCTCGCCTTCTGTCCAATGGCTTATAGTTTTGCCACTTTAAATCTCCGAAGGTTGTTGGCTTCGTCGAGAAAGCAGTATTAACTGCAGCGTCTGGTAGAACACGAACAGCCGTACTTCTCGCGGAAATAAAAATGCAGAAAGAAGATATTACCGAAAGAGTGCCAAGGCCTTCTTTTAGGCCAGAGGTCTCCAAACTTTTTGGCTAAGGAGCCGGGTTGGTCGCGGTCTCGAAGGCCGGAATACAAATATAACAATGTAAAATAAAAAGAGAACTAAATAAATAGTTATCGTTTTTTTACGCAATGATCGTGTGCGCTGTGAATCAGTCAGCGGGTTTTTATTTTTAAGAAGGTTGTTAGTTATGAAAATTTGAAGGTTTGCGCCTGACTGTGCGCCGACAACAACCGGATGTTTTCTCGGAACGGTGGAATATGTGCGACGTCCACTCTTCAAGATGAAGACCGGACGAACAACGCCTGTAAAGGATGGAGTAACGGGTTCAAGAAGCTTGTCGGCCACGCTCATCCAAGCGTCTGGAGGCTGATTGCATGCCTACAGCAAGATCAGGCGCTCGTTGCCACGACATTGACACAAGCCCTAAGAGGTGAGCCCCAGTAAAGCGGGTGCGAAAAAAAAAAACGTTCTGCGTTTTAGAAACGCCTGAAAAATATTTGCGAGGGGTTCCAGGTACACCGAGATCTACCAAGACTGCTGGAGGCAGCAGTGGACTGCAGAGCCGTATATGTAGAGAGTTTGGCCATTCGTTGGGAAGTATAGGAGACAAATGAGGAGGCGCCATTGGCCGAAAACGGGCTGGGCGTGTTCCAGGGCGTCTTCAGAAATTCGAATGTGACCAACCAGAAGCCGGAAATAATACCCTGGTGGTGGTCGCGAGAAACAAACCTGATAACTGCATCGGAGTAACTCTCGGTGACTGAAAATATGGTACCCGTGATGTTTCAATCACGCTCATCCAAAGTCATGGTGGAAGAGTGCGACTAGCGGAACGATCGACATAATCCGTACGCCAAGCGCCGAGGGCCAGGAATCTGCCGTCCGAGCGGTCACACTCTGTCCGAGCAAAACAGAGTTGAGCGGCGCATTCGTTTCTTACATCTTTCTGCATGATCATGATCAAAACAACACGTGAACCCTATTTTCAACCAGGAAGAGTTACTGCACTTCACTCTTACGTGCTTATTAAAACCATATACGAACATATACCTTTGATCAGAACTTTTCTCGCTACCACCGCTAGGGGATTCTTCTCGGCTTCTGGTTGGTCAAGAGAGCATGCCAAGCCCTATTTCCGAGTCTGACGCACGCCCTGGCTCTGCCCGCACCTCCCATTGACCAAACTCTGTATACACGGCTCTGGTGGACTGCATTCGCTTCTAACTAATCGATAAATAAACTAGTTTCCTCTCTAATCAACAAACCATGTCCCTGCCAGATTTAATTTATCGTTGCATTTTAGTCTCACCAACCCAAGAATGTTTTGGTCCACTATTAATCCGAAACAAATAAAGGATTCGATCAGCTTGACTCATGCTTCTGGAAAGCGTTTTCCGACCGAGAAGACTTGCGAGGTCTTTTATACTTTTATTTTTGTGAAGTTTTTATTTAAGAGATATTTCCCTTATCCCGTCCCTTTCCAGAATACTTAATAACTACATTTCCCTTATCCCGTCCCTTTCCAGAATACTTAATAATTACCTAAACGGAACAAATCAATATAACGGTAGACAGTATTTTGAAATTCATCAAATTCGGCTCCTGATCCTGATTTAATATCATCTAAACTGCCAAAAAGTAAACATCCAGAGTACAACCCACATCTTCCGAAAATCCCTCCACTCCGGCGTTGTACCGGCTGATTTGAAAACGGCTTGGTTGTCCCAGTTTTTAAAGATGGTTCAAAGAACGATCCTTTCAATTACAGGCCTATTTCTTTAACGTCAGTGCCAAGCAGAATGATGGAACATGTTATCTATTCCACTCTAATGACTTATTGATGTGCCAACGATTTACTTTTCACTAACCAGCACATTTCCCGGCGGTCTCTCTCCTAGAATCGCAGCTGTTTGAATTTGTCACCGGTATCCACCAAAACCGATATCTTAAAAATGAGACTCATGCCGCCTTCATCGATTTCAAAAAAGCCTTCGACAAAGTTCCGCATAGTCGACTCATTTAAAAAACTTAACGCCTCCAAATAGAATCATCGATTATAAATTGGATAACTAACCTCCTCTCAAATCGAACTCATAATGTTACAATAGATAATATTTGCTCTTCACGGAAAGGTGTTAAAGTGATTACTGACAGGGTGTTTATGCTCGCCGAGGTTTTTAGTTGTACATGACATAAGAGAGCACTCAACTACCCAAAAACACAGTCCTGTGACTCGAAATTCGGTTTCTTTCCGCCCGAAACACCGCTCGATCAAAGAACTGGCCGGTTCGAGTGCCCGCTCACTCTCTTTCCGTCGGTCGCGGGCCGTTTTCTAAGGCTATCGAACATGCGACCACCAAATTTAATCAAAGTCGTGGGTCACTGAATGGCACACAGTCAAGGTTAAAAATAGAAAAAAAAATATGAAAACCCATTTTTTGTGGCTTCTAAAAAGCTCGCAAATACGTTGATTGAAAAAAGTTCACGCAGAGAACCGGAAGCATTCTGTGCGTGCGTCGTTTCGCGTATCGTGGGACTCGCAGGGACGGCGATGGCAGCGGACGACGGGCGCCGGGACCTCTACTTCAGAACTGTCGTTCGCGGTACCGGCGAATTCTGTCTGCCTTTAAAAGAGAAATTTGGGACTGATCAAAGAATTGGTATTCATCCCGTACGACGCGCCCGACCACCGAAGCCGATTTGCACGAAGACGTCGCCGAGCCGTCGCTCCCTTCTACGAATGGCTGGGGAGCGTCGCTCGCGCGAAACTTCGAAGCAGGCACTGACGTCATGCCCGAGCTGAATATGCACCGCGTGCTGATTCTTCCTTCCTGAGAGCGAATGTCGCCACTGTGGCGTGGGTACTTCCCGACTTAGCCCGGGAGTGCTTTAGCTGGAGGAAAATCGGCAGCGAGCTTCCCGGCTTGCAATTTGCCGGCCGAAGTGTTACTAAGGAAAGAGATCCCCCTGTCACGTGATCCCCCGTGAAAGCTCGGTCGGTACGACGTCCGCTTCGCACGCGGCCAGGACCGGGATCGATCCCCGATAGATGGCCCTTTTTGCTGGCATTTTCGTCTTTACGCTTCATCTTGCGGTATCGCTGAAGAAACCGAAGGCAAACAGAAATTAACGAAGCAAATGTGGACGAAACGTCCGCCGGGTAAAATGGGGATGGGATTTCGCCCCGAGAGAGCGCCCTGCTGAACTCAATGTAATCGCTTTCCACCGAAATGCAGAGAGCATGCTCAGTCAGGTGGCGTCCGCTTTTCCGGGGTGCTCGTAAAATGTTACAGCGAGTTGCAGCCGACATTAAGCCTGATCCCGTTGATATTCCGGAAACTCTGTCGCGCAATGCCGCTTTTTCCCGGACGACGTTGGACGTGGGCCGAGCTCTTCTGCGCGGCATCACGGGTGTGTTAACTTCGGAGCCCATCGTGAAATAAACCAAGTCCACGGGCACTCGCTACTCATCTCCAGCTTCCTCAATGTGCAAAACAGCCTCATCTTGTGAGTGCAGAACGGCGAGCGGAACAAACATAACTGCAAAGAATCGCAAGCAGTGCCCGCTAAAGCCGCATGTCGTCTGCTACGCCGAGGGGAAAAAAAAAAAAAAGAAAAAAGCGCACGGTCGGGTGTGTCAGCTCGCCGTGTGATTCTCCGTTTATTTACCTTCATCCTCTCCACTTTTCTCTGTTTCGGTTTCGGTTTCGCGCAGTTGCGTTTGTTTGGCTTTATTAAAAAAATACGCTCACTCTTGTTTGTGCAAATATTACACTAAATAATCCCATTGACACCGTTGAATGAAACGCCTGGCAAAAAATGAAAAACGAATTTTGGGGGTGTCAGTGTCCCTTTAAACCAGGAGTACCGCAGGAAACTGTGCTGGCCCGCTCCTATTTTTAATATATATAAATGACATGCCAGATCATCGTAATGGCCGACGTACAACCTCGGTTTTCTGCAAGGGAGATTATCCCCTTCCCCTAGAGCTGCAACGTAAAAAGTGGAAAGGGATACAGGAAAGAAGGAAGCCGGCGAGAGTGAAAGCGCCAAGTGTTCGCCGGCCTTTCATTCAACTATTCGATTATATGCGAATGACTCTGGGATTATTAGAACAATAAGAAGTGTGTCCGACTGCAGCCTTTTGCTAAACTGGATTTGTTTCACGTTGGATCGTGGTGTCGAGTGATTGGCAGATGGAAATCAACGTTAACGAAACTAAATTCCTTAAATTTACTAACAAAGAAAAGTACTACCCAGATTGACTATTCACTTTCTAGCATACAAATTGATGCTGTTACAATATCCAAAATATCTCGGAATCAACTTTAATAATAACTCATCATGAGAGCCTCACATCAGCCATATCTCTGCAAAAGCTAACCGAAGTTTAGGATCTTTTAAACTTTCATCTTCATCAGGTCATGTCGCAAACTAAACTCATCGATCCTCAGCTTGAATATGCCTCCACTGTCTGGAACCCCCATTAGTCATACCCAGAAGAGAACCTGGAAGCTGTTCAAAGGCTGGCCACTCCGTCTTTGGTAATTATACGTCTGCTGCCAGTATCACTGCATTAAAAGCTAAAGTAAGCTCTCTCTTTGAAACACCGAAGAAACATATCACGTATTGCACACTTACAAAAAATGTATTACTACCTTCCTTCAAAAAAGATCCATACTGTCCGTCAGCTTTAAATATCTCCCCTCACACAGATCACCCACTCAAAATTCATCTAGTTACACCTAGGACTAATCAGTGACTGGAATAATCTATCTGAGCCACATTGTTTGCGTACCAGAAGGTGGCACTCTCCGATCTGCCATTGCCGCTCTCCACGCCATTTAACATTTCATGTTTTGTATTGTTAGAAAAGTAACCCAGTCTTCATTCTTGTTGTCTCATTTATAGTTCAATTTTGCAGCCCCCCCCCCCCCCCACTCCCCCACTCCCTAAATGTCAAGCACCCCTTGGGCGTAAAAGGATCAAATAAATGAAAATGAAATGAAAAGTAATAACATCGACATGAGCATTATTTTTTGTTCTTCTTATTATCTGATTGCTCTTCGGTCACTGGCGAAGACCGACTAGACTCTAGAATTGAGATGATCGCGGCTGTTTTCACGGCCGCATGAAAAAAAAGTTAGCGTCAACTGTGGCTCCGAAAGTTTTGTATAGCGCTGTGCAGAAGAAAGCTAACACAGATTAGAAACTATAGGATAGGCTGCTACACGCGATAGTCATGATGCGATGGCCTCCGAGAATCCCGAAGCGCGCGCGTGAAACGTTCGCGCGCTTTGGAATCTCGGAGGCCAAATGCTTCTGTTAGGAGCTGCTTCATGACGCCACTATTACCAGTGCCTTAGTCAAACATAAAAAATAGCGCAAAATAGACAGGCACAAGAAGTATACAGAAAAAGCGCTTGTCCTGTATACCTCTTGTCCTTGTCTTTTTTTTGCGCTATTTCATGTTTGACTAAGGTGAACCAACTAGCCCTACAACGTACCCTACTATACCAATGCCTTGTCGCACGCATCCAGTCGGTTGTTCGCATCTAGGGTCGAAAAGCTCGCAAACGGAGCCCCGAAGTGACCAACCTTGGTGCCCAGCTGAGAGGCGACGGTGCTCGGCTTCCGGTCCATGTAGTCCTGCCCGACGAAGTATCTGTACGGCGTGTCGTAGTCCACTTCGAGGATGGTGGAGAACTTGTTGGGAAACCAGACGTCCAGCACGGCCACCAGCGCTCCGCACAGAACCGCTATGCCACCTGCAGGAAGAAGGGCGGGACACGATCGGACTTCTTCGACGGCTGGCTTCACCGGCCCACACCTCCGGCACCGCTCTGCCCAAATTCACCCATTTCGAAGCGGAACAAAACATTTCATAAATGTCACGTGATACGGGTGTACCTCATGAATTACGTGGGGCCACTCCTACCGAATGCGTTATTGAACGTATTAATAATAATAATTAATAAAAAACAGCCGAAAAGAAAGAAAAGTCGCTCAGAAAGGCAACTTTCCGAATGACGGAAATTCCACAGTCGAAGCCCAGCTGCGCAAGCGATTGTTTCCTCTCTCGCCCACCTCCTCTGACACCGCCCTGAAGGGCGATGGCATCGTAAACACCTGTGCGGTACAGTCGTCGTGGGCACAGTTCCGAGTCGACAGATATCAGGACTGTGGCTCAATGAATATTTCGCATTTCATTTCATTCATTTTATTTATTACCTCAAACGCATCTGATCATGCATTACACGAAGGGGGACAGTCAAAATCGGGGAATGGTCATATACAAAAACAAACATATACAAAAGCAAAAAAAAAACGAAAAAAAAAGGAAGCGAGCAGTTTGCATAAAAATTTATTAACGACATAGTCGAACCCGGATATATCGAATTCAAAGGGGGTCGCAAAATAGTTCGATATATCAATAATTTGATATACAAAAATATGTTAAAGGGGCCCTCCGGAGCTTTCTGAGATCGTCTGTTTATGTTGTTATATTCGCGTAGTATGGTGCAAGTTAATATGTATACAACGTTTTAGATTAGAAAACCGTTTATTAAAGGGGCACTGACACCCCAAAGGTCGTATTTTTTTATTGTCTAAAACGACGCAAGTTGTAGTCATAAACACGCAAAAAAAACCGCATCGCGAAAAAATTTTCCCGCGCCCGCGTGCGCCTTTTTATTTTTGGCATTTAAATCTCCCGCCGCTACCTCCTTGCTTCTTTTTGATCGATGACGTTTCCGTTTCGTTTCGCTATCCGTTTCAGGATTTCAAGCTCCAGAGACGTCAGGTCCGAAAGGTCAATAGTGCGACGGTGCGGTGCGACGAACGACGACTGCCGACACAAGGTCCGGGCCCTGACGACGGTCTGCGCGTGTTTGAGAGATTCCTCGCGGGTCGGCGGTCGGCCGCGTTGGTGACGCGCAGCGACGCCGGAATCTTTCGCTTGCTATTGGCTGAGGCATAAAGAGAGATGCCTCTCATTTTCAGGGTCATCTCAGAAAGGGGGGCGATGCGGGGACTTTGATAGCAATTTTGATAGGGAAATCCGCCGCGCGCATGACCGTAATTTTATGATTTTAGGACCCTTAGGGCCCGTAGATGGAGTGCCGCCATAAATAGACCATCGCAGAACGCTCCGGAGGTCCCTTTAAAGTAAGCTCGAGTTGAAATTTCCTCGTCTCTGCTAATACCGAAGTTCGGCGACTAACGGAGCAATTACCAAATAGTGCATCCAGGGCCGCTAAATACAGTAGAGCTTAGTTGGCGGATACCGCAAACGCCGCCGCGCTTACCAGGCGCGCCTGGCAGGAACCTCCATACAGCAGAAACGACAAAACAAAATAATAATAACAGTAACACAAAAACAGTATTCACCAGAAGAAAAAAAATCAAAGCAATAACGGCAAAAGAAAAAGGTAAACAAAGATAAGGCACCCAAAGTGCGATTGTACAACCGTTGTCGACACACTCAACTTGTCGAAGACTTTTTTTTTTTGTTTTTTTTTATTTTAAGGTTAGTTGCACAGCATCAGTAGTGTTCAGGAAAGGGTGCAGGCTACCGTTCCGACAGCGGGCACTCTCTGCTCTCCCTGCGCTCGCGCGCCTTCCCCTTGCTTGTTGTTGTTGTTGAAGACGTTTATTGATAGGCAGTGAACATTTCACCCAGTCAATTTGTTGGAGCAAGTTTAAAAATGGATGGATAGGCGGGACATTGGCAATTTACAAGTAATAGTATAGCTGTGGTCCAGCCGCTTGGGGTGTGGGCCCTAAGATATGAATGTCCGCCGGTCTCATCCTCGAAATCCAGAGCAGACCGGACAGGACTGCACGACACGCATGTCTTTGTCTCCCACTCGGTTTACACCGGGCTTCGAAGCACGTAGTGGGCGGTGCTCTAGCTGTGTTCAGGGCTTTCGTCCTTTCTTCATTAAAAATCGGACACTTATCTTCTGCTAGAACATTTCACTTGGAAACGTTGGGAGTGTCCGCTTCTTTTGTGATAGAGTGGAACTTGTGAAGTCACGGTGCAGAGGACAAGTCGTTTGTGATTGGTTGATGGCGACAAGAACGAGCTATATAAGAGGAGGTTGTTGAAATAAACTTGTAGCTGAGTTTGAGACCTGTCTGTTTTTCTGTTACTTTTGCTCTTCTAAAAAAAACCCCAGTCTCAGGGTGAACGACGAAATGGTTGACTTCCACCAGCTAGCCTGTACTATGACTCTTTTTTCACAAAACATGTATTCTCCCAAAATTAGAATATGCCAGCATAATTTGGAATCCACACCTAAGTTACCTAATGTCGAGGCTCGAATTTTCAGAACAAAGCAACCATATTTATATGCAGTGATTATTCATCCGAAACTAGTGTCTTCGCTTTAAAAGCTAGGATAAATCTTCCTAATCTAGAAAGAAGACGAAAAATAGCCCGATTGCATGCTTTTTTCAAGATGTATATTACTCAGATTTCGATTTTCAATCTACTTAGGTCTGGGCTGCCAATTTTATATCATCCGTATTAGATAATTCCTGCAAGATTGAACCATTTCAGTGCCATACTTACACTTTCCTATTTTCTTCCTTAGTACTTTGCACCACTGACTGGAGCAAACTACCTGACCATATTGTAAGTGAGAGATATCCCATTTCATTTAAAAAGAAGTGCATCAATTTGTGTAACTGAACCTTGATTTGTAAAACTGCATCATAACAATGACATGCTAATAAGAGTTTTCTTTTTTGTGTGTGTGTGTGTGATTTGTTTTTGTTGGTGTCTATATTTTATGTTCAATTACTTATTTGTCTGTTATTTTTTAATCCCCCTCAAGTAATGCGTCTTCGGATGTTTTTGAGGTGAATAAAATAAATGAATGTCTCTGCATCATTTATCCGATTGCTACTGTAGTTCATTTTATCTGGTCCAACTACTTCGATCATTGCCATTTCATATGGATTCTTTTTTGATACAACTCCCATGTCGTTCAGAGATAATTACACCACCCAGTTTATCGCTTAAAAAAGAACACATCTGTCTCAAGATATATCACTTTCTTGTATTTCACTACAATAATTGTAGGTTATAATCATTTTCCTGCGTTATAAAATTGGTTCTTTTAATCACTCGACGTTCACAGCTCTCATGTCAGCTCATAAAAAAATAAATAGTGCGAAAACCCGCGTTTCTACGACGTCAAAGCTACGCGCGAAGCCTTCAGCTCAGCTCATAGCGCGGCGCACGTCAGCCTGCTGCCGTGACGTCACGGGAGGCGTGCTCTGGCCTTCTCCTCTAGGTGGTGTTGGCCAGCCACGCAACGCGAGCGATGTGCTCGCCACCGGCGCAATCGGATTGCGGGAAAAGCAACAGGCGGCCGGGCTTCGTTCGCTATATTAGGAAGTTTTAGCAAGTCGTTTTCAAGCACACGGTTCCGAAATCACGAACGGTAGTGCTGGTCCGTTCCGTGAAACCGTACGTGAAATTTGACATACTTTAGCGAATCGTGAAAGTTGCGCGACCGTGTAAACGATGATGATGATAGTGCTTAACGGTGACGCCATCTTCTAGTGAACATGTGAAACATTCTGCAACGTGTAAATCCGTGGCGGACCGTGGTGGCGGCTCGTGTTTCCGGCGTACGACTGATGTAAACAAGACGGCCGCCGTAACATTTGCCGGTCGGAATTTCAAGAACTGCGAAGCTAGATAGAGTAAAAGCGTCTGAACGACCGTAAAGGTATGTGGTGTGTCTCCGTCATCCTGAACTTGAACGATCGTTCACGTTGTGTGCCGTCGAACCAAATCATTTCGTCTGCTCGCGGTCGCCACGACAGCTAGTCTGCCCGCAGATCGCAAAATTTACTACCATGCGTAGTTTACAGCATTCACGATCGCTTATCATGGTGAGTAGTCCTCGAAATGATTTGGTTCAGCCTCTCAAATGAAGCAGCCTAACAGGACGGCAAATCTCCTCCCGCTGTAGCTAAGCCTAACGCTCGGCTGGGTCGGCGAAGGCAGTCGCCGAACCGACCACCATCTTTTTACCCGAGTCGGGAACGGTGCCGGCTGCGTTGCGGTGACGACTCCAGCGGCCGGAATGGGAGAAACGAACGAGAAGAGCCTCCCAACGTCCCGAACGACCCGCGCGCGCATGCGCAGTGGCGCCGCCGATGCGTTGGAGAACGAACCGTTCGTGTGGAAACGACCTGCTAAAACTCCCTATTGAGTGTCCCCGACATAGGAGTTGGATACAAAAATCATAATATAGGGGCGCTCCTGACCCGTTTGTTGTCCCCACGCCTCGGTGTTCACCCAACACAAGGCCTGTGCACATGCCCACAGGCCTTGTGGGCATGTCCATGTCATCTTTTTCAATAGAGCGCGGGGCACAGTGTGATATAAAAATACTAACAATAAACGAAGTGACCCTAAGTGCCGGATCTCTCCCGCAAGCAGTCGCCAGAGAATGCGAGCTTGACCCACTTCGGCTTTTGTGCTGAGTTAGGCACCCTGCATGCTGCATTGTTCATGCAGGCCGGAGTGGTAACAAAAGAGCCCCTCATCCCCCTCACCGGAGAACACGAGCTCCACCCGAACGCTGAGTCATTGTATTTGTTGTCTCCATCCGTGTAGTTCTAAAGTTAATTGCGTGGGGTGCCACGACCTTTTCAAGAGGGTGTTTGAACTGTTTGATATAAACAATAATTCGAAATACCTGAGTGTGATCATATAACCGTAGACGGGTGGTGAGCTAGGCTAGTTGGTACGGGTTCAACATGATTAAAATCAGCGAACAACGTTAGGAAACTGTTGAAGAAAACGGAAGACAGGAAAGCTTTCAAAGAGAGGAAGAAACAATATGACACAGAATATACAGGCACGTGCTAATTGCTAGCGAGCTCCGGAGCGCGAGGCGGGAGCTTTAGACCTTTAACGCTTTAAAAGGGATATCTCTTCTTGTGATGAAGCCACTGATGGCTGGCTCACGCAGTGCTCCCCCAGACCCTGGAAATAAATGCCTCATAAATTTCTCTGGCAACTTTTTCCTTATATCTACCTGTAATATTAGTGTTAGCCAGAGTTTAACTACATGAACAATTACGACAGTGTAAAGGCAAGTGACCACCTACGTTAGATCTACGTGGAATGTTCACGAAGCCTGTCGTTAATACACCGTCCTGTCTGTCCGACATAAGTTCTACCACATGACAACGGGGTGCTGTACACCACGCACGAGGTACAGGGCACAAAGACATGTTTTTGGTTGCACTTGTGTCTGGATACTTTTTCTATGCCGAGATAAACCTTTGAACAAATTTGGGCCATTTTTTTTTCTTTGGGGGGGGGGGGCAGAAAAAATTACCGGTACGCCATATCGTTGAGCTACATGTTTCAGGTTATGCGATAGCTTGTGTAAGTACGGTACCACTACCACCCGTTTTTTTCTCAACATCTCGCCTAGCTCTTACTCCTCCATTTACATTTTTAATCAAGACGCGCAGTGCAACGATTTTCAGACTGGCCAATTAACTGCGGAAATTAGTCTGCGTCACCTATAGAACGAAAAACAGAAAACCGCATTTTCTTCCGAGCGCTAGTTCTTATTTAAAAAAAAAATGAAACAAATCGAAGGTCGAAGTGCCTCTCAACTCTCCACGCGACTTTCGAGTGACGTACTCTGGAGGTTCACGTGGTTTCCCCTTGGGCACTCTCTTTAGAAACCCCAGCCGCTTCCTCCGCGATTGACGACTTTGAAAGGATTAGCCTCGTCGAAGGTCGCGGCGAGCGATGGACACAAAGGATGGTTCGTCACGGGGCTGACGGCGAGTGCTGCAGCGGAGGGGGACAGGGTTTGTTGACTTCTGCCAGAGACGCCGTCATTTTAGTTCCCGTAGCCGCCACGGGCGGCTGCAGATCGGGAAATAATTCGTTTTTTGCCATGCGATTACGCAGCAGAATAGCAGTTTTTCGGGGAAAGGTGACGCGTTTTTGGTCACTTGGGCTTGCATAAACAATATCAAAAATTCAATATGGCAATTCTTTCAACATTAAAACCGTTGCACTGCCCCTTTAACACCGGGCCAGGAAACCCGGAAGATCGGAGTCTTTGAATTAGGGCATTAAAGCTGTCCTTAATACAATGAAAACAATACTTTATTATAGCAGAGCCAAGACATGAAAGTGCGATACCCCTTTTACAATTTTTGAATGCGCAGAAGCGTAAGGTAAAATGCCCTTTTTGGAGCGTGGGGAGAAGGACCAGCATAATTGGTTGGGGCCAAGCGAGAGCGAAAGGTCCAAAAATTATAAGATGCCTCCCCTGAGCTCTTCGTAGGTGTACCTGAGAGCAAAGCTGCACCTATCAAAAATGTTCATAACACCACTAACTACATTTACAATATTGGTGCTTACCGTGTTTTCCAAACTGAAAGTCTCCACTGGCAACGGCGAAAATGTGACGCCAGTGGAAGGCATAGGTTCACTCTTTGATTTTATTATTCCCAACTGATTACAAGCGATTTCATGCTGTCAAATAAAAGCTCTGGACTTCAGTATACGGCTCACCAGCACGGAGACAAGTGCTTGGCACAGTCTATTTTGTAGACTGCTTGCTCGACTGGCGTTGCAAGCGTGCCTTCCTCTGACGTCAGGGCACTGAAATGTGCGGGTAGATTTGAATGTTGGATTTTGCAACGTTTTCATTTGCCGATTTCATAGTAACTGTTATGAATTCCGCGATACTAAATAGCATACAGAGAAGGGTAAACGCCGGGCATTCAGAAAATATGGTTAGTTGGGGTAACTACAAAAATAAGTACCGGCGTCAACACGAGTGCGGGCGTAATCATAAATGAGCTTGTCGTAGATTTAGAGCGCAGCTCTTAGGCGCACGTCTCCGGCTTGAGCGGCGTAACCACGCGTTGCCTTATAAGACGTCACGAGTGACGTCACCGCGCGTTGCATTATGGGTAAATTCCCCGCTAAATTTAGCGGAAAAAATTCCTCGCTTCCAGGCTAAACAGCGGAAAAAATTCCCCGCTAAATTTAGCGGAAAAAAAATTCCCGCCAAATTTTGCGTAAAAAAAGGCCGGCTAAATTTAGCGGGACCTTTAGCAAAATTTCCGGCTAAATGGCAGGGGACAAGGAGAGGAGGGGTATACCTTCCCCTCCTCCTCCTCAAGAGCTGCGCTCTATAGTTCGGCGTCACAGGGGATTGTCAACGTCTTTCGTTTTTTCAGTAGCTTTAAGGTAAAATATGTTCCAACACGAACAATGGCGTGATCACTCATGAGTCTTGCTCGGGCCAGATGTCATGCCGGCTACGCGACAGCACGTATGAGACAAGCAGGGGTGGATAAGTTACTGAAGGCGCGAACTGCGGGATGAGACTGCGTAAAAGGGTAAACACACGGCCTTCAGCATCTCGTTCATTACACACTAAAGGTGATCCGCAGAGAGGACCGTAAATGCTCGAGTTTGCGACACGTGGTGCTCGCTAGGCCTAACGCGTCCTTCGACGTGCTCGCCACGGTGCCTCACTCACCGGCGCCCATGACGGCCCAGAAGCACCAGCCGAAGCTGAAGCGGAGCAGACCTCCCTGGAACGGGATCACCAGCGGCTTGCGAGGCATCAGCAGCGTGTAGATGGCGTTGCTGAGCAGCATCAGCGCTCCGGTCAGCTGCATGGCGTAGGCGCCGTAGCGCGGCACGGCACACAGCAGCACGTTCATCAGCAGCCACAGGGCGAATGCCGTCCTGCGAAGCGGGGGCCACCCGGACTCAGAGCGGACCCGTTCCTGCCCAGCTTTCATGGGGCGCAAGGCGCGAGCACAGGCAGAAAGCCGCCTCGCTTCGAGGTCGTTCATCTTACAGGCAGACGAACGCTCTATAGGCTCAGAAACTAAAAAATAAATAAATAATAATTATAAGGCATTAATCGATGAAATAAGTTACCCATTCCACGCAGGTGTGTTCTTATATCAATGACAAAGCACCTGGCGGCTGACGATTGCGGGCAGATAGCTCATTCCAAACAAAAATTTCTTTCGCATAAAAAAATAAAAAAAACCCGAAGGTTTTTTTTTTTACAAGTTTTTGTTGGTGTTTGGGAATACGACGGAAAGAATGCAGCCTCGAAGGGACACTGCCGATACAGTCTGGAGACACTGTCCAAGGCGTGTCACATATAATAATGTCTGCAGACATGCTGGAAGTTGAGGCGCTTCGCACACGTTTCAGGCGCGTCCATTTCATGTCCGCACACCGTGTCTTTTGTGTGATGAATGAGCTGTGCGGCTTTAGACCTCACTTGAAACACGCTGAGAGCCGCGTGCAGTCACCTGCACCCGCCTACCCTATTGAAATGCGACTATAGACGAGACGACGGCCATGAATAGGGCCACGTGACCCGGCCGTTTTTGATTGGCTGCTAGGCAGACCGTAGGCGTAAAAAAGAAAAGCCCGCAACAGTCTGTCAACTGGTAGCCAATCAAACGTGACCTTTGATGTGACATCGCACGAGTTTAAGTGCGCTCTTGGCCTTACCAGAGCAGGGCGAAAGCGTAGTAGCCGGCCACGCGGTACCTCCGACCCCAGCAGAAGCCCTCCAGGTCCTGACTCAGGTACTCGGCGATCGTGAGTATTGGGAAGGGAAGGCCCTTGACCAGCGCCTCCCGGTAGTCCTTCTTGATCTGCGTCGCTGCGGGCACCAAGAGCGCGCTCAGTTTTGCAAAAACCTGCTGCGCATGCGCGAGGAAGAGCTTGTTGCTAGCGCCCCCTGTTTGGTTGGAAAACTAATGGGCGTGCCGGCTATTCCTAAGGCTGTGACAGAGGTACAAAAGCGAGGACGAAGAAAGCTCGCGAATCCCTGTCGCCATGCCGGCGCACTGTGTTGCGTATGGTTGCGCGAATTACTTTTACGGTAAAGAGAACGCCAAGCTTTTTAGATTTCCGTCGGCCAGGCATCATCCTGCGAACATAGAGGCTTGGATAGCTGACGTGAGGAGAAGGAACACGGACGGCTCACCATGGCTGCCGAACGAGTCCATCTGTCGCGGGCATTTTGTCAAGGGTACGTTGATTTTGTACGGGGAATTTTTCACACTATTCAATCAGGGTCTAGAGGCAATGCTTGGAACAGACTGCGTGCACGAGCTTTACGCCCCACATGTATCGAGCCGAACCATGCATCGCGAAGCCTATTCCAACCACTTTCCAGCCTCGCACCCAAAATGTCCGAGTCTCCGGCGTTGCGCGATAGGCGGCGCGCACTATTTTACAAATCGTGGATTCCACTTCTGCGGAAGTATACTCGTTTCTCGTTCATTAGCACTTGTTGAGGCTTTGTTTTGTGCGCCTTGGAGGGGCCAGATCCAGCCGATATTCCTTCTCCCTTTAGGCGCAGCCGACGTTACTGAGCCAATCAAGCAGCGTCTGCTCTCTGAGACTAAAAGCCATCAGCAACCTCGTTGCCCATCACCAAGCCATCAGGCACACCTGAACGATCCCGCGCTTTATCCTGTGCCCTTTTGGCCGCTGACCGAGCTCATATATGCGACACTTTTGCCACTGCTTCATTGGCTTCATCGGACCGTCGACTTAAAGTGAACCAGCGCAGCTTTTAAATGTGTTTGTTGCCCCGGTGCATGCAGCCGTCTTTCGTTTGGACTGGTTTCGTGAGGAGTGCTGTTCCCGCTGTGCTCTTCCCGCTATGTTCGTTCGCTCGCCCACTTTTCCTCCACGGTCTTCTCGCCACCTCAACGGAAAACCGAGGAGCAGCGACGACGCCGCTTGCGCGAAACCGCCGACACTCAAAAATGGTCTTTTCGAAGACAACAGATCGTAGGCGGCGATCGAGGGAAACTGTGCTCGAAGACTCTCCGGCGACGACAGAACCGTTGCGAGGTTGGAAAGTCCCATCCTTCGCCGAGTCGGAACCCCTGCGCTAAATGCTAACGCATTTCGTCGAGGATCAGCGTAGCGACAGCGGCGATTTCAGCTTTCCCCTGCTAATCCACAAACATTATGCAGTACGATTATATATATATATATATATATATACATATATATATATATATATATATATGTTTACACTTATTTCATAATATATTCCTCGCACTCGGCCTGTGGGTGCACGTAGTGACCGAATCTGATGGGAGGGGCCCTGTTGGGACACCGCCCAGGACCATAGGTTATGTGGCGGGCTCAAGACGCGGTTCATAATCTGTCTGTTGACCCTCGAGGAGCCGATTGCGAGGATACGTACAGACACACCCTAGCAGCGCAAGGTCTCGGGGCATTAATAGACCAACTTCACTATAGTCGTTTCAGCTTGGGTCCAGACGCAGCCGATGCTACGAGCGCGAGCGTGCGCGCCCTGGATAGTGACTTAGCATAGCACGGAGCGCGCGTGCTTGGCATCGCCCGTCGGACAAGCTGAGACAAGCCCGGAGCTCGCGCTTGTAGCATCGCCTCTGTCTGGACCCAAGCTGATAGACGAGAGCTATGAGGAGCGCTTTAGGCGCGCTGCATGACAGCCTCGTCATAGAGGAGGCTATGTAGTTCACGGGAGGCACACGGCCATGCTCCCGAGGTCTTGTGCCGTCTCGTGCTCTACATGCGCTCCAGCGAGGTTTCCGCAAGCGCAAGGAGACTTCCTCGACGCATGGCGGCGGCGTAGTCAAACTGGCTGCTGAGATCCGTGTATTGGGCTTGGTTGGTTCAGCCGGTCACAGCACACCCACAGAAAGAGGACGAATGTCGTGACACAGCGTTTTTGTAGCTTACCCTTATAAAAATGATTTTTGACCTCTTATTGAAAACGTGTTGACTTCTTGTTGACTCGGATTACTTTCTTTTGACTTTGACCTGCTGTTGACATGGTCAACAGAAAGTTTGTTGATTTTGTGTTGAAACTTTCCTGGTGATTTTCTTTTCAGCCGGAGTCAAAAGAAAAGCTTATGACTTTCTATTAACTTTACGGTGATTTTTTTTTTTGCTGACTTCCTGTTGACATTGTCATCAGAATGACTGCAGACGTTCTGTTTACTTCGTGTTGAAAATGTTCAGTTGACTCTCTGTAGTTAGTGTCAATAGAAAAGCTGCAGACTTTCTGTTGACTTTTTATTGAACATAGTACACCTCGACTAAATGTCAAAAGTCACGAAGCTTCTCAATAGCCTCTGACAAGGTGAGAACGGTAGGGAGCAGCTTCAGTTGTCCCGCCTCCAGCGCGAGCCTCCTACCCTTGACAACGCTTCGGCGTTCGTGCACCTCGAGCGCGCGGTGCAGTCAAAGCACGACGGAAGGCATGGGGCGCGTGCTGGAGGCCAGGCGTTCGGAAGAAAACGCCCTGTTGTTCTGAAGTAACTATGACTTCAATGGCCATGTTAAACTAGTCAACTAGTAAAGGAAAGCAAAATAACTATTTTAAAGTAGGAGAAACTGCCTTGACTCGCTTCGTCCTGAGTGGTGCTAGGCAAAGAAGCGATAACATTTATTCTAGGAGCCGTTTTTCTGGATGTTGTTTTAGCGACTGCTTCGAATTATTATTAGTTGTACCAATGCTTTTTAGTGAGAGATATCGTCCACGAACTTCGAAACACTATATTCCCTTTGACAGACTCCTGAGAAGGAGATCGGATAATTGGAACCTTAATAAGTGCTGAGGTGGTCACCGGCCAAATGATTACCTTCAATATGTAGGCTATAAAAGGCTTTGGAGCAGTCAAAGGGACTGTGATTCGGGTGTTCAGTGCTTCGTGGTGTTTGTGTTTGTTTCTAATGTGTAGTTGTGAGATATATGTAGTTCTTTCAAATACCACAGGGACACCATTTCATAACAGAATCCAAAAGAAAAGAAAGAAATTTACGTGTGTTTTTTACGTCATTTTGCTGCAGCCAATTAGGAGCAGATCGGAAAGCCGTAGTAAGCTTCCCAAACTTTGTTGAATGAAAAACTAAGCTATAAACTTTTTTTTCTTTTTTAAACGGCTGTAGCTTTTCAGTTGAAAAGCTACAGTAAAATCATCTTGGAGGCGACAGAAAGACTCTACTTTTTTATTAAGAAGTGGAGCAATATCCAAAAGAAAGTCAACAGAAAAGCTAGAGAAAGTCAGATGAAAAGCTATTGACATTTTATATCCTTTGGTGACTTTTTTCAACAGCCTTTCACCAGAAAAGCACCACAGTTTTTTGTAAGGGAATTGACACCATCAGCTCGTATAGAGTCGGCTGCACACTGACATAAGGTGACATGAAGCAGCATACACATTTTCAACTTTACATACTCGCGGCGGAGGACAAAAAGGGGACGTATCAACGTGCCTGTGTTCCCTTCTTTGTCCTCTGCCTCGGGGTTTAGTACACCTAACAACAACCAGCTCGCTTGCCTTACTACCCTTGTTCCCCTACGTGACTTCACCATCGCGCACGGCTAGGAAAGTTTACACGCCTATGAAATCACTCGCTCATGAAGTAGCACCTGTTCTTGGGTAACCCGTACCGGGATGGGTTATCTATCACGAAACACTGCCTCGCATCACGTTAAAAAGGCGTGATCTAACGCTAAGTTATATTCAAGAAAAAGCGCTTGGAAATGGTTACGCTTTGGCCCGTAAGCAAAGTTGGCGTATTGCGTCAGAAAAAGAACCTCGCTTGGCTCTTTCGGCGCCGACGAAAGACCGCCGTTGTTTGGAGAGCGAGCAACAAGACGGGAGCAAGGCTATTTGTCGGGGGCCGCTTATCGTGCCGATCGATCGGGCGATGCTTATCCATCAGCGTCTGCGAAGCTGCACCCCTCGGCTGCTGGCTCGCCACGAGGGCAAGTAGTTACCCCGAAAACGCAACCGGGAAACGCGCTGCAGCGATGCCGTCCGCGCCTGGACCCGTGGACTGCCCGCTATGTAAACGACGGCTCGCGCCGCGGGGAGGCGGAGGGCGCCTCCACCGCCTGGCTAGCCGACAGAGGAGGCGTGGAGCCACACAGGCGCGCTTGTGCAACACTGGTTGTAGTCGGAATCGAGACCAAGTCCGTTTTGTTTCTGGCCGTCTCGAGTCGTGGAGCACGCAGTGCATCGCGCGCGGGGCCAGCGAGCCTCCGTGCCCGGCGGCCGACCTGTCTAATGGTCCCGAGTTTCACTCTGCCATCACTGACTGACCGCTCGAGTCTGTGTTTACGAGAACCGGCGCTCTTCGGCACTGCACGAGGACGTGGCTCTCGAAGGCGGCCTGCGTGAACGCGATATTCGGCACCGCGATAAAGCCCGTTATGTCATGGTCAGCCGAGCGCGGTCGTCTGGCAAAGAATGTCCTTTTTTCAGTCGAAGGACGTCTGGGGGCCGGGTGCGCGCGAGTCGCGCCACTAATATAAAAGACAGTCTGAGGCCTTCCATGTATCCCATTCATCATACATAAACGTCCGCAGACAGTTTATGTGCGATTAATGGGATACAAGGAAGGTCTCAGACTGTCTTTTGTATTAGCGGCGTAATTTGAAGTAGACGAACCTGCTTTAGGCCTGTTTGCATTGTGCCATCGTCCGTGTCTTTTGTATCTGATGGACGAGCAGTGGGTCAGCTAAAGGCGGCACACTTCCTTCGGTCTTCCGAGTCTCGGCGTGATTAGCGAACGGCAGACGCGTTTCGCGGTCGATTCCTTGAATAGGAGAAATTTGAAGAGAAACCTCACGGAGGGCGCCTCTGAGGCTCTTTTCCAGATGCACTTGAATGCTGAGCAAGTTGGTCCGCGTCTTTCGCAGGGGTTGTCGTGCCGTCAGAACGCCGAGCTCTGATTGGCTGATTGAAGGGCCTCAAGGCAGCTTGCTTTGAGGTTTACATAGCCTACAATCAGAGCCAACGTTGCCAAACACTCAGTTGGGAAACTTATCGTTGAAACCTGGGCCGCTGGCGTCCACCGAGACCGAGCCAAACACGATAACAGCGCCACTCCTAATATCTTTTGTCTTTACTGTGGTCACCTTGAGCATTCAGAAAGCATGTTTTTCTGTGAAAACAAACGAAAAGAAAAACACTTTTTGTAGTATCGTTTACTGGAGATTGGTACAAAATAGCAGGCGCGTGATGTTGTCTAAATTATTTAGTTTACAAGGTTTGGCGGCACCATTAATATTGCTTTTATACAACCGTGTCTCTCCGGTGATCTCAGGTAGCTCGTTCCGACTTGGGTGAGTCCCAATTTCGGTAGTAATTCGCGTCGCGTCCGCTTAGGAGACGGGGGTTGGCATCGCCGAAACCCTTCCCACGTATATGTTTCGGCACCATCATGGCCGATTGAAGCCAACATAGAACAGGCGCAGCGGACGCTATCAAATGCGATGCTCCCCTGAACCAATACAAGCAGGCGTGCAGTTCCCCAAATGGCCGCTCCGGGAAAAATGTCGGCGTTGCGATCGCCATTAGCTCGGTTCTCGAGTACGGGTCGGTGCCACGTTTTCCGAGCAGGCTGTGTGGCAGTCTCCCAGCTGAGTGGTTCTAGCAACATTGATCCCAGCCAATCGGAACTCGGCGTCGTTCTGACGTCACCGCAACCCCAGATGCATGACTACTTGCTCTCCGCATAGTTTGACACAGTGATGGGGCGAAACTCCGGAGTTGGGCTTTCGGACTGTTTCGGAAGATGCCGAAACTTTAGAATGCAATTTCGATTGTTTCGGGGGTTCGGCAGTTTGGTAGCTATCTGGCCAACATGGCGTTGTTCCTTTTAGGGGCGAAGCTCCTTAGGGTCTAGCCTTCGGTCCGTCCGTCCGTCCGTCCGTCCCATCTGTCTTCTTAAAAAAAGAAAAAAAATGTTTGCGCAGTCGACAGGATTCGAACCTGTGCGGGAGACTTTAATGGATTTCTAGTCCATCGCCTTAACCACTCGGCCACGACTGCGAGACGAGTAGGGGGCTCTGAGATGTGGTAGTAACTCAAGAGCTGGGGATGTCATGGATGGAACGTTGCATGTAGCCGCTCAACGTCTATACAGGAGAAAGCGCTGCGGTCAAATGCGTATAAATCTCGTTAAACTTTGCATGCATTGGCTCAACGTTTGTAGACGAGAGGGCGCTGCGGTCAAATGAATGGATCCGCTAGAAGAACCACTGGCTCTGCATTTCACCGACCATAAAGCAGTAATAATGAAGTGGAAACGCAACCCGGAACTCAGCACTACCTATGAGCAATAAAAAAAAAATCAGCACCATCAGCACTACCTATAAACAAAATCAGTATCATCAGCACCACCAGAGCTTCGCCCCAATCAACATCATTCGCCACGTGGAGATGCGGTCATTTTTGGTTTCGTGTTCGTTGCGAGTGTTTAAAAGACTCCACACCTTGACACAGGCCGAAATTCTGTTAGTTTTCCGTTTATTTTACATACCAGGTTGCCTGCGGTCTGTGTGGGATCTTCGTAGATCTTACGATCCCACGCTGAAGTTTGCGGGCGCGTCGACCCATCGAGCGCGTTCTTGCTCCGTGCTCGAAGTGACGGCCAAACGGACGGCGGGAGCTCAAGAAGCGCAAGCTCTCTAGAGATGACAAAGCCCTCTGGTAGCTTGCGCGTGTCCAAGTGACAGGGCTCCATGGGTGCAGTGTGTGGGTCTCCCGAACATTTCGGTCACGAATAACGGTTGACTGATCAGTGTGATCAGTGATTTCATTTCCACTCTGGAAATCGTTTGTTTGCCTCCCCGCTACGAACCTCGAGCTCAGACGGGTCAGTTAACCAAAAATTTCAGGGCTATACACGTTTAAAAGTTAAAATTGTACGCGGTGCGGACTATCTACACGCGCTGACTTTAACGATTTTTTTTTGGCGTGTTCATTGACGAGACGTGACGGATTTTGTGAATGACAAATTATGCACCGGGATCTAAGAAGAAACTAGTTTTTATACCACACATTTGCCCCTATATACGCAGGGTGCGGACTATGGACTGAAAGATACAGTACGTATTTCTCGGTCCATACGAGCAGAGATATTATCCTCCACAGGCACCCGCGTTGATGGCGACCCCTTGAGGGTACACTCACCAAGTTCCTTGGAACCAACTGTTCCTAGATTTACAATGTTTACAGGTGGTTTCGAACAGCACGTGGGCCTATTCTATAACACGGATGTGCAGAGATCTTCCGACACATTCACTTCCACATGCCACCTGTGTTCCGTCAAGGTAAACCGCAACGTTTCCGGCGCTTGGAACAAACACCATACACGTCGTCTAGCTACTCGTGCGATGAAAACGAGCGTTGTGATTTGTGATAATTGATTTCCCCTACTTGCCCGCTTCGTTTTGGCCACGTGCCGAAGTAACTATTGTTGTGAAATCGAAATAATTTTGAGCCAACGACGTAGAACCTCAATATTTTGTGTCTTGTTGTCTGATTTTATTTCTCAGTATCTCAGATTTTATCTAAACGAGCCTATTTAGTTAAATTAAGAATTTATATCTAAAATTTTAATTATTTAATGTGGTTTATAAGATTGTTCTATTGAAATAAGTTGCAACGTTCAATAAGCTGGTCTGGCCACTCTGGGAACGCTCCGAAACTGTCCGAACCTCTCCGAAACACAGCGAGGTCCAGCCGTTCTTTCCGAAACCCTCGTTTCGGGCCCGAAACCTGCTTCGACAGAAGTTTCGCCCCATCACCATAAAAAAAGAAAAGTGATGGGGCGACTGATTAGCTTTCGCTATAGGCCCTTTTCAAAATTCATCCCATCTAGAATTTCTGTATAGGGAGTTGCGCGGGGTGTTTTCCACGTGCCGCCACGCTGCTATTCGCCGAAATCCGATCACGTGAGGAGCAGAATCCAAGTGCCGTGCAGGAAAACTACCGATACGGACGCTTCGCACGGCGTATGTTCCCCCCTGCTTTTGCTTCCTCCTCCTTTCCTGTTTTCCAGGAAAGCAGGAGAAGGAGCGCGGCGCGTGCCACCAACGCACGGCGCCGCTATTTGCCGAATTCAGTCACGTGACGAGCAGAATCCCGGGCCGCGCAGGAAAGCCGGCACTACGGGAAAGAACTCTGGCTTCCGTAGGGAACGTATACAGGAACTTTAATGCCATCCATCTGGTGGCTCAAGAAGCAACTTTCGACAAACTATTGACGGTCGTGAATTTATATTTCATCGGGCACCGTCGCCTTCGCACGTCAATGACAGATGGTTCTTCAATCACGTCAAGATTATTTCTTGATTTGTTTCAGTATCAAGGTGTGATCATCACAACTTACCACTACAAATTTGGGACCCAGAAGCCCCCTAATAGAATTTCCGCCATCAAAAGCTTGTGGAGTCAAACGTCTGCGAAGGGATTGATTGGGCCACACACATTCGTAAAGCGTCGTATTGCATCGACATCTCGAAAGTTCGGGCGTCGAATATCCTCCTCTTGAAAGTATCTTCAACTTCTACCTTCCTCAGCCTCAAGAAGGCCGCCATTCGTTTGGCGGAAATGCCATACGGCCATGATACCGGAACACCGAAGTGATAGTGATCAAAGTTGCCGAACTAAATTTCGAAACGAGTCTATTGAAACAACCGGTTGAACATTCATTTTCTAAACGTCCTAACGAAGTTTAGAACGTCCAATATCCTCCACGTTTGTCGCTGTCAAGAATCAAGAAGCAGAGCCACCCATGACGAGAACCCGAGCTTCTGTACTCTAGCCGAGACGCGCAACAATCACGTCCTTCGGTGACTTTACGGGCCTCGGAGATCGTGAACGCTTTTCGCTCGGTCAGTGTGTGCCGAGCCACTGGAACGAAAGAAGCCTGCGAGGAAACAAAAGCAGCGGACTTACGCCCAAACCATGTGAACTTCTCGTTGAAGTTGATCTCTTCGCTGTCGCTGTACCTCGGCGTAGCTGAAACAGAACAACGGGGTTTTCTTTCTTCTCTTATTCGACTTTATACAGCGAAAAACAAATCCAAGGATTTGTTTTTCGCTGTATAAATATTCGCAATACCAAACCTGTAAGTGTTTTTGTCTGCTTTTTAACCTCCAGGACGCGAAAAGGAAATAAAATAATAAAAGAAAAACATCCGTAAAAGAAAAGGAGGGGGGTAGCTTTGTTAATGTCGATATCGAGGAAAGTTCAAGTTGATTTCGAACTTTTCACCATCAACGCTTTCCACTAGTGTGATAGGTAACAAGATACAACAGAGAACATGCAGGCGAGTTAACTTTTTACAACTTGAGGAGCAAAGAAGTGGACAACACAAACACAAATTTGAGATGTTGTCCACATTTTGTTGCCAAGTCTCGGGTTTTCAAGATGACAAATAAGGAAGCTATTTTTGAAAACATTCGGAGAGGGGTGTCAAAGGGGGCCACCTCAGAGACAAAAAAATATGGAGAAAGAATGCAGTATTTGCTTTGTCGTTTGTTGCACGAGAGTCATTGGATTCCAAGGACGCGGTCGAGGGAATCCCGGGGCTGAGGGCGGACGAGCCCGACACGCGAGGACTCACCCTGGAGCGTGATGTTGACGCTGTTCAGGCCGATGTGGACCCCGACCCGGGCCGAGATGCGGTCGCTGGAGAAGGCGCGGTACGGACTAGAGACCATGGCTGTCGCAACGTGCCAGTCGCTGCCGTAGATGGAAACTGCACGGGGAACAGAGACAGTCTCCCTTGGGCACCTCGTGGATGCGACCATGCTGTCTTCGCCTAACAGCACTCTTCCTTCCCCCACAGAGCGACAGCGTACTCATGCAATGGCGGGTATAAAATACCATTTTATTCTCATTCAAGCAAATGACGGGGACCGACAAAAAAAAAAGCAGCACTATACGGTTTTACGAGCTCTATACATTTGGCAAGAGCAGCGTGACAGGGATTTTTAATTTCAGTATACATCGCTTCTCCACACTTTCCCACGCGGAACGAAGTTACAAGTAACAACAATGTGCACGCACAATACTATTCAATGATTAAAGCATTAGATCCTAAGTGCAAAGGCACTGTTTTCTTTTAATTATCGAAGATTTATGGTGTCCATATGATTATCGACACCACATGAAAACCACATTTTGGTTTCCATGTTTACCGAACTGACCGAGTCCGAAAGAGAAGGGGAGGTGTTCTTTTAGCTGTCAATAATGGTATCCCATCGAGGCTTATCCAGGTAGAAACTAGCCTGGAATTCGTCTGCTTGTGCCTTATCTCTAAGCCAAGTATGCAATAATGGGTGTATGCTACAGGCCGTCATATAGTAATAGGGATTTCGTTACTGAGCTTCATAAATGCCTTATTCAGCTTACAACCCTTTATCGCCACACCTGTTCTTCTTGGAGGTTTTAATTGCACATGTATAGCACTGGACTGCCCTGTCCTCCGGCAATGTTTTTTCCGATGCGTTCGTTGACCTTTGCCTTGACTTGAATATTTTCGAACGTTCTCACTCAAGCAACCAGAACGACCAAAAACGGTAGCAATGTGCTAGACTTGTGCCTGACACGAGAGCCAGCCCTTAGCAGTAATGTTACATACTCACCAGCATTATTGAACATATTGTTATCGAATTAACACTCTCCCTCACCATTCCTCACAAATCACGCTACACTAAGTTCACTCTGGGATTACGCGAGTGCCGACAATACCTCTATTAACTCACAGCTGGAACATCATCTCTGATAACAACAATCCGAATCTGTGGTACAACAAAACCATTCATAGGCGCTCCACCAAAACGAAAAAGGCTTTGTAGATGGGCCAAGTGTTGCGACACACCAGAGACCTGGACAAACCATGAGTGTGCAACAGGATACAAAACAGCTAGATGAAGCGAGAATTAAATTCTATACCCGCCACCTCTCCAACATTTCAGTTAACAAGCCCAAGAAATTCTGGAAGATTATTAATCCTTGTACGTCATCTCCCTTGCAATTCGCTGACATCAGCGGGCATAATATTTCCGATCACTAAAGTGCTCTTTCACTTCGTAATTTATTTAGTTCTGTCTTCACAGATGAAAGCTTGCTTAATATTCCCGTCTCGCGCCAGTTTTTGCACGCTCCTTTGAGGCCCATCACCCTTATATACGCCGGCGTCCTGAAAGCAATTGAGAACTTAAAGCTGTCTTCCAGCTTAAGGGATGATTAAATAAATTCTAAGGTTCTAACAAACACAAAGCATTCTCCCTTGTGAAATATTTTCCCAGTCACTTAATCTTTCTGAAATTCCGCGGTATTGAGAAACTGGACATATATAGTATCCAAACCTAGTGACCGTGACCTATTTACAAACGACCACCCCATAGCTTATGGAACACGTACTCCAATATAACCAATTATTTAGAAGATAACAACTTTCTTTTTAATCACCCACCTAACTAACAACCTTTCTTCATGACATTCACGCAGGTCTTTCTACCAACATTCAGACTGACGCCATTTTTATCGATTTTTCCAAAGCGTTTCATAAGGTCCCTCATAAACGTCTTATGATACAAGTTTACGAATTTAAGATAGAGCCCGCTACCATAAAATGAACATCCGAATTGTCGACTAACGGCACAAAGTACGCCACCATCAATAATTCTAAATCCCCTCGTGCGCGGTAATGCCAGGCGTACATCTGGGCAGTGCACTCGGGCCCTTACACTTTTTAAGTCTACATCGATGTTATTTCATCATCGGCTCGGTTGTTTGCAGATGACTGCGTAATTTACAGACCCATTATCTCGCCCGAAGATCACGATAGCTTGTAAACATATATTTTACAAGTTATTCAATGGTGCAATAAATGGCAGATGAGTAAATTTCGACAGACGGAAATCTCTTTCGTTTTCTCATCGTGCTCTTCTTAAACATTTTCCTTATCATCTTGACGCCTCCCCTATCACCGTTTGCAGTTGATATAAATATCTAGGTATTCATGTAACGGGAGACCTTCCATGGACGTCTCAGATCAATACTATAGTAACAAACGCAAACAGTATCCTCGGCTCTTTGCGCCGAAACATGAAACCCACAACACAAGAGATAAAACAGCTAGCATACTCAAGTTTGGTTCGCCCTAAAGGCCCCTATACACGTACAGTTGCGTTTGAGAGCGTTCGAGTGCAAGGAATAGCTGGGCACACGACATAGTGCTGGTTTCTCGTATAGCCGCCACGCAGTCAAACGCTCTCAAACGCAACTGTGCGTATACTTGAATTCGCCTCTTTTGCGCTTGACGTTTCCACTGTTTACAAAAATCACAGTTCGCACGTGCTAAATCACAGTTCAGCCAGCGCCTGCTCAATCGGAATATACTGCCAAACGACATTGCTAACATAAATTTGCCTTTTCTGGAACCACTTTCATTTCTGCTTTATACTCCGTTTACCCTTAAGCTGAGACTGTAGCCGAAGCTATAGCAGATGGACGCCGTCAGCTTTTCCCTGTCATGTGAGGACTAAAGCCAACGCATAAAAGAGAAACGCCAACACAGACAATAAAGACGCAATGTCACGGCGTATTCATTGGCTTTGGTTTAGCCGATGATCGCACCAACACAAAAGAGAACCAACTTCATGAGTGCGTAATCTTGGCGCTGCTTTATTGGCTTCATCGAACCGTGGTGTTAATTGACTGCGCCATGATCTAAGGGAAAGCGGAGTCCAAATACAGATATTCGGGTCAAACCAACAAAAAACATCCAACACGACCCAGCACAAAAAAAAAAAAAGCGTGTAATTTTTTGATTAATTGGCTATCTTTTTGTGGCTGGCTTTGACAAGCATTCTAGTCGAGCAACCATGAACATTTTCAATGATGGATAAAAACGAAATACGAGCGGTCATCAAATATTTTTATTTGGAGAGAAAAGGTGCGACCTATATGAAATCCAGTTTTGAATGCTGTTTTTGGGGATATCATTACCTTCATTTTCCACCGTGAATCTTTGGGTTTCCGAATTCAAGCGTGGCCGTACGGACACGTCATGAACCCCGTTCAAGGCGTCCATAAACAGCTACCACACCAGAAATTGAGGATAAAATCCATCACTTGGTTTTCGAAGACCCCTCATAAAAGTGCGTGAAATTGAGGAGGGATCTCTTCTGAACCAGTTGTTCATATTTTACGCAATGAATTGGGATTAAAGAAACTTTCTGAAAAATGGGTGCCGCACTTGCTCGATCCGGAGCAAAAACGCATTCGAGCCCGAACGTCAGCCGACATTTTGCCAGTGTTTCAGGCAACGGATTTCAAGCGACGATTTGTAACTATGGACGAGAACTGGGTCCACCATTACACGCCAGAAACAAAAAGTAAATAGAAACATTGCAATGGGCCCGATGATTCGGCTCCGAAGAAGGCAAAGACCATTCAGTCGGCAGGCAGGGTGATGGCATCAGTTTTTTGGGATGACAAAGAAATTTTGCGCATTAATTTTCTTGAAAATGCAAAAACTCTTACTGGTCAATACTACATAACACTTCGGGACAGGCTAAAACCAGTCATTAAAAAAAGAAAAAAAGAAAGGGCCCGGGAATGGTTAAAAGGCAGGCGTCGTTTCACCACAACAAAGCACCCGCCCATTCAAGTGCAGTCGCTCAGCAAAAACTGACAGAACTGAAGTTCAAAATCCTTTCGCATCCACCGTATTCATCCGATTTGTCTTCCTCGGACTTCCACCTATTCACAAAGGAAAAAAAAAGATTCTGTCGAATGAAAAGGTAATGGAGGCTGTGAACAGTTGTTTTGGGGATGTCGTCTTTGGGGAAGTATACTTTAAATCAGATATATATTGCCTTCACTTTTATCCCGGAAACTTTTCAATCTACCCTCGTATATATTATTTTCGGTTAAAACCCACCGAGACGACTACTAAACAAAATATAGTAGCACGATTTTGAAAAGCCATAGAGTGATTGTAAAAATATTTTCTGCAATTGGTAAAAAAAAAGAAAAGAAAGACGTTTCCAACTTTTTGTAACGCCGAATTAGAGCGCAGCTCTTGAGGAGAGGAGGGTACAGAGGGGAGCGCATGCCCCTCCTCCTCATCCGTACCCTCTCCTACTCCCGTCCTCTTCCTCTCCTTTCCTCCTCCTCCTGCTCCTCTCTTGAGGTATTTTGATGTTGCGATATACTCTGCTAAGCAATCTGAGAAAGGTATAGACGCTTTCAGCACGCGCCAGACTGAGCCGCCATTGCCGACCTTCTCTCGTCTTACCGAGATGCCGAGCCAGTGAAACGGGCGTTGCCAAGCCCCACAAAGGCGTATGCTAGGGACAAGGACACATCGAAAAGGGCAATAACCTGTCCTGCTGTGGTAATCATGACGTGGAGCGATCGGAATAAGAAGGAACAAAAACTGAAGGTCGGTTATGGCGGCGCCCATGCACAAATGAGATGGCACAGCAGAACAGCGAGTGCACGTCCCTCGGGGCCAATGGGATGTTTTCCTGCATGATCGGTATGAAGTTCTTCTTTGTCTTGCACGAAATATTCGGTGAGTGCCGTAGGCGAGAGATGCAGAGCTACCACGAGCAAGCCGTTGTCGACCTTGGCGGCACACAATTTCCCAACTTCGTCTGACGAGCCACAGAGATCGATGGGTACAGCACAGACCCATACCCATGTAGATGGCCACTTGGATAACGAGTACACCACGTTTTCATACGTGCCTCTTTGTGATTTATGAATAGTGATATCACTTGCCTGCACAACGGGTAGCTGGCATCTCCTCCTCCTTCTCCTCCTCCTCCTCCTCCTCCCCCTCCCTCCTCACACGTAACGCACGGACGACAAGACGCGCGTTGCATCATGAGACGTTTCCCGTAATGCAACGCATGGGGCCCTCATGACGTCACTCGTGGTCCACGAAAACCACGAGTGACGTCACACGTGACGTCACTTGTGGTCCTTGTGACATCACGTGTGACGTCATTATGGGAAACGTCCCATAATGCAACGCGCGGGTCACAAGTGAGACCCGCGCTTTGCATCATGGAACGTTTCCCATAATGCAACGCGCGGGACCCTCGTGACGTCACTCGTGACCCTCGTGATGTCATTATGGGGAACATTCCATAATGAAAGCGCGCGCGTCACGAGTGGGACCTGCGCGTTGCATTAGTGGGACGCTTCCCATAATGCACCGCGCGGTTACGCCGACGCCGACGGCGACGCCGCTCTAGCCGGAGACGGACGCCTAAAAACTGCGCTCTAAAAGAAGAAGAAAAAAAAAGCAATTGAATTTCTCACGGCGTCAATTTCATTTGTGCATGCCGATGCAGAGTGAAACGCGCGTAAAGTCAGCTGGCAAGGTAGGGCAAGATGAGACGCGGGGCAAAATGCGAGTTTGTGTTTAGCGCCATCCATCTCCTAGACAAGCAATCGGCGTACGTTCAAACTTCACACAGTGGTGCCGTGACCTGTACACTTTGCAGGTATAATAACTGACAGCTATCGGCACCAGTGTTTCGCAGAAAATAAAGTTGAGGTTGACCTGTCCACCCCCCGCCAAAGAAGAATTCAGTGCGAGGTTTCGCTTCGAAACGCGCACCCCGGTCGGCACCGACTCTTCTGCCAAGCACTGATTTTATTCGTATGCTCTCTTATCTCCATGCGGACCAAACTTGAGCAATCTGTGGCTGTGTTTTTTTACAAAATAATGATTTACGTAAAAGGATACGCCCGGGGCAAAACACGACAATCTGACATTCTATGACGCGCATGTCAATATTGCACGAATCTTCTGGTTGCTCCTGAACCACGTTCTTTTTCTCCCGGTGTCTAAGGTGGTGCAAATGTATAAAAGAAAAGAAACAACAACAACAAGGGCTTATAGACATGAACAAAGCTGTTGCAAGTGTCAAGCAACAGCGTCCCTTCCTTTGCACTGCTGCCACACTTTTTGGCGTACCGAAGGATGCGCTTTAAAGGCGAGCCAAACGGCTCGGTGAATGGGAAGAGCAGCGACTCTACAAAAAGAAAAAAAAACGGCTTGGTTACAAAAGCCGCTTTCTTTCCGACGTTTCAAGTTTCAAGAACATTTCTTCTGTACCTAACGTGGGGCAGAAAAAGAGGCCAAGTAGGTCGGAAAGCAGCTCCGCTCTAACGTCTGTTCCCCACAATGCAAAGCTGATGTTGGCGAAAGCAACCAAGAACCGGCGTTCCACTGCCCCCCCCCCCCCTACCTTTTCTCAAGAAAAAAGAAAAGAAAAGAAATAGTTGTGAAACAGAAAGGAAATATTAGTGATCCCACGAAGAAGCGCGCAGAGTCCCAGCCTTCTGCAGACCGTGTGATGCACACCTCAAGAGACTGGCAGTGCCTGACATGCAAAGAACTTTGGAGACAAGCGGCCCCGCTTTCAGTATGGATCGAGTGCATGGAATGCAAGGAGTGGGCTCACGAAGAGTGCGTTGGAGCTCACACAGTGCAGTTCAAATGTTTTTATTGCAAAAACTGAACGCATATCAAGTTTTTGAGTGTGTCTCATTGTACCCCACTACGTTGCCTCATTCCCCCCCCCCCCCCGCAGGGCGGGGCAAAGTGAGACATTGTTCGACTTTCCAGATATTGTAGTTTTGTTTAATGTTTCGCTCGTTCCAGTTAAGTAATATTTGCTGAGCACAGAGTCAAGACGTCTAAGAATATCCCCGTGCTGTGTGTTCTTAATATTGAAGTAAAAATAAAAATTACCATTGAAATACACTTTTCTTTTTGATTTTGCCCCACCTCACCCTACTCCACTTGGAGCCTCGCGCTTGATGCTGTTACATCTCTGTCTCGCTCACTGCAAATTGTTGTGTGTATGTTTATACAGCCGGAAGTTAGTCTGCCTCAGTGGGCGTCTGGTGTCTCAGCTGTAGATGAGCAAGTTTAGCCAGTGCGGTACAACCGCTGGCCTGGGGTCTTTAACGTGCACCACGCAGTAGTGATACACGACCGCACGCCGGTACGATGCTCATCCAGATCGAAACGGGCAGGGGTGGGGATTGAGCCCAGCATCCTGGGTTCTGCAGCGCGAGCTTTCGCTCCACGTGCTCCGAGCTGGTGTGCGCTAGACCACTCGGCCACGCGATCCCCCTGTCGCTCACTGCGAGCATCCAGGGCATCTGACACCCACAAATCTGGTGCAGTTTCTGTCTCTCGACGTGGCGTTCCAAGCGGCACATGACGACAAATGCAAATCAAGCTATTCTTGAACACGTATTGCCAGCTGTATTTGATATTAGAAAAATGCAACTTGCCGTAACTGAATGGAAAAAGTTTGATTGAACACTGAACTTGACGTGTAATCTATCGATATGCAGTCGTTGAAAAATGTAATATCAAAAGATGCTTTGTACCTAAGTAAGATGATTTCATCTGACTTATACAGACTTCGTAGTCACGCGGACATCACATTAAGAAGAACAGTTTACCAAATGTTAGCTGAATCGAAATTGAGGTATGGAATAACGATCTACGCATTCTGTTCGAACACCAAAAAGCAAAAAAATTGATAACATGATAAAAAGAATGGTAAAGAACGTCACTTATGGAACCCGGCTCGAGCACATCCCATTCGAAGAACAGCTTACCGAACTTAATCTTCTGGCGATAGGTAATCTGAGGAACTATACAATCATCACGTCAAACTACTTCACGACTGATTACAAGACAAAGTCAACCAGACAAAAACAGCTTAGGAGGACCGAGAAATATAATATTCCTAGAGTATATACGAATTATGGAACACGATCAAGAAACTATTATGTTCCGAATCTCTTTAATCAACTTCCTGGCCATTTGCAGGAAATGCAGTCATTACGTACAGTAAAAAAAGAAATATTGAAATGGTGTCAAAGCAGGTCGATTTGAATTTGGAACGGTGCCCTTATATTTTATCCATGATCTCGTCTCGTCACTCATGACAAGCAATTTTTGTCGCTTCTTTGCTCATTACCGATTCATGGCCACTGCTTGTGTTGGTTTTTGTTTTAATGACTTTGCTGTTGAACATTTAGTTTCGAATATCTTCTTGTTGCTTTTGCGTTTCATTATCGGCTTAGTATCTGGCTGATTCACGAGCAATATCTACGGTATCTTTTTTTTTACATATTTATATATTTTTCATGATTCTTTTCGCTGGGATAGAAATTTTCCGTGTTGAGCGTTACTTGTCGTTTTTGGTTTTCGCTACTGCTGCATGCGGTGTTTCTTCTTTTTACGCGGGATGAATGCAACGGATATATTTGTGCGACGCAAAGTTCAATCCGCGAAGTGTTAATGATTATTAGGCCACAGCACAACACACCACGGGTTCTTGCAATTTGGTTTTTGTTTTATTCTTGTTGTTTTCCTTTTTTTCTGTAGTAATGCGTTGGGGGGGGGGGGGGAGCACTTGTACAATTGGACTGCCCGTTCTCACACACAAGCACACATGTGCTTAAGTGAGACGGCTCTGGAAATTGTATGTTGGAAGAAAGCCTGAAAAATAAAACTATTCTAAAACTATTCTATTCTAAACCTAAATGTCTCATTATTTTCGTTAGTTGACGTGATTCCGTTTTTACAGTACGAGGAAATAACACTATATTTAAACTTTATTTTTTATTTAAAAATGTACACTCTCTGTACACCTCATTGCTTACTTTTTAACTCACTATTCGCAACTCCAGCCCGCCGTTCGCCCTCCCGCGGACGAAGGGAGAACCAGAGGAACGGGGACGGCAGCGGCGGCGACGGCGCGGAAGCGGTGGCAGGGGCTGTCGGCCTCGATGCCTGAAGCCGTTGTAACGAAAAAGTGAGCGCGTTAAGATAGGAATTCTTGTGCTCCGCCTTGCAGCAGCCGTTGCACGAAGGACCGGGATGTCTAATTTCATCAGGGACTTTTCGTATATTGCATACGCTGCGGATTTCTGGTCTTGTGCATGACCGCCAGCTCGATCTGTGCTCAACGTGACAGCAAACGCTCCCGCTGGTAACGTAGAGTTCTAGCGTACGGTCTACGAAAAGTCTATTCTTTGCCCTCAGTAGGAGAAAACTGGTCGCTCAACGATATCTCGAGCAATACACATCGGCGATGGGTTCGTGTTTTAAGGCCGTAGGAACATGAGCATTTATTCGAAGCACCTTTAAAAGATAGAATACGCGTACTTACTTTTAGGTAATTACAAAGTAAATAAAGAAGTGCCCGAAGCATTTTAAGCGCATCTGTGTTAGCCAGCCGTTCGTGACAAGAGCTTAGAACGGGCAGTTTTGGCGAAAGGGGCCAAAACGTTGCAAATAATACGGTACAAAAAAAAAGTACCGGTATATTAAAATATTTATTTTTGATAGATCAATAAATAAAACACATAAACACGCCGATTATGGTCAGTTTTAGCATGGCGTTACCGCATGGCTACCATTGGCCACCGGCACGGCAGCGCTCCTGTCGCGCCCGCTGAAAATTATGCTTCAAAGGCGCAGCGCGAGCTTCCAGTTGTAATGCTACGCCGCACGGTAGCCTGCGGTAACAACATACGGTGACAAACTTCCTATCAATAACCATAAAGAAGTTTGATCAGGTGTTGCAATACACTAAAACCGAGACGGTGAGCAGCGAGCTGCGAGCCTGTGGCACGAAGACATCAATACATGTGAACGCTGTTCTTCCGAAGCTTGACGGTCACCGTGCGCGGCTCACTTTTTAGAGCACTAATGGCCAGGCAAAGCTTAAGCACGATATCTTCATCACCCTCAAAAATATTCTGCCACAAACAGTGACGTGGCCGGTGCCTAAAACGCGCTCGCTCACCACAAAGCTTCGCAAGTTGAGGTTTCTGCAACTTTTAAATATCATGACTGGAAGTCGTAAGCGCCGAAAGGCGGGGACAAAGTGGTGTTAGTTGGTTGTTCATGACTTCCAGTCATGAACAACCAACTAGCCCAATTTAACATTCTGTTTTAAATATCAGCATGCTCGTTTTGCTAACGCGCATCAACATCTCCGTCACCTGAAATATGATCCTGCCCTAACGATTTCGCGTTTGTAGAAAAATAAATCTTTTTTAACGCACTGACCAGCGTCAGCGAGCAGGCGCACGGGAAATCCTGGAGAATCTATCCCCGTCTCTTCCGCCATCTTGCAACTACCGCCCCGCCACCTATAGGGCGTTGGAGTTGCCAATATCCAACAGGGTGAGGGGTTTTGGGGAATCCCTACCCCTTTAATTAAAACAGCCGGACTTAACTTATCTTCGTTTTACAGAAATGTTCTTGTTCTGCATCATGTTTGCATGAACAGATAGGAGCCGATGAACGAAGAGTTGTGGCAGATACGTGGTTTCGGAGGGCGGTATTAGGGGACCGGTGGCCGAGTGGGCTAGCGCACACCAGCCTCGGAGCACGGGGTAGCGAAAGCTCGCGCTGCAGAACCCAGGGATCCCGCTATCCATCCCCCAACCCTGCCTGTTTCGATCTGGGGAGCATCATACCGGCGTGCGGTCGTGTATCACTACTGCGTTAAAGACCCCAGGCTAGCGGTTGTACTGCACTGGCTAAATTGCTCATCTACAGCTGGGAGACCACCCGTTGAGGCAGACCAAGTTCTAGGCTCTCATGAACATACACACAACCCAATTTTTGAGGACGATATTGGTATCGGGAGCTCGCGTTGCCACTTGGAAGCATGTCTTTAAGCGCGCGCCCAGAGCGGTGCCGCGACTTCCATTAACTATTTGCTAAAGTCCTTACGGTGTCTTCGCTGCTTAAAAGTTTTGAAAATCTGGAAACGAATTCATCGAGCTTTAACAAAAACCGATGTTAGGGCCTGCGTTTTACAGTGCAGGCTCACTTCCAGGCCACGATGAGCGGACTTTGAGACCCGAATATTTCTCGAGGATAAAAGACGTTCCTTATCCAGCGCCTAAAGGCTGGGCGGTCGAGTGGTCTTTGGCGTTATGCGGCATGACCTAGAACGTTACGAAGAATGACAAACCGGTACGAGACATTTTCGCTGACATTCCTGCGAAGTATGTGCAGTTGCACGCTTATACTTTGGGGGAATAAAAAAGAAAAGCCACAGGAAATGACTGCGGACACCTGTTAAAAACAAGGAAGTGCAGGGAACGCGAGGCCTTTAAATCGAAACTAAAAGTCGGGTCTCTACGAAGGTCGCCTATTATCTGGGAAACAAACACACACATTTCCCCCTAAAAAATAATTAAAAGAAAAGCGCGACAAGGCGAGTTAGGTGCCGTTGCAGTGTCTCGCGCCGGAAGCGAGCGGCGCGGCCGGCCCCGGGAGCGCTGTTCCCGGCGCGTACCCGCACGCGTTCGAGGATGTGGCGGACAAAGGGGCTTCCATTAGGCCGGAGCCATCACACTTAGGCGTCCCCCTCTCCTCCGCGGGCATTAGCGATAAACAGGCCTCGGCATCAAAATAGCTCCTCCTTCCAACAATGTCAAGGACAGCCGTTTCTCTGGGAGCAGGGAGCCGCATCAATTAGCCATCGACAAACGGCGCGCAAGGTCGCAGCTCACGCTTGCCGGAAGGACTGAGCGTTGCCGACGCCGCCTCGCGCACGCCCGCGGCCATTCGGGACCCAAAACGCCAAAACGTCTTTTGGCCGAAGCGCGCCCACCACCGTACACGGCAAGTGCGGTGCCGGGAACGGTCTCCGACTGATGTTTACCGCGTCCTAAAAACTGCCTGGCGGCGTCGCTGCAGCAGTGGTCGATGTGGCAGACACCCGTTCTCCAGGTTCACAGTCCACCGAAGCTTCGGCAGCCAAGAGTATGCGCACTGCAAGTTGGTCCGCTTCTCTTGCAGGGCTCGTGGTGACGTCAGAAAGACGCCGAGCTCTGATTGGCTCTGATTCAGGAGGACAGTGGGTAGCCTTGAAGGCAGCTTGCTTCGAATATCTACCCACTATCCTTCCAATCAGAGCCAATCAGAGCTCGGCGTCTTTCTGACGTCACCACGAGCCCTGCGAGAGAAGCGGACCAACGCTCCGCATTGAGACGCCGTGACGACAGCGATACTAGCGTTCTTTCGTACTTCTTGCCTGGACTTGCACGCCCCGCCGCCAGGATCGCGGCCTCGGACAGCGTGACAGGCTCCCCGACATGACACTCGGGCCTTTGGGACGCCATTCGTTGCCACTTCGCGTTCCCTTTTTGACGCATGGGCGGGACGCTAAACACTCGAGTCGGAGACGCGCTCCAGGCGCCGTACACGGTGGTACACGGCGTCCCACGTCCCGCGGCGGACCGACCGGCTCCGCGATGCCAGGCGCGGATGGCAGCGAGGGATGCCCACGTCTTATCCGCGACGCCCCGCAGCGCGCTCGCCGGACGGCCCGTTCGATCTCGGCGAGGCAGTCTCCTCCGATCGGACTTCCGCGAGCTCACTCAGTGACGGGAAGACGGCCAAGGAATTCGGGCCCGCGTGGGACGGCTTCCTCCGGCGAGGATGGCGCGTGCCCTTGGCGAGTTTCTCCGCCGGCGAAAACGGTCCTAATCAGGGCCGCTTGGCTCGGAACCGCCTCCACGGAGAGGAAAGTCTCCCGATACCCAAACGAGATCCTAAGCAGTCGACGCTTTCCTAGGACGGACAATATGCAGGGCCCCGCTTATACCAGAACTGTGTGCGCTGTCCACGTCCCACTGTTTCTTGAGCGGCGAAATGGGAATTTCTCTCGAACAAGCATTAGCGAATATAACTCAGCATTAATTTGACAAATCTCACTTTTCACGCCGTGTTTTAGGTCTGACCATCCACACGTAGAGTCTCTCGTTTATGTTACCGAAACATTTCTGCATCTAATGTACCCGACGTACAATGTTAACTTGGCGTGCAAAGAAAATACTGTAAAAAAAAAAGGTCTATGACTCTTTTTTAAAGTTATGTAACAAGAAAAGAAGCGAAAATAATTAGCTGAATGCGAAATGCATCAAATAGCCCTCAAAAGAAAAAGAATGCTGTCGCTACGCCGAAAGGGAAAGTTGCCAGGGAGGGATCCTTGTCGGGAAGTTGCGTCCTCCTTGGCGAGTCTTCGGCCGCCAAGATTGGGCGTCAGGAAGCTCGCGAATTAAAGGAAATAAACGATGTCCGTGACTACTGCACTTCGCTCAATGTGTTCGACTGCGACACTCAAGTTCTACTAAATGGAACCGTGATACTGCGCGACAGCTTAAAGAAACACTGACAAGTCAAAATCGTTTTTTTTTTTTTGCAGCGGAGTTGTTAAGGGCTGCTTTCCCCAGGATCGTGTCCCCCGCAAAAAATGTCGTCACAAAACTCTGGTTGCCGCCGTCGCTCATAGATGGCATTAGCTGTCCAGAGTGTTGTGTTTATCCCAAGCGATTGAAAACGAAGCCTGGATATTACCCTCAAAAATCGAAGCTTGAAAACTCAATATTTGTGAAGTAAAAAAAAAAATCAGTTTTCAAAAGCCTAATTTGAAGTTCCCGTGTAATCCGCGCCAGTCCAGTGTCGTCGGAAGATTGAGTCGCCCGGCAGCTCGTGTTTCTCTCTCGCCTCGGTGTCGAGTTCGCCCGCGATCAACCGATCCGTGCGTGGCGCCTATCGCTGTGAGTAGACGACGCTTCACTTTCGAGTTTGAAGTTGTTTTAGGGCCATTTCAGCGAACTCAAATTCTTTGAAACGGTGTGAGGTGGAAGAGGACGCGCAGTGGACTTTTGGGAGCGACGTGAGGGGCCATGTGGCGCCGGTGCTGCGTGAAAGGCTGCCCCGGCGGAGTCACAACCGAAACTGCGGTACACAGACACCCAGTTGCTTTGACAGGATGGAACTTGTCATTCTCAAGTGATGACAAGTGCCGGCCCTCGTTGGCCACGAACGCCAATTCCAATATTGGTCGACAGATGGATCGTTGACGAGTGCATACGTCCGAGTGACGCGGTGCTCGTGCCCAATGCGTGAGCTGGATTCGACTCACGTGCTTGGGCACCGAGGATGCATCGATTCCAGTAAAAAGGCGGAGAACTTTCGAAAGAAACGAAATAGACCGCTATATCTTCAAATTTTTGTACCGAAAAGCAGGCTTTAGGTTTTTTTACTCTCGTGCACTAGTTTTATTTTAGAGCAGTAAACGATATGCGATTAGTAAAATCGCAATTTATCCCAGCCGAAAATTGATTTCATGGTCCCTTTAATGTGCAACGCAGTCAATGTGCTGACGCGAGCGTGCTACTTCATTTAATGCCTCATTTGCTAGAGATAGAGAGTACGTGCCACGTGGTAATGAATTGAAAGGTGAAGTTTCACGCTCGAGCCAGCGGCTTTGATAGTGCTGTACTGGTTGCGCACTAAATGTAAAATCGAGGATACACGACTTGCATTAACGTCACATCAGGGGCCATTATAATGGCCTTTCTGCTTAGCGTGGACCGATGTGCAACATGCATTTTGCAACGTTGCATTTATGTTTCTCGTGAGGAACAGGTAGGAAAGACTACCATCATGGTGCGATGACGTCACGAACAGGGCTTAGACTCCATACATCACATGGTCGATTTTCGGGGACATTCGCTGCAATAAGAAGTTTTCGAGGAAATATCGAAATTGTCATTTATGTGCGTTCTATGACACCCAGGAAATTATTCCTCAGGAACATTACGATCCGTTGTCAAGGGAAGCAGAAATTCATAAATTAGTTAATGTAAACTTCAATGACACAAAGAAATGTAGAGATGCGGAAGAAAAATTATATGCAGCCAAAAGTTTAATTACATTATTGCGTATTGATATTTTATAACAGCGATTTACAATATTATCGGGTAAAATTGCGACGCTCGTTGTTGTTCAGTTGAAATTACCATTTTAGTGCCTGCGCCGAGGCGTTGATGTCCCAGAACGTTGGGGATGAACAAGAGAACATGCATATATGTATACTTGTGTCGGGGCCAACAGTAAGATGATATCTGGAGCCAGGCACGTAGCCAGAAATTTGTTTCGGGGGGGGGGGGGCCGCCCATGACAAAATGTTGTATGAGGGGGAGGGGGAGAGGAGGCCCCAGCAAAATGGAAGATTTCGGGGGGGGGGGGCCGGGCCCCATGGGCCGCCCCCTGGATACGTGCCTGTCTGGAGCACAAGGAATACGTGCGACGTACCAAAAAATATCATACAGCGTTTCACGCGCATTCATGTGCCTCTAATACCCCACGGGCACCCTTAATTAACTCAGCTTTAACTGCTGTTAGGCGGCACCACAGTTACCGCGCTCTACTCTCGGACAGCTATTTTTAGAAGAGGTGAAGAGCGCGCGTGCACTGCTTCGATGGGTGCTCAAGATGCTCAAGCGCACGTTCGCCCATAGCTTTGACTAGTAGCTACGTATCCAGCTCGGATCCACACTGCGAGCGCGATGCTTGACAAGCCCGAGCTTGCGCACGCGCGTTCGCAGCAAGATCCAGCTACCATGCACGCGCACTTGATGCTCGAGTGCGCAGGCAATTGTGCTGGATCTTATACAACGCGTTCGCAACCGCTTGTGCGAACGCGGATCCGCATCCATGTGAATGAGCGATAGAATGAGCTGCGCTTAGGGTATCGGCACTCCGTTCCCCGACATTGCTGTGGGCGCCGCCATTTTGGTGCTTGTACCGAGCAGACGCAACTGCCGATCGCCGTGATTCAAAAGTGCGACTTCCTCAGCATTAGACTTGATATCAGGAAGTTCATGTAATACTGCTTTGCTTTGTCGCGAACTGCTTAAACATTTGTAGATGACGGAAAAGCGTTTCCTGTGATTTCAGATAAAGCTTCAGATAACTGGCAGCCATGCATGATTTTAAGCCACAACTATGGCCAAGTGTCGTTACTCTGAAGCGGTGCTTATTTAGTGGCACTAGCTTTGACTGCACAGCCGCAGAATGTTGTCCGCATGTATTGTGCGCTAACTGTGGCTGCAGCTTAAGTATGCCCGTCTAATGAAGGTATAAAACAGCGGTTTTCAAACCGTGGTCCGCGGACCACCAATTGGGGTCCTCGAGAGTGTTCGGTCCACACAAATTCGAGGATTTTTAATGGCCAACTGAACTTCCACGGGAGGGGCAGCCACAGTCTTCAGTGTGCGTGACTAGGCCGATGCAATTATCAAGAACCTCGATGTTTGGAGCAGCCGGATGGAGAGCAAGGTTTTAGATGACTTTCCCCAGCTGAATCGTTTTGATGAGTCCTCCGAACTGCGGCTGCCAAGAACGTTGAGGACCGCGACTGAAGAACAATTGCAGTCCCCTGGAGCACGATGGAGAAAACACTTCCGCCATCTCCGTGCCAACACAGACTGCATAATTAATAAGTTTCAAGAGAGACCGGTGGAAGACGACGCGCTGTCTGAGCTCTCCTGCAACGCATCTTTGCAACAATTAAGTGTTGCCGCGACGCCCCCTTCCCATTGGGTGAGTGCAATTGTGCTTTCCTAATAGCCCTCACATATGCGAGAAGGCATTAAGACTCCTGCTCACATTTTCGATAACTTTCCTGCGTGAATCTACGTTTTCTGCATTAGTTCACATCAAATCAAAGTCACAAAACAGGATGGTATTGAGCCGCACTTGCGACTTGGATTTTTTTCCAGTGAACTTGACGTCAGCACCTTGTTTACAACACGCAAAACTAATTTTCACACTGACCGTCTACTGCGAGGGCTAGTTCACATCAAGAACACCAGAACGTGATCCAGGCAGCTGCAAATACAGTACCATTTTTTGGCCCTTACAGTGGTTAGCACACCTTCCCAGTGAGGAAACGCGGAGCTCGAATGCTACCACAATATTGCTTTTTGATTATTTGGTTATCTTTATTTCCGCGTGATCAGTACGGTTCAGTCATACGCCCACACTAGAGAAGCCTCGCGTGCCAGTGGCTCTCTTCTGGCAAAGTGCTGCAAAGTAGCAGTCGTCCAATACGCTCGATGGGACAATTTCTAGATGCTAAAACATTAATTTGAAGCAACTTTATATATTGCTATAGAATTGCAAACGTCCTGCGGTGTCCGATTCTGGCTCCTGCGGCAGGGAAAAAGTAAGGTTTCTTTTTCGATATTTATTTTTTCTCGTAAACATGGCGGCGAAGGTTCTTGTAGCACATCATACTGTGATGTGCTAAAAGAAATCCCGCCGCTAGATCATAACGGTATCAGAACACTGAAGTTCCTGGCTTCGCTATGATTAGAATATAGCTATACGAGTAGTACTTGCGGACAACTTTCTGGGGCTGTGCAGTCAAAGATTTTCGCGACTCCAGCAAAACTGACGGCACCTTGGGGGAGCACTGAACTGACCGAAACAGGTCCTTTCTGGATTTCTGCTCGTCTTTCCTGGCTTCCGTGATTCCGTGTTGTCGGCGGTTTTCGCGATAGCAGTTGTCCCGGTGACTCTGTGGTAACTGTATAGTATCAGCTTGGTACCCAGGTTGCTCTGAACGCAACCTACGTAAACGCGTAAACCAGACATTCCGTATAGTTATCAACGTTCACCGTGGAAGCACACTGGGCAGTTTTTTCATCGCTTCCTCGAAGAAAGTCAAGCCACTGGAAGCTCGCTCACGCCAACACATCGCCGCTGGTTCGAAACGTGGAGGATAAACATCGGGGAAAACCATTTCGAGTCCAATGCTTGCTTGCCGATGCCCCAGCGTTGTGCGTTGAGCTGGCACACGGCATGGCAAGCCCTGTTTTAGTTTGCCATATTTGCCCGATGGTGGCGTCCCCTATAGACCAACTCAACTCACTAGCATCACGCGACTGCGGTGGCGCTGCTATCGGTACTGCGCACGCGCAAACGTTTCTTTGTTTCTGCGCATGCGCACCGTGTTGGTGTACAGGTCGCTGGAGTTGCGAATATATGCACACGTGTGCTCCCGCCTTTGAAGGCCCACCAAGGCTGTGCACGCGCACTCCTAACTTCTGAGATGCCACAGAAAGTTGCCCGCGACTATATCAGGAACAGTTCTGTACAACGGTGTGCGTGGCACGAGCACGAACGCAGAGCTCGTTCACCCTTAAGGCCGGTTCAGACACTTGCGTTTGAGTGCGTTTGACCGCGTTGCGGCGAGAACCGAAAGCGAGTCACCAGCATATCTGTGCTTCGTATGAAGCGTGGGATCCAATCCGATGGAATCATCTCGGCACGCGATATATGCAGCAGGGATGTCCTTGCCGTGCGCGTTCTTGCGCCTGCTCACCAGCACTGTGCACGGCCGAACACGCTAGGCAAAGCGCGAACATGTCTGAACCGGGCTTTAAGCTGAGACTGCAGCCGAAGCTACGAGCCCGCGCTCCTTAAAAATTACATCCTTCTTTTTGTCACGGCAGAAAATGCGGCAGAATAGCGCGCACAAAAGACGCCATCGTGCAGGTATATATAAGAGCTATCCAAAAAAAGGGCTCTCTGGCCGATTCCATTTTCAGTGTTGGTGCGTAGGGCGCGTGATTTGCTCGCTTTCGGAAGCGAGGAACATGCGCGTGCTGAGAAGATCGCACGCTCGGCTGAGGATTCGTAAATACTGGAATGGTGCGGATGCCTTCCTCACGCGAGTTCTCGTGCGGAACACAAGACTCAAGGTCAAGAAGACCAACGACATAATGAAGTGGTTTAATACCTAAAAGGTGTTATGGTTACATTGAATTTCACAGAGAAGGAAAACGATTGAAATCTCTAGTTTCAAATTGAAGGTGCAAATTGAAATTTGTCAACTGTTTAGGTGAATTATAAATTCTACAAGATTACAAACACACCTTCTAGCACTTTTCGTTTTCGGTAGCATTTCCTGCACGCCTCTCGGCTTTTATATTTATGTACACAGACAAGGAACGATGACAACATTTGATCCGCCAAACAAGAGAAAATGACGGTTCCTTTAATAGACCGATCTCAGTAAGCGTTCGGCGCATGCGTGACGCCGCCATAACTTTAGTTCACAGGAGGCAGACGGCCGTGCATGTTGGGGCTCGTGCCGTTTCGTGCTCCACACGCGCAGAGCTCCAGCGGGGTTGTCGCACGTGCAGAAAGACTTCCTCGATGCATTGCGGCAGCAGTGGCATAGTCAAACTGGCTGCTGAGATCAATCTATTCAAATAAGAAATAAAAATCACGCCCTTCATTCCTAACGAAGGCTGTTTATGTAAAATAGCGCGACAAAACGGCCGCGCTGACCCTGCGCATGTTGACAGCGCGAAATTCGGAGGAGCTGAGCGACGTCACGCGGCCGCCGAGAAGTACAGACGGGATAGAGGGACGCCGGTGTCGTGCGTAAACATTTCCGCTCGCCAACTATCGAGAACCCCTCGACGTGTTTCCGTCTGTCTTGCAAGTAGCTTCAAACGTGCCAGTGCACGAGGACCGTGTCTCGAGCGGCCCTTGGAGGCATATGGCGGCACAGCACTGCAATGAGCGGCCCTTGGAAGCAAATGGCGCCGGATCACCCACTCGTGGCAGGTGTCTTGCGCGTTCCACAACAATGGTTGGCGTTAGTTGTAAAAAAACGCCTTTATTAAGGTGCTTTATCGCGAACGAAAGCGCTGGACCTCCTGAGTTATCCAAGTACCGCCATCGTTTGATCGTGGCGCGGGTGCTCTTATTGGATGCAGGTGACGCGTTGCTGCAGGCGCATCCCATATCCAGACGCGCACGCTCCTATTGGTCTGTTGTGGCTACCGGTGACGCGCCACCGTTTGCAAGCACGCTCCTATTGGTCTACTCTAGATGCGGGCGCCGCGCCTAACTCGATGGGCGGCGACGCTCCGCCATTTTTTGGCTCAAGTGCAGCATGCACCAGCTTGGCGGTACTTCCAGCGCTTTATCGCGAAAGAAGGTGCATCGCCGCCCTGGCGGCTGAACGCCTTGTTCAAGATGGGGCCCGTGGGACCGCAGCCTTAAATGTTCCCATTGTGGCTCTCGGCATCGGTTAAATGTACCTTATTAATCCGATGAGTGACGAACCCTAAAACCGCGGACGCACTGCATACACATCATACAAAAGACAGTCTGCGGACACTGTCGGAGGCGTTCCTTGGACCACATTGGTCTGTAGATGTCACAGGGCCTTTTCTGCTTATGATTGGTTCAGCGATGATAAAGCAGGTACAGAAACATGAAGAACACCATTTGAGTGCGCTAATGAGTTTCATCAGATTGTGTACTGTTGGCTGTGTCTCGACTTGAGGTGAAGCCAAGTATTTGCTTTTTGGTAGTAAGTCTGCACGCCTCTCGGGTTTTATATTTGTGTGTACAGAAAATGAAAGAAGACTCTTAAGACTGCTCACGTGTAGAAATGCCAAAGCATTCCTACAAGTAGAGCCTTCCTTTTTCACACGGCGCTCCGGCGGTTACGTCACGCTCCCCCAATGCGCAGACGCGGCAAACCCCACCGGCTCCACGCCTTTCGTGACGATGCATCTGCGTTGCTGTGCTTTTCTTTCTGTTTTATTTTTCTGAGGCGCGTCCGATTTCATCCTGAGCGCCCCCGCCGACTTCCGCAACGAAGCATCTGCGTTGCTTCGCTTTTGGCCAATGGGAATCTAACTGCCCCTTGGCTGCTACAGACGGTTACATACAACGCCGGCTTCGCTTCATGAGACAGTTAACGCTTTGGCATTAAAACTTTGTTCAAAGCGTGTACCAAGCGGACATGCTTGAGCCACGTCCGCATATCTGCAGCCGCATCTTTTGTACGAGCGACTGCTGCTTTAGCTTTCTATATTATGGAACTCAAGGCCGCTGATTGTGACGTGAGCAATCGGACCTTTCAGAAAGCTCATCGCACGCGCGACGTTTTAGCCAGTTCCGAAGTGAAATTTTCGGGTTAGTCAGTCTGCCACTGACGTGCAAACACAACTGCAACGCCATGTCATTGCGTAAGCCAAAAAAGAGAAGCCGGACGGAAAGAATAACAGACGCGGATGCCCCACTTGGACGGCGCGTTGGGCACGCCCCGCTGCTCAAAGAACGAAGAAACTGGTGGCGTAGCATCCCATTATCGATTGGTAGCGCAGGTAGGTCCCTTCCTCGATTTTTAGTTCGTGCAGCCACCGCCTGGTGCCGTCGGTATGCGAAAAGGTCCATTAGACCGAGAAAATCCGCGCGAGTTTTACGCCGTTCGGTGAATTTCAGGTTATCTTCACTCTGCAAAAACAACTGCAGCCTCGGCCTCGAGAATCAAAGCGCGAAAAGCCAAGACTTACTCAGGATGACGAGCTCCGACCAGAAGGCTGCGACGACGCTGATGAATGCGGACAGCCTCTGGAAGAAAACAAAGAAAGCGACGTTTAGAAACACGAACCCTTTGTGAACTTTGCCAAAAGCGTTAGCGCAGGCGCAACCAAAAACTGGTTACACGCAGGCCGAAGCAAAAGCATAAAGCGTAAATGGCCAGTAGCACGGCAATGATAAGCCCACAAATCACATAAAGAGCGTATTTAGTCACGATTATTCGTACTTAAGCCTAGTCAGCGAAATTCACCACGCGGCGCAGTGGGGATCAAAGCCAGGAACATGCGATTCGCATGTTCCTGGCTTTGATCGAGAAGCAACTATAAGTTCTAACCAGGGACTTTGTCAAATTGAACTGTTTGAGGTGGTTGTAAAATGCTCGTGGCAATGTGGGCTAAAGGTACATTCGGCTCGTCTGAATCGTCCACTACAAACATGAATATGCTTAAAAGCTGAGATTTTTAACTTCAACAAATGAAACTCTGCTTCCGCTTGTTTTCTTCTCCTGGTGCCTTTCTATCACGACATACAAACTCGTATGTTGCCTATTAAATGGGATAGATAAAAAAAATATGCCTGATTTAACTAAATATGGTAATCAGCAAAATACAAATGTAACGTATATGTAACGATGCGTTCCTTTTTTAAACTGTAACGGGAACGAGTTCCTTTTTCACAGATGGAACTTGTAACGGGAACGCGTTCCAAAAATCAGAAGGAACGAGGAACGAGCTTTCGTTCCTTTTTTTCTTTTTGAGGAACGTGTACAACACTGATACAAACGCACGATCGGACAGCACATCGAGCGACGTCGCGATTCCGCACAGCAGTCAATAGAAACCTCCCCTCGCGATAAAGGACATCATAACCTACATCAACAAGAAACTAATGAAATCTGGCTCTCCGGCCCGCATAACAAAACTACGCACCTTAGAGAGCTGAAAACTCCGTGAGAATGTGGCGCTGGCGAGGCTAATAAAATGGGAAAGCTTGAGCAGATGACGTTGCTTGGATCAAAAGATACAAATGGAAAACAAGATTTTTGTATGAGCCGATGCCTACCTAAATCCGGGGACACACTGCTTCGTACATCGTGAAAAAGAAAGTCTGCATACAGATTGGAACGCGAGTCACCGCGAGATCCCTGCTTCGAATGCCGCCGCCTGGCAGTGAGTCCAAGGAGAGAACTACGCACGCGGCATTCGAACCGCGGACATTGCGGTGGTTCGTGTTTGCAGACTGCCTTTTGTACGATGATGCAGGCAGTGTGACCCCGGCTTTAACCTTCATCAAACCAAAATTTCAGGTTGTGGGCGCCTGTAGCAATTATTTCACTGAAATTGAACTTGTCTACTAGAGACGACATTGTTTTCTTTCTCGGTGAAAAGTTTATTTCACTGACCTAAACGCTACAATCGCCCACAATCTCAAATTTCGGTTTGATGAATAAATAGACTTAGGTGAACGTCGACTCATAGAGATTTGTTTTTTCTTTTGTATATTTTGATTTAGCTGACGTCATGTACTCAAACGTTTGCATTGTATCACCACCCCTAGAGTCGCATTCTCATGGAGTTACAGCTTTCTAGGATGCGTAGTCGATTTATACGGGCCGAAAAACAATGTTTTATTTTCTCGATCTTTGGGGCCGGTACTTCAGTTACCACTTCAGTTAGCTCTTGGATTGCTCCTAGAAATTCAAGAGCATAAAGAATAAACATAAAAAACCCACATAAACACACCGTCAAAGAAAAAAAAAAGAAATCAATGAAAATTTTAAAGCGCACGCTTTACACGCTGCCCTTCTGAGCAAACTTGAACTTGTCGAAATCATTTTGATAAACTTGAAGAGCACACCATTTTTTCGTGCATCTCAAATCACCAGATGCTTCTCGAGCGATAAACAAGCATAACAAATTATAACGCAGGCATGATGCACGCACGACCAATTCTGTACTCTCCGAGTTTATCACAATGCTCGAGACACATTTAAATATATTTTCTCGCCTCAGTCAAACAGACCGTTGAGAGGGAATCGAAGACCACAAAGAATCAAGATTGTATAGTTTATTTGATCGAGTCTCGAATGATATCGCGATGTAATAACTTGTTCATTCTGACTTCCCCTGATGGCGTCAATAACAGCGTACAGGCATTTACTTTCTTTCGTTCTTCGGGAAACCAGGAGACGAGGAATGGTACAAAAAATCCCTCCCCTTTTTTTCAATCTAAGTTTAATTGCCTTTTTACGTAGCTTCTTCAAAATACTGGTTGCGAGAACGAGCTAATATAAGGGCTTTCTTTTTAGATCTGTACGTTTCCTATAACGTAATAGGGTTGGCGTCCAGTCAACACTTTTATCGCCGTCGGAGTGGACCTCGGAGTAAGCGTTTATAAAACACGAACTACAGTGTACCCGTAACTCCAGTAACAGAAGAGAGAGAGAGAGAGAGAGAGAGAGAGACGAGAAATCGAAACAACACACCGAAAGGTCGGCGTTGAAAGATGTGTCTGTATTGTACTCTCAACTTAGACAAGGAATGAACTTGTCTACGTTCGTTTGTTTAACTGCCCTACTTCCGACAGCGCACCAAAATAGGCCTCCAATTTGAGCACAAAAAGGGAGACATCCACGCAAAGCACCAAAGCGGACAGCGCTGCGTGAGTGTCTCCCGTATTGTGCGTAAATTGTTTGTTTGTCGTGCGCTGTAACATCGGAGCTACGAACAACCGACTAGCTCAAACTGCAGCCTTACTGCCAAACGCGCCCAGGTACTATTAAACGCGTGAGCGTTTATTGGCCTGGTGCATGTGTTTCGTTGGAATTGGTCGTTCGTTTTGGACTAGACTGGTTTCGCTAGGCCGCGGCGCCGTTCCAGTCGCGCTCTTTCGCTACGTTTGTTGGCGCGTTACGTGAACTTTCCTCGTACGTAGAGGGAAACAGCCTTCCGCACGCTTCCCAGGACGCGCCGCGGGGAGTGGAGGATCGAGCGGCCGTGGCCCCTGGCACGACGTACGCGACAACGGAAAAACGAGGTCCAGCGGCGACGCCGTTTGCGCCAAACCGCCTTGGAGGAAAAATTGTCTCTCCGAAGACAACACACAGTCTGCGGATAGTAGGCGGCGATCGAGGGAAGCTGTGCTGGCTGCATCCGTAACGGCCGACGTCCGATGAGAGAGACTGACTCTCCGAAGACGACAGTATCCGAACCGTTGCGAGGTCGCAAGTCCCATCCTTCGCTGACTCGGAACCCCTACGGTAAATGCAAACGCATTTCGTCGAGGATCAGCGACCAGCGATTTCGGCATACATTTAGTTTTCCCCGACCTCGATCAAGGACGGTGCGAGCTTGGCTGCCACGTCATCGAGCGTATTCTAGGTTGCACGTTGATTGGCGTGCCTCTTATTGCGTCTTTATGCGCCCAAGACCCATTTGGGAACATTTGCTCGCCGTTATACGATTCAAAATTGCCACTTTTTCAAAGTTCTCTTCCCGCTTAATAGATGGCGCAACGCACCCTGAGCGGACATCGAGGGAATGTATGCGCGATCTTTATCGGGATTCAAAAGCTCTTCCCGAAGCGTAGGTCGGACCGCTCGATCGTTGCTCTACTTGAACTTGAGAAACGGTGATGAGCAGACACACAATTTTGATTAGGGCATATCCTGTTTTTTATTGCACGGGGAAAAAAAAGGGGGGGGGGGGCATTTTTCGCACCGTCATAAATATTGTTTTTTTCAAAGTCTGCGTACTCCTACGAGTCATGGACTAAACAACAGGGAGTATTCGCTGGCGGCCATAGCTGTGTGCGCGACTGCTAAGCGCGTGCTGACGGCGAGCTTCCGCAGTTATTTCGCCACGTGCATTCATCCCCAGCAATAGTTGCCGATCTTACCAGCCTATCAATGCTATCCGTTTCGAGCATGCGCTCTAAACATCGCCCTCAAATATTCTGTCCAGTGAATACATGGGAAGAACGAGGAGACCGCTCTTTGTACGTGTCACCAACACCTTTCTGTCGCTTTATAAATTGACTGTAGGCTGTGGGCTGGAGACTTTGTTCCCAACTGATTAGAAGCAGTTTCATGGTGTCAAATGAAGGCTTTGGAATGTCGCTGCAGCATGAAACAAATGTTCGGCATAGTCTGTTTTTAGATTACCCGGTCGACCTGCAAGCCTGCCTTCCACTGACATCACGGCATTGAAAAGTGCGGGGATATTTGAATGTTGGTTTTCACCATTATTTTCACTTGCAGATTTCACAATAACTATTCTGAATTTTACGATACTAAATTGCAAGCCTCAAAGGTAAAGGCCGAGTCATTCCGAAAATATAGTTAGTTGGGGTAGCTCAAGAAATATGAATATATATACGTATATGTATATATATATATATATGTGTATATATATATATATATATATATATATATATGTATATCTATCTATATATATATATTATATATGTATATATATATATAAAAGAAAATTTAAAGGACATATATATGTCATCTAAAACATTTTTACTAAAACTTTACTTAAAAGCTTTAAGAAAATGCGTATGGGACACGTATTTTTCTAATAATTTTTCCACGGACGCGCGCTCTACGCCCGCCCACAGATCAGTGGCCCCGCCCGTTACTACTACTGGATTGGCTTGGCTGCTCGACCGATGATGCTAAGAAGTCTAGTTTCTCCCTGTCGCGACATCCGGTGCGTCTAGTCCGGCGTCTGACACCACCTGCTAGTCGTGCGAGCAGACGCGCGGCAGCCTCCGATACTGTCTGCTATTTCACCACCGTCGATCTGTCGTCTGCAATGCCCGTGAGACGAGGACGCGAAAGTTGTGAGTCGGCGTCCATTTTCGCCACCGTCCGTCCCCGTCTAAAGACTTCCGCAGCGCTCAGAAAAGGCGACCATAAAAGCGGCGTTCAAGAGCGTTTTATCCTACACGAGCCATGGCTCAACAAAAGCGTCTGTCAGCGTCTATCGGTGTGCGGTAATAGGCGACCGAAAGGACAAAAGAATACCAAGTAAATCTGCAGTCCTTGAAGCTTTCCCGTTGTTTCTTTCCCCTGGCATCAGCGAGCAAGGTGGGTGAGCGTGATGACGCACAATTCCAACGCGACGTCAACGCTTTGGTAGGCCAGGTGTACAGCAAAACTTGAAGCTCCTTGCCCTTCGAATCGAAAGGACGGGACTAACTGGGTGCGAGCCGAATGCCCGATTCGCTCCATCCAAAGGACTCGCAAATTCTGAGCTGTGCAGGTATCTTGCCATTACAACGGCGGTTGCACAATTCACAAGCATCGAGGCCATGTTTACGGGAACCAACCGCTAGGCAGGCCAGTTTTGCTACGAACCCAAGCACTCGCACAGCGCCTGAAGGCGCGAACTTGCGACAGTTGTTTGCTGCAAACTAGGTCGGTTGAGGAGATCTTCCTCTAAACACCTCGGTGAACGCAGAACGACCCACTCCCAGAAAAAGAAACGATCTCAACGAGCTACGCTCGTCGAGCACGCCGCGAACGCCGGCAGCCATGTTTGTTATCATTTGAAGGCGAAGCGGAAAGGCAATCTTGGGATATTTTTGAAAACAATATTTCTATCTATATTATGCTTCTCAAACATAAAACAAAAAAAATATTGTCGATATTATTACGGCACGGAGATACGTACAATTTTATATCCAACATTTCACACGATTGCAATAAAGCCAACTAACAGTTACTTTACGGTTCTTTTTTGTCTTTGTGCGTATTGAAAACGCGAGACCTTAGCGCGCTTGGGGCGTGTGCGCATGCAGATGGCACTGTGCGGTGGCCTCCTTTGAAACAGTCAGATGTGTCTCCGTTTTTTCTTTTTCTGCCACGTGATTATCTACGGTTGCGTGATGCACGTTATATTTTGAATTATCGGATTTGTTTTTATCTCGAAGAACAAGTAGGAATGACCCACGGCACGGCGCAATGGCGTCGTGCGTGAGCCATGCCCAAATTCAGCGACGATGAGTCGCTCCTCTGGCGTCTGGTAGCTGCCCTTCTGGCTCTTTTGAAGCACGCTTCCCTCGCTCGACGATAAACAGTGATTCCCCCTTCACGCCGGTCGTCTTGTAAACAGCGCGAGGTTCGGTCTACGGGGCTCACGCCAACTCGCCAACAGCTTCGAATGGCCGTCCATGCGACACCTGGAACGCAGCGCGTGCTCGCCACACGGCCTTGAGACGTGCAAGGCCGCCTGAACTTTAGCGAATGCGCGGGACGCTGCAGAAAGAAAAAATACTTTGAGGCATCTAGGTGTTTGTCACTCCTGCGTCGATTTTTACGACGCCTGCTTTCAGCGGCTCCAGCTGTCGTTCTCGCCTGTCAAGCGGTAAACACATTCTGGGCCCTCGATCGCTATCCTCCGGACATCCCGACCGCCGGTGTGAAATGCGCACGCTTCGTCCCAGGTAATCTAACGGACGGAAAGCAGCGGAGACCGAGCAACGGTCCGTGCACGAAGGCACCAATTTATGACCACCAAGCGAATCATGCTCTGAATTAACAAATCACGTTGGTACGTGGAACTTAAACAAAATGTTTTCTTCGCACCAACCTCAGATTTTAGATAGACATCGCGAGCTCAATTTGTGCGCCGTAAAATATTCATCGCGTATCATTATACTAATCTTTACAAACCGCGCGAAGAAAAACACAACTCTCAGCCAAAAGAGAATCTACGAAGCCGTTAAAAATACGGTCAGGTCCTCAACCTCGGTTATAAATAGACGTTAAAAAAAGAATACGGCAAAGGAATCTTTTTGCGTATTTTTATTCGCTAATGCGCACTCTGTCCTCGGCGGCGAAAGTAATCCGTTATCTCCAGATAGGCTTTCAACGGAATGCAGAGAGCTGGAATGCAGCCTCTCGAGCAAAATACTGCGAGTGCCATTATCTGTGGGCGTAGGTGTCGACGGTAGGTGTGCACATCTGCTGCCCCGCGATGCACTCGCAACACCAGCGGCCGCCGTGCATCTCATTATCCGTCCGCAGCCAATAAGATCTGGGCCGATAAAAACGGCCAACAAGCGACGCAAGGAGCGTCGCCAGCCAAGCCCCGATTTTCTTCGTCTGTCAACGGACCTTTTTCCACAAGGGTTCTGCGCATGCAAGGACTCCCGACGCCCAGCGGCGAACGCTCGATTTCCATCCGGTTCATCCCAGTGTTGGACAAAATACTCGATAAAAGTATTTTAGTTAAGTTACTAAATACCTGCTTTATAAAGTTTTTGAAATACTGCTCAAGTTACTTTCACTGTAAAGCAGGCACGTAGCCAGGATTTTGTTTCCGGGGGGGGGGGGGGGCGCCCATGAGAAAATGCTGTATGAGGGGAAGGAGGAAGAGGAGGTCCAAGCAAAATCAAAGATTTCGGGGGGGGGGGGGGGCATGGGCCTTTCCCCTGGCTACGGGCCTGCTGTAAAGTATCCTGAGTAGAGTACAAATACTTAGAAATGTAAATCATTTGCTTTTTAAGATACTCCCGCATTGCTTAATTTGTATCGACGTCATTGACAACGACAATTATACAGCTGCGCAAATCTGGTTTAACGCAGAATGGTTTATTAACGCACTGCAACATGTACACGATAAACGGCGAAAAAAAATCAGTACGGTTATTTTATGTTGTCATATTATAACGAGCAGGATATTGTCACGAATGAAAAATGATGAAGCGGCGAATAACTGAAGAAACTAAACGTTTAATGGGGCGAACTTGTGCCCAAAACAAAATAGAGAAAAACTAGCGTCGCAGGCGTCGACGTCGGCGAAACTGCAGGATCAAGCGCTGGGGCGAGACTGACTCTGGACCTTTTTTATACCGCGTGGATTTCTGGAACATTCGGCGTAGAACGTTCGGCGCGGAGAACATTCGTTACTCGGTCAGACGACAAGGTTTTCAACTTGCGAGATTGTCAAGTTGAAAGAATAAATAAAAAGAAGAGTCCGCTCCCTGGAATCGAACCCGGAGCCTCCGCGTGAGAGCCAAGCGCGGCAACCATTCGGACATGTATTCGCTCTGCAACGCACGTGGCAGTATCACTGATAATGTTACAAAACGTCTCTGGGACAAAAAGAAAGGTCGCTTTGGGGAGGAGATCAGACCGTGGCGCCCCAAACGGTTAACTTTAGAACTACACGGATGGGGACAACAAATACAACGACTCAGCGCTTGGCTGACATGACCGAATGCGGCGTCAGCGTTCGGCTGGAGTTCGTGTTCTCCGGTGAGGGGGTAGAGGCTCTTTTGTTACCAATCCGGCTTGCATGAACAACGCAGCATGCACGGTCCTCAGCTCAGCACAAAAGCCGAAGTGGGTCAAGCTCGCATCCTCTGCCGACTGCTTTCGGGAGGATCCGGAACTTAACGTCACTTCGTTTACTGTTTGCTATTTTTACATTACACTGTGCCCCGCGCCCTACTGAAGAAAATGACATGGACATTCCCCACAAGGCCTGCGGGCACGTGCACAGGCCTTGTGTTGGGTAAACACCGAGTTGTGGGGACAGCAAACGGGACAAAGCGCCTCGCCAATAGTGACATCGCTGAATATCACGTCCTGCGGCGCACCTGATAGACGCATCGTTTAACTACAATCCATATTCACTATATGGGAGTTCACTATAAGCGAACTTGGGATACGGCTATGAATGAATTGATAACAAAGAGAACCTACATAGTAGCCACGGCAGTGGTCGCACCTTCAAGTAGGTTGCGTTCAGAAAGGCACTCAACGTTGGGGGACGCTTTGTTGGCATTTTCAGTGGTCATCCAGCTCGTAGTTCATTTACTGTCCTGTTCTCTGCTTAACAATAATCGCTTACAGACAGTGTTCGCGAGAACAATAAATGCCGGACTGACAACACAAAAAAAACCTCGACGTTTTGCAGTAGCGTTGTCAAATGTACAAGCAAAAAAAAAGTCTTATTTTTATGTTTACTTCTTATTTTCTTCTATTTTTTTTTGAAGCTTAAGTTTGCGTAGTTGTCGTAGGTCGTCTCCCGGTCTGCGTTGAGCCTCAGTGTGGCAATCTTTACTTCCGTAAAACCACCCCTTTGTTTGAGGATTTCTGGGGAAACTCTAAGAAACAAAAGGCGCCTTTGGGAAGGCGAGGGAAAACCTTCATTGTACGAGCTTTGTACTGCAAAATATGAATCAAAATCGGCAAAAAAGCGATGTTTTCACGAGCTCAATCGAAGTCCTCGTAGCTAACTCGGAGCTAGCACCAGGATTTGGTTGCTCGAAAGAATGTTCACGTTTGCTCGTGCCACGCCCACGGAAAATGGTGGAATGTCAAAAATGTATTTGAGATAATGAGTACAAGATACTCAGAAATGTAATTAAGATAGAGTATCAAATACTCTCGATCAAAAGTATTTGCAAGATACCAAGATACTTCAAGAAGTATTTGAAATACAGTATCTTGAGTGCAGTATTTGAGATAGGCACAAGTCTGGTTCTTCCGGTGGTTCATCGGCGAAAGCGGAAGTGAGCTAGGAGTTATCGAGTAGCGTCGTCGGATCGACCGGGTTCCAGTGAACATGGCCTGGACTCCGTAGCGACGTCTTGCCTTAGCCCCTTCATCGCGATCGCGCACGTCCGGTTTGTAGTAGTTTTTACGTAAAATGCGCTACGTTGGCAGAATACGCGCCGAACTCGTCGTCGCCAAGGATGGATGGATGGATCGATGGCAGCGGCCGTATCCTTTGTATCGGGCGGTAGCTTGCGCCCTTCCCTTTGGCAGTTCTCTTTCCCTTCATATCCCTAGTAATACACAAACAGTGCCCGGCAGAACCCCACATCTTGCTTTCTTTGCTTCACCAATTTGCTTAGCCTCTGCAATTTCGTAACTATCACCAGGCGGTGTGGGATATTGCTGTCCCGCCGGTCCCCAGCTGTGCCAGTTCAATTCTTCCTAGGCGATTTCCACCCGTCTTCCAATGTGCTCTTTGTTATTAAAATGCGCTTATCATCCATTCTTCCATTCTCGTGTGCAAACTCCAGCGCTCCGGCCAAATCCGTCGCCCCCTGCGGGAGGGCGGGAGCAAGCCACCGGCCAACCGGGCCCATGTTGCAGGCTTGCATCGCGGTCACCGCCATCTCGCCGGTCTCCCCATAGGTGGGCTTCGTTGCCGGTTGTTGGCCTTCCCCACCAAGTTGATCGAGAGGCACCCCTCGGTCCGTACGTCCGTGCTCCTGGAGTACCGTCCGCGCCGTCGGTAAAACCGGAAAGTAAGCGGGTCCCTTCAACCACCTCTAGTTCGCACATCTGCCACCGGGCGGTGTCTTTATGCGAAAAAGGTCCAATGACGTCAAGATTTCACAGCGCGAATTATTCATTCGCCTCCCTGGCACTTTGAACGTCGCCTTATTTCTGGATTCCAGAGAGGAGCCGGCCCAATGCAAGAATCGCCGCCCTCCGGGTCGGTCCCACGGAGCGCATTTCCCGTCGAAGGGATCGGTGGCCGAGTGTGTACGCGACCGTAGTTCGGAGCGCATGGAGTGAAAGCTCGAGCTGCAGAGCCCGTGGGGACCCCTGCCCAGAGCCCGTTTTGATCTGGATGAGCATCGTATCAGTACTGCGTGATGCACGTTAAAGATTCCAGGCTATAGTGGGTGTACTGCACTGGCTGAATTTCATTTCATTTATTTAGCTCGGGAGAGTAGGGAGAAGAGCAGAAAGGTACAGCTGAGACACCAGACGCCCGTTTAAGCAGACTAACTTCCGGCTCCCTAGACATACATACGACACAATTACCGTCGGCGCGCTGACGCCTTTGGCACGTCGCTCGGAAAGCGAGAATCCCGCTTTTCGGACAGCGCGTACACACCGCGTGCAGCGCTGCGCGCAGGGGCGGGGGCCAGGCAGTCCCGCGTCGAGAAACGGAACCCGCTCCACTTTCGTGATTAACGGAACGGAAACTCATTCGCGTCATTTTATCCGCGAAGTGAGGGCTGAGTCAACTTGGCAACGGATGAGCGATGTTCCCGTTCCGTCGCTTACGTAACGCTGCTTCGCCGAGCGCGCCTCAGCGGGACTCGGGCCGACTCCGCTCCCCGTTTCACGCTCAGGTGGACCGCATCCGATGCTGTGCGCCCCATCCCAGCCAATCCCGCGCTGCGGGACTGACACGTGACCAGGCGCAGGTCGGAAGAAGGCCTCGCGGCTGGTTCTCGGTGCTTGATTGCCTCCGATGTCCCTCGGCGACCGCCGCGGTTCGTGTCAAGACGAAGAGAATCGGCGCCGTGCGCAGCGGCTCTCTCGCCGCATGAGCGATACGCGCACGACGCGGGCCTCGACGGAACCGCGTGACGAGGAGGAATTACTCGAAATTTGTGGCGTTTTTTTATTATCAGCGATAGACATTTCGCCCAAGTCCCCAAGCGTCCGGGAGAATGCTGGGAACGTAGGTACACGCGCTGCTCGCCTTATCAGTGTAAAAGTTCCGAGTGAAGAACCAAAATAACGCGTTGACGTCGGCACGTGCAAAGCGCCATTTGTTTTAGTTGCTTTGCTTGAGAACAGTTATGGCTGCGGATGCCAGCTCGTGTAGCGCGTGTAGGCAGACTCCAAACGTGTTTCGGGGTGCTTAGATAATTGAGGAAAATGTCCGCTCCCGTCCTCTCCGAAAAGTATGCCCAAAGAGCGAATCGAAAGTGCGAATTGCATACTCACTGGAGGGTCGGTCTGTTCTTCAGGTGAGCGAAGATCTAAATCAGCATCGTGCCGGCGTGCGGTCGTGTATTACTACTGCGTGGTGCACGTTAAAACCCCAGGGTAGCGGCTGTACCGCACTGGCTAAATTGCTCATCTACAGCTGAGACACCAGATGCCCGTTGGAGCTGTCTAAATACGACACAATTACTTTCCGGTTAGTGCGGTGCACGTTAAAGACCTGAATCTTTAACGTGCACCCCATCTCCGAAAAAGTCATGGCAGTCGTTCGTTCGTGCATGCCTATCCATGGCTCGCATGTCAGGCGATTCGTTTGGGTTGTCTCCAAAGGCGCTGCTTTGATTTTTTCTATGGCAGGAAAACTCGGTCCGACGCCACTCTAGACGCCCCCTAGACCCAGAACAGAAAGTGTTTAGGGGCAGCGATTCTCGAGGAACGTCTGACGGATCGCCACGAAAAACAGTCAAGAAATAGGTGGCAGATTTCAGAGCGAATACATAACATCTTGGCTCAAAGATTACTGAAGTGCTCGTATTTTTTTTGTTTTTTGTTTTTGTTTCGCTGGGCGCAGGTGCTTCTTCTGTTTCAGCTGATGTTTTGCCGGGTGTCCCCCAGGGCTCTGTCTTGGGACCGCTGTTATTTCTCACATTTATCAATGATGTTCAAAATTTTGTAGGTGTAGATATAAAATTTTATGCTGATGACTGTATTTAATTCAGTGATGTGAAAAATATATAAAGGATGAACAGTTACTCAACCTTTCGGTAGAACTGGTTGTCCGAGTGGTGTACAGCTTGGCAACTGACCCTTAATATAAAAAAAAAACATGTGCGCAGGTGACGTTTTCCATGAAACATTCCCCTTTAGTTTCAAGTACCATGTTAATATGGCACTTGAAAGTAGAGGGGGAATGTTCCATGAAACATTCCCCCTCTACAAATTGTTTCAACGAACAAATATCTTGAAGTACTTTTTCGTCGAATCTAAAGCAAAATGTACACGTTGATTCTATTGTTCGGAAAGCTCGCGGTAAACTTTGCTATCTGAAACGCAATTCTAAGCATGCTTCGTTTCGTACACAAAATCACTGTTTACAAAACCTTCGTTCGACGCGTTCCTGGATATGCCTCCCAGGCATAGGACCCTCACACGGTTGTAAATATTGACAAGTCAGAAAGAGTGCAGATATATGCATTGCGATTCATTCGCAATAAATTCGAACGATACGAATCTGTGACGTCACTGTGCGAGAAAGCCCAACTAGTGTTCCTATCCTCAAGGCGCCCCACAGCGAGGCTAAAGTTTTTACTAGTTTTACATACGTTACCGAATGGAGATTTTACCATTGACGCTTCAAGATATTTAACCTCACGACCGGTCCGAGCTACGCGGAGCTTACACAGTGGGGTGCTGGTTCTGTATCTTTGTCGTACTGACTATTTTAAATTTATTATTTTCTTTCCACGAACAGTCAAAGTGTGGAACAGCCTTTCCGAAGTACAGGTGAACTCGTCATCGGTCAAATTCTTTCTAAAAACATTGGAAGGCTGTCCGTGAAAAGTTCACTGTTTTGTTTTGTTTTACAGTTTGTTGCATTTCTATATTATTAGTGGGTATTCACTACATTTCTCCTTCTTTTTTTTTTTTTTACAAATTCTTGTGCCGTAAAATGTACCGACCCTTTCCTGCCACAACCTCGAAAAGGAGGTTAGCGGTATTTATAAATAAAAAATAAAGAACACGTAGTTGAGAAGAAAGAACGAAATTCTGAGCGGCCCCCAACGGGATCGAAGCCAGGACAGCAAGATTCCAAGACCGGCGGTTATATTGCATACGCTAAGGGACGGCTGCGGGTAATCACGTGACCATGTGACCAGGAGCCGTCAGAGACACCCAGCGCAACCTCGTGGCAGCAACGAAGAAGACCGGTGCGGAACGTGAACAGAAATGTACAACGTAAGAAGAAGAATGCCGCAGATTCCGAGCAGACCGAGCGAAACATTCTGTATCTCTAGGATCGAGGTACATCGAGCATAGAAGAGTATTTTCAGTGACGATCTAATTCATTTCGTTGAGATGTCATAAATTGCTCTAATCATCCGAAATTCTTCGAAGACGATATAAATCGGACCGATGCTGCGAGCATTTCGAAAGGTGTTTCCTATTCATGATATGTATTCTGTTTCACTCGAAGACTCCCAATGGGTGTTTCCACTCGGAAGACTCTGGTGTCCCTTTCGGAAAGCGCCGCGTTCGCCTCTTCTGCGTATGCGGGGAGGGAGGCGAGCGAGCGTTTTTTCGAGAAGGTGAAATCGCGTCGACGTGGAGGGGGCCACATACGAGACAAGGCCTTTCGCCCCTTCATCACATTCACGTCGCTACGCGCCGCCGAGGTATCTTAAAGGATAACTGCAAAGAAAAAAAAGTTTTTTTTTATGCAGCTTATATCGGACAAGCATGTCACAAAACAAATCTTCTGCGAAAAAACAAAATTTGTTTTAGTAATATTTACGCCACAGGACGTAATTTTAGTCGGAGTCACAACTTCTCCAGATTTAAAACTCCCGCTCTTTCGACGCGCGCGGAGTGGCTGTTATACGTCACTCGGTGACGTATAACAGCCAATTCCTGACGTATAACACCAACTTTGTGGCGCGCGATTTAAAACGCGACGAAATAGCCGCAAACTAAATTTAGTCTCGCGCAATAAATATTGCTGTAAAAAAATTCGTTTTTGGCGGAAAAATTGTTTTGTGACATGCTTGTCCCAATTAAGCTGTTTAAAAATACTAAGTGGTCTAGAACACACAGCAGCTCGGAGCACGTGGAGCGAAAGCTCGCGCTGCAGGATCCATGGATCCTGGGTTCAATCCCTGCCCTGTTTCGATCTGGATGAGCATCGTATACCGGCGTGAGGTCGTGCATCTCTACTGCGTGGTGCTGCGTGAAAGACCTCAGGCCAGCGGTTATACTGCACTGGCTAAATTGCTCATCTACAGCTGAGAGACAAGTAGCTCGTTGAAAGCAGACTAACTTTGAGGCTGTATAAATAAACGCGTCCCCACAACCAATTTACTTTTTGCGACGCTGAGACGGCCGCGTCTTTGCGGCGTCTCTTCGTCGAGTATCAGCGTGATTTGGGGATCCACTAATGATGACGTAATGCGCAAGCCTTGTCTTCCATTCAGCGGGCTCGTTGGTCTGGCGCACAGAGTTATTATAACATACGCTAGAGTTTCAACTGGCGCTATAGTGTCTATACGCGACATCTGGGATGCAAATAGACCATTTGCTATATCCCCAAGCGCCCCGGCCCGCGCTAGAGGAATCATGGGAACGGTGTTTCTTCAGCTCCTTAGTGATCGGTAATTTCGACCCATAGAGTTATTATAATGTACGCTAGAGGTTCAACTGGCGCTAGTGTCAATGCGACTTCCGTGACGCAAATTTAAGCAGACAGCAACCAGTCTACTTTTGCGGTGCTCCTGTGCATTCCTATGGGAAAACGCGCGAGCATTTTGTCTCTTCGCCGGAAAATAACACGGAGCACTTTAGTTATTTGGGTCGTACCGAATAGTATGTACCTTGATTAACATTGTAAAAGTGTAATTGCTTTAGTTAGCGCATTTTTCTTCATCAGTGAACGATGTTTAACTTCGCTACATTTCAGTCCTAAAAACATGTGTTCCGCAGCAGGCGTGTAAAAAAAAAAAAAACAAGCGATGATTCAAAGCAAAATTACAATCGAAAGGAATATAGAGTGTGTTGAAGGCTCGCCAGCATTCCGGTGACGCTTACATATTGATAATATGCCAGTCCTCTCACTATATGAGAATGACACCGTCGTGCATGAGCGGATAAAAACATTCAAAACGTGAATAATAAAGTATGTGGGCTATAAAAGGTGACTCTTCGTACTGTTTTCTTTGCAGGGCAGCTTTTATCGGGCACTTGTTTTCAAAGATGTCGAGCGTGCGGGTGATATTTCGACCTTAGAACAAGCATCTTCGCACAGAGCAGAAAGAATAAAGAGGTACTTACTTATATGAAATCGAAATATATTACGTCGAATTCAATTTATTTTGATGGTACATGTACGGATAGTGGCTGATCCAGTGTTACTGAGTAGTTCTTGCCGTCTCTCTTGGCTTTCCAGATGTCCTTCGTTCGTTTGGCACGTATATCCCCCATGCCGAAAAGCGCCGACGTCGTGTTCGCGCTAACAGTGTCCGACAGTGCACATAAATACACCTACCGAAGCCGTTTTCGCACCGTTTTTAATGCGATGAATGAGAAAGAAAAACGCCGTAACTGACCAACTATTTCGTCGGCCTGACTGAGGAATGTTCTAAGCTGCCTAGTACGTACGAATTATTCAGGATATTATCTCTGTCTGCTTCAATTTGCGTCAGCACACTAGCGCCACTTGAACCTCTAGCGTACATTATAATAACTCTATGTTTCGACCCAATCCATGGTTACACAGCTTGAGCGTAATTCGGAGTCACCCTGAACAAGCGCCTGATATACCCCAGGACCTGTCATATCGCTTTTAAAATTTCTCCTCAATGTCAGCGATTTTGATACTGCGCATGCTGTCCTTCAACCTGGATGAGCTGCAGAGATCTCTTACATTATTATCATTCTCGTACAGCTTTAAAGACGCTGAAATTAAGTGTTTTTGTTGTTGTGAATTCTCGGCTTTTAAGCAATTCCTGCTAAAAGCAACACTCACGAGAATGATAATATTGTAAGAGATTTTTGCAGCTCAGCCAGGTTGAAAGGTGGTACGCATGCACAGTATCAAAAATGCTGACATTGACGATAAATTTTAAAAAGTGATATGACAGGCCTTAGGGGTATATCAGGGGCTTGTTCAGGGTGACTCCGAATTACGCTCTAACCACGGAATTGGTGCGAAATTAGCGATCACTAGGGAGCTGAAGGAACATCGTTCCCATAATTCCTCGAGTGCGGGCTGGGGCGCTTGGGAATATTGCAAATGGTTGATTGAAGCAGACAGCGACCGGTCAGTCTACTTTTGGGATGTTCCTCCGCATTGCTGAAAAACACGCGCGTGAATTTGGTCTCTTCTCCAGAGATCAACACGGATTTCCTTTGTTACTTGGGTCGTAACGAGTAGTATGTATACCTTTATTAACATAATCAAAGTGCAATTGTTTGGTTTCTTCTTTATCGGGGAACAGTGTTAATCTTCGCTATATTTCAGGCCCAAACCTGCGTTCCACAGCAGGTGTGTAAAGACAAGCGACGAATCTGAGCAAAATAAAAATGAAAAGGGATGGAGAGTGTGTTTAAGGTGCGCCAGCGTTCCGATGACGCTAATATATTGCTAATATAGCAATCCTGTCATTATATGAAACTTACCCCGTGATGGAACTTAACGGGCGCTTAAAATCACCTAAAACGAAACAAAAGTACGCGGGCTATGCAAAGTGTATTTGTATTCTTTCATATGCGTGGTGCTTTTATTGGACACAGCTGTTTTCACGCTTCTCCCCATTGCAAATATTTCGAGCGTGCGGACGATGCTTTGAACGCTAGAGCAAGCACCTTCGCACCTATGCGTGAGCAGAGAGAAGAAATCGGTTCCTTTTTTATTGCAAGTCGGTCAATAATTACTTGGCCTTCACTTAATTTTGATCGTTTACACGCAAAGGGAGTTACTGGTCCAGTGTTATTGCGTAGTTCTTGCCGTGTTCTTGGTTTTCCAGATGCCATTCGTTCGTTTGGAACGAAAATCCCCCTGCAGAAAAATGGCCGACACCGTGTTCGCCCTGCGCGTATATTCGTGTGAGAAGCCATTTTAACACTGCGCTTAAGATGTCATGAACTTGAAAGAAAAACACTGCATCTGGCCAACATTCTTGCGTGACTGAGAAATGCTTCGAGCTATTTAGTATAGTTAGAATAATTCGTAATACCTGTTCTTATAATCGAGCGCGGAGAAAAAAAATGCACTCGCTGTTCCCCATAACAATGCATTACCGGAAGTCAATTTTCGGCCGCTTGCTGTCTGCTTCAATTATCGACAGCACAGTAGCGCCAGCGGAACCTCTACCGTACAATACAATAACTCTATGGTCTGGCGGAGGATGATAACGGAGTTGACGAGGGCGGTCATGTGACCGAGCACGCGACCGACTCGCCTAACTCGTCGGTGAGTCGGTCGGTTTGCTTTGTTTGTTCTCTTCCCTTCCTCCTTTCTGTTTTTCTTTTTCTCTTTTTGCAGAGCAATAAACTTTCAGTTGTAAGTCAGCGCCCTGTCTGTGTGCTCTCTTCGACCTGGTCCTATGTCTTTTTTGAGCTGTTCCCCGCAAAGAGTATGTAGTATACAGCAACCAGTCCAACTCGATGCCTTGTCGCCGGCGAATAAAGCGCGCTATCCGACGCCGTCCACTTCCTCCGGTGCCTCGCGCGAACAGTCGGTCGCGGAGTCAGCGGGCGACTCCGTTCTAGCTCCGGGCCGGCCAACACCCGTCGAGCCGGGAAGGTCGGAGATGACGGACGGCGCAGCCTAGCTCACATCACACGATGTGGAATGAGTGGCGGTGATCCCCACCAGCTCCGCCCCCTGCGGCTGTCGGCGGTCGCAGTCGGTCACTCGAACTGGGGTTGCAAAGCAACGGCGGATGCCTCTTTTCTTTATTGGGTAGCGTCTAATGCAGGCCATGTGCGTGCACTGGGCTGGAGACCACGCGGTGGGCCAAGTACTGCAGCTTACGGAGCGGATCGAGCTCCCGGTTCAGCTCTACACAACGCGCAAGCGTTGAAGGTGAGTCATGCAACCAGGCGCGTCATCGGCACCCACGGCATAACGAGACAGTATAGTTCTCGGTACGTGTTTACAACACGGTCGCTTTGTGACCGGTTCGCTTCACGCTCGACGGCTCGTAGCCGTCGAGCATGAAGCAAACCACAGCTACGGCAAACTCGTAGCCGTCGCGTTGGATGGACGGCCGGGCAGAATCGGAGGAGAAATGGTCGCCGCCACGCCCAGGTTTCGGTATGGATCGCCGGTGGCCAGAATCGATGGGATCCGTCCGCCGGCCAGCGTCATCGGACGTCCCGACACGGGCTATCTTTGGCCCTCCTGCTCACGGCGAGCCGAGAAGGGGCGGATCTCGGGGAAGAAGCTCGCTTCCAAGTTGGGGCCAAGGGGTCGCGGCAACAAGGCTCGCCATAAGGTGTGTGCGCGCCGGAGAGCGTCGCTAGAGTGTGCGACCGGCGCCATTGTTAACCCCAATCGGAGGCGGCTGGCAACCGCTCCGGGGGCACGGTCGGGGGTCCCGTCCAATCTGCACTTCCGTCACTCGCTGCTCGTCAAGCGGAGGAAGGGGCCTCCGGCGGAAAGGCGCGCTGCGGGCCGGGGGACAGGCGACCCATCCTCCTTCTTCGCAGGAACGCGGCGATGCGGCGGGCGACTCGAAGCGGGCCGATCCGGTACGCCACGGATTCTCAGATCCCGGGAACGTACCCCAGAGTGCCCTCTGGTTTTCGAGCTAATTAGTGCTGGGTCGGGAGCTGAGTGCGAAGCAAATGCTAGGTTTCCGGAAACATCGAGCTTCCAGGAGACATCATCCATCATCAGGGCTTGTCTTCCTTCCACAGGTCTCTGTATTTTTACGCGGAGTTTATTTCAACCCGCATCCAAACTTGATTGCGCCACTGACAGTAAAGTTGGACGGCTCCTTGCTTTGAAATGCCCGAGAGACACGCTTGCTGGAGTATGGAAAAGGGTGGAGCACGAGCTCTCTTCCACCGGTGGGTACAGCCAACGCAGCCGTGCTCGTATACTGTTACGTGTCAGCCGCCGCACCTACCGCGCATGCCGGCACCTGACGGGTAAGATGGTGGCATTACCGCTTGGAGAAAGCCGCTCCAACGGGTGTTATCCTCATTTGTCTCCCGCAAAAAGGATTTATAAATTGGCTGCAGAGGAGAGCGAAGCCGCGCGTCGCCAGCTTGCCTGAGGCGAAGGGTGCGTCGGCTCACTCGAAGAACGCCGTCTCTACCCCTGCAGGTGTTTGTATACCGCCTTCCTTGGGAACGCCCGGCAGCGATGCAGTGGGATGCACGCACATCACACAGCTTTGGCGCTTCGCTCGAAGCCTCGTCTTACATCCGTTGTTCCGCGGGCAACGAAAACGTCTTCAGAACGGACTCCCGTAAAAGACCCGCGAACCGGCGTCGAGCACACGCAGAGTCCAAGTCTCGTCGTGATTAGTCAATTCTTATTACGGAGTTTGTTCTCAAGGCCTTTGAATTGCCCGTCAAGCGGGGGAATTAGTTCGCATAAAACCTGATTATTCTACGTGAATTTCCGTAAAGAGTCAACGCAAGCTTCCTGTCGTACTACCCAAAATAATAAAGAAACAGAACCTATAATTCAGATTTCTAATCTGGCGTTATGAAGTAAAATGGGGTCTAGCTGTAAAATCAAATTAACGTAACGAACCTTCGTTTGCGAGGTGAAGGCCTTAGCAGCCGTTACCATTAATACGTTCATAGCCACGGACCTAACATATCAATAACTAAACTATTCATTATCAGAGTCGTCGTTCGGGCCGTGGCTAACTCTTTCCAAGTGTCGGACGACCGTCGAATCTTTTGTCGGTGTTGTCCGGTTCATTGGGAAAAAGTCGTCGACCAGACATTCACTTCGTCGTCATTCAATGGGGAGATTGCGGACGCCGCGGGTGGCCGTGATCCGCGGTGCCTACTGCATACAGGAGCCGTTGGCAGTGCGCACGTATCCGCGCACTTGAGATCTGCACTCTGCGCAACGAGCTCGGTTCATCCGCTGAGTGAGAGCCACAGTCACTCGTAGATCCTACAAAAGCCACGGCGATCGCTGCAGGCATGATGTCAGGATTATCTGCGGACTAGCCTCAGGCATGAATGGGCGTTCGAAGCACCGACTTGTTCATTCGTACGTGTGCTTCGAATGCGTCTGCAGAACGACCAATGCGGCAGGACCGCCAAGAAACACGTCTCCGACGGTGCCTGCATAATGTCTGTTGTGTACGAGCACGCAAGAGTTACGCTACGTACAGGATCCAGGAGCGCCCCTGAAACCGGACGGTTTGTTTGGGAGCGGCTCCCAGCGGACGGTTTATGACTCGGAGATACGGCGGCGAGGCGCCGCTTGCGCTGCGGCCGCGACCGAGGAATCCAGCGAGTTCATTAAGGCGCATAAGCAATGAGACACGCCTCGTCGCGGATTTCTAGCGCGCCCTCGCGGATCCCGAGATGACCGGAATCTCCCGAAAGAGCTCCGGGGCGCGACTGCAGCTCCGAAGCGAGACGCGTTCTCGATGACGCCGCAAACGGAGCGGTCCACGAGTACGAGCGAGAGATGGAGAGAGTGCGGAGCAAGCTACTCGCAGCGGAGCGAACGATGGAAAGGAGGCGAGCTCTTCTCCAGCCTCTGCTCAAGTGGACAAAAGGAGCTTCCCCCAAACCTGTCAACGATGCGACGGCGACACAAGTTTTCCAAGATTTCTGGACAGGGCACATATGGTCGTCCGCAGTTGACTATCAATGTATCTTTATTTTGGTCCGAAACTTTCCGAGGTGGGCGATCCTATTCTTAGCCACCAAGCACACGGAGAAACGATCCTTGACAATATCTTGAACAGATCCACCCTTTTTCGAAACAAGGCGTCATCCCAGGACCAGCTAATATCACGCACCAAGCAGCGCCCGAAAGCGAGGGTCAGGCTTCCTCCGTTTCTGTATTAGAAGCCAGTCGGAGGTCGCAGAGGAGGCCGCTGTAGTTCTGGGCTTAGTTACCGGCTAAGGAAAAAGATCAGTGGACCGCTTTGTCAGGTGCATGCTGCTCTGTCTTGGCTTTCTTCGAAGCACCCGAATACGCAGAGTGCTAAACCTTCTTAAAATGCATTCCAAGAAGTCCTAGGACGCGGACCACCAACTTTCTTTCCATTGATGTAAAAGAGTTCTCAGCAAAGAGTTCTGACACTGCACTGCCAATTCCTCCGTTCGAAATGCCCAATGCGAAGGAACAACGAACGCACGAGGTCCGCCAGGGGGATTGCTTCGAACGATGCCCCCTCCCTGTCCCCGACCGCATCCCGATCCTATCGGAGGGCAAGCCGAACGGTCCCTCGCCGGCGTCTGCGATCGGAGGCTGATAAACTCTCGCTTTCTTTTTTGTCCGTCTCCAGAAGGGGTAGCACACCTCGGTACTCCGGTGCGATGCAGATAAAGAAAAACACCGCAGACGCGAAGTGCAGGGACATTCGGCATTCCTGCAGATAGGCGACGTGTCGGGTCTCGTCCACTTTCACCTAGAAGACTAGGCCACCCCCCAAACGTCATCACTAGTGTACCCAGGCAGCGTCGCCTTGTCAGCATTCACCGCCAGCGCGTCCCGCGGCGTCTCACAAAGAGCGCGACGCTGGAGGCAGCGACGCCAAGACGGAGGCGTCTCTCTCGTCGAGCTGCGGCATGTTAACCGGTTGGGGCGGGGATCCTCTAGCAATGACGTCATGCTCCGGCCTTGTCTTCTATGTGGCCCAGCCGACCTGGGCCGGCGCATTCCTCGATGTCTGTGGCGCTTCGTCCCGCCGTGGGAGACAGTCGGTCAGCAGCGCCACTGCAGTCGGGGAGGTCAGGAGGGTGACCCGGGGCGGACGGCCATCCTTTGGAGTCCTCGTCCTCGCGGACGCACCCCGGGGTCTCTCGGTCCCCGTGGAAGGACGACTGGTTGCCTCTCCGCGGTTCTTTGCACCGCCCAAACATGGGACTGATATTCCAAAGGGGACGTGCACACACGGTGTGCCTTCAGGCCAGCGCGCTATCTCCGCCGCTTCACAATCGGCCGGTAATGAGAATTAAAGGGCCGCGTTTTATGGCCTTCCAGCGAGGAATGTGCGAAATAATTAGTTCGGGTTGCCGACAAGAACGATGTCGACTGGAGAGCAAAGCATATATATGCGTATCGCTCTCGCGGTTTTCGCCTTTACACTGGCCACTGACTCCCGAGTCTTCATACGGATGATGCATGGGAAGCGCCGCTATTTTTATTAGGGGTGACAGTTTATCATACTGTAAAGTAATAGGCCGCTACTATTATTTTCTTGAAATATTACTGGGAAAAGGGGGCGGGGAGTGTTAGCCGCAGGGAGTCGCTCGTTAACTGTCCAATATGTCTGTTTTCTCGTATGTCTTGCGACACTGTGCATCTAAAACTTGCTAGCCAACCCCCGATAGAAAGTGAAACGAAAAAAAAAAAAGGGCGGCCTGCAAAATTGAAAGTGCAATCACTCTGCGTATTCTATAGAAACGAGCGAAGCCGTCCGACTCTCGTTCTTCTTTCGAGAGGCTTGCTTAACGTGCGGGAACTGTTGTTGCCGTCCGCAACTGTCGCGGAAGAACAAAGCATTCCCGGAGTTGTAAATACAAGGTGCCGAATCGCTCGGCCCCAGGCCAGCGTCAACGGTGCTGCGGTCCTCCCGTAGCTTGCAGAGCGCCCGTGTCAACAGTGCCGACGCGCGGCCTGCGAGTGCTTGAGAAGCCCGACAGCGGCCTGTCGACTTCTCGTAATGGCCTGCCTCGGCTTCGGGGCCTTCGGTTCGATCGTTTCCTGGCTCGTCATGTCACTTCCCATTCCGGGTCAAATGGCGGGACAAACAGAGCCTCGCGGCCGGAAGTCGGCCGCTAATCGGACAAACGGGGCGGGGGAAGAGGTCGGCGGAGCAGCGACGGCACAATGGAGCTTCCTCTAATCCGACTGCCCAGAAGGGCAGATAATCCGGGCCGCAGGGAGCCATCCAGCTCCGAGCACCGCAGCTGTTTCGACTGCTGCCCACTAGGAATTCCGTACCCTCAGGTGCTGCAACAGAGGTTGCGCCAGGTTCCTTCCCAGGGAAATATGTTGCCGGATGCTAAATTTTTAATGGAGGCCGCAATCAGTCGCAGTGTTCGGAGTATTCGCACGATGGAGAAACCCCGGCGCACGCATCACGTGACAAAAACGTCAGGCCTTTGCGACGCGGCGCAGTGACGTCAGGAGTTCTGCAGAGAAGGGAGCGAGGGATGCTCGGGCGGTATTGACAGCGGGCGTGAACTGCAAGGGGACGCTTCTCTAGCTGTCACCATCATCGTCGTTTGTGACGTCACGGGTAGGACAGACTGGGACAGACCGCGCAGGTCTTGGATCCATCGGCTCGTCAGCTCGCTTCATGCGCTGTTTGGGTAATGCGAGGCAAAGCTTGGCTTATTTGGTGAAGGGGGATATCTTTGTAGTTGGACGTTTTACCGAAGCTTGAAACTGTGCCACGCATAGTCGTGCTAACAAACGCTTTTGGCGCTGAGGTGCCGAAGTGCTTGGATGGTGGTGCGCTGTTCTTACTCCCTGTACACAAAGCTGGATGATGAAAATAGAATATCCAGCGCTTCACCCACAACATCTGCCACGGCGGATAGGGTGTATATTTTTTTATTATGATTCGGAAAAAATAAAACTGAGGAAGAAATGTCTCATGAAATTGAAAATAAAAAAGCGAATTTCAAGAACCTCTCGCGTGAATAGTAAACACAGTGAAAGCGACTCCGTGTATTATCTTTGTTCCAATGTGTTCTGTGAGTGCTGGGCTCTTATTATTTCTAAGTTGATTCTTTTTTGAATTTTGTAAAGCAGTAAAAAACGTTTCTTCAAAATAACTGGCAGGAGGAGCCGGTGGCTCGCTTCCGGAGTCATTTCTACTAAATCCCTGCTAATGCACCCTCACGATCGAAGTCTTAAATCTAGCAAGTCGGTGACACTTCAGCGTCCCCAAAAATTCGGTAGTATACACCTGCTATGAATTACTACCGTTTGTATGTTTATTTTGCAGACCCAAATGTGCCTAATGCGTGATGCGCTTCTGAGCGAGCGATTTTAAATTTGTAAACAATTCTTCGTAAAAATTTGATAGAAACAAATTAATCAATCGCCTGAATTTGCCGGGCCATGTCCGACAATTTAAAAATGTATAAAAATTTCTGCTTTTCTTTCGAGCAGAAGTCGCGACGTGACAAACTTTGCCACGTATTCAATTCGGGAGGAGCTAAGCGCCAGTTGCTGACGAGCTTTTACTCAGAAGCAGGTGTCGAGCCACACTTGGATAGAAGCGTCAGTATCGGCAAGTTCAGTGTAGCTAAAACAAGTGTGCGGCGCTTTGCAACGCAACCGTGCGCGCGTGCACAGCTAGGAAGAAAGCACGTCATTTACTCTGGCTAATGCAAAACCTTTGGCTCCAGGCGCCTCCACAGATCGGAAAAATAAGAATCAAAGAGGCCGCGAAGGGCCCTGGCTCACGCCGCGCAAGCTATGCTCCAGGCTTGTTTTTGAACATTTCAAATACTTTTATATAAAAAGCAACTTCAAGACGTTCTCATTCATTAGACAGATACCCCACAAAAACTCCCCGCACTTTCTTTTTTTAAATAAATGAGCAGTTTTTAATCGGAATAGGTGCGAACTAACAAAGCCACTCCGTGCTTTGACACGACGCGTCGTCTGCTCGCATCACAGGAGGGCAATATGGTGGTACATGTTTAACGAAAAAGTAAAACAGCCCCCCCCCCCCCAAAGAAAAAAAACAAAAACAAAAAACGGAGGGCAAGAAGGCGAAGCGTACAAACAGAGCGCTCTGTTCGTACCCTTGTCCTCCGTTTTTCTGGCGCTGTTTTACTTTGTTCGTTAAACGCAAGAGGGCGCCCACGAAGTGGCGCCCTCTGTTTCCAACTATGCTCAATTTACACCAGCTAGCCTGCACCCTCACCATTGCTTCAAAACATTCCAGTTTGGCGGCGGATCAGTTTGTTTTAAATGATGGTTTGTCGTTGAAGTCTCTCGTGTCGAGTGTGGGTCCGTATTACATGAGCGATTGGCATTTCAGCGAACAGCGCCATTTGAGCGATTCAACGTTTTAGCGAATAACGCCACAACCACTGCAAAAAAGAAGCAGACGAACTTGCGCTCCGCATTAGACGTGGCGCCACAGCTTGCGCTTAAGCAGTCAATGAGACATTTCTTGACCCATTGGCGAGATCGCAATGAAGCAAGATTTTCGTGTGAGCGTCTCACAAACCTACCCATATCGAGAGAGGTTTGGCTGTTTCTGATGCGTTTGTCCTTAGTGTACTCCATCATCCACCGGTCGATGTCAACTCGTGTGCGGCAGCAAAAATAACTCGAGATTTGCAACAGGACCGGAGTTTGTGATTGGCTTTCAACGCGAAATAGCGGACGATCGGGATTTCAGCCTGCGCTGGATTCCACTTCGCCGCGGTAGTCGGTTTGTAGCAGACGGTCAAATTTCTTTCCCCCTTCTGTTAACAGACGACGAACGGTGTTTTCTCGTTTCACTTCCGTCTGCGAATGGCGGTTCGCAGCAGACGAACCGCCTTCTTCGCTCGCGTTAGGGGACGAACCGTCTGCGAAGAATATATCTTCGCTCGCTCGGCAAGAGGCAATTGAGATCTGGCTCTGGCGGCGACGAATATCGAACCGGTGGCGAACTTGCGGAGCTTTCTAAGCGGCGAAACAACGACGAGTTCCGCGATGCAGATCTCTCGGTCAGCCTTGGCGGCGCGCGGACCCAAGTGGAGCAGGGTCGCGTTGAGAACTATGCCCTCTCCCAGCAGCGCCCCACGAAACGAGTCCGAAAACGAGTGCGCTCGGCCGGCACGGAATTGCGGAGGCGAGGGAAGCGCTCCGCTTCCGGGGCCGGATATGGGCCCCCTTCTTATTCGGGGTCTGAATCAAACATGTGCTACGCATTACTGAAATAAGGCAACTAAACACCGTTACTCCTTACTAACAGTAAAAATGAAGTCGTTACGTCACCTTGAAAGGAGCGCCTCAATTTGCTCGCTGCTCCGAATGTGCCGTTTCTACGAAGCAGTAGACGCTTTCCATATTTGTAGTCGTCAATAATTTTACGCCTTTTGACGCGTTCCTTCGGGGTATAACTGTGGCTATCCTGACATACCTCGTGCGCATCTTCTTATCGTATGTTTTTTCGTCGTGCGAATGACAGGCGGGAGCTGGGTCGAGAACTAGGCTAGGTACTTCAGCTGTACCCCTCCACAAGTAGCCAAATACCCTTACTCGGTACCTCATCAAAACGCGGCAAAAATACCTTACTCGCTCCTTCTCTTAAAATGCAACTAAGCCGCTACTTCGTTACAAAAAAAAAAGAAAGGTACAATAGATTTTTATTAGTAACACGTTAGCGTTTGGGACTTTGACCCCACGGGCTGGCGAAGAGGTGTGTCGGTTTCTGGCGGTACCGATGCGCGATGAGATCGTTTCCAACGGACCTGTATACGTCTGTCTAAATGTACGACGGACGGCGTGAGCTGGGGCGGTAACAGGCTAGCGAGCTTCTGTGCGCCCCAAGACGCCTCCCGGAGGAAATCAGCGTTGAGATCAGAGTTTCTGTCGAATGCCGAGACGTACGGAGCTGGGCACTGCGAGCGTGTGTCGAATGCTTGAACGAGCCACGATGTCCCGCAGTGCACGTATGAAAGCAAACAAAAACAAACACACTATTTGTGTGTGTGTGTTTCTGTCCATTCGGCAAAAGATTGTTTGGTGCACATTGATCGGTGCTTTTCGTTACTAGCAAAGTCTATGCTACGAACATGAAGCGTAAAGCCGCAATCCGTCTGCTCCACATCATACACGAGGCTCGCTGTTCGTCACAAATACGATTAGAGAATTACCGTCTCGTATGTCTAGCTCTATACTTTCCTTCCACTGGCCGCTTATGCTATTCACATTGCTTCGATTTTGTTTTTGTTCCTAGTCATTTTTCTTCCACCTGGGGCGTCTGTTGGTGCACTGGGCGGTTCTTCGAAAAAAAAAACACAATTATTTTGATAGAAAGAACATAATTATTACTGTCTCAAATCAGACTAAGTACTGCAAATTTGAAGCGAGCTTCCGGTTAACTCAAAGTGCTCGCGAAATATTCGAGACGTGTCGCAGTCAAATATGTTTACACCTCCTAGACCACACATCATAAATAGAAGAAAAAAAAACATCATTACCCCGCCGAAGGAAAAAAAATAATTCTGGGATAGTATTAACGTCGTACGTACGAGAAAAAAAAAAGAAAGGATTGTCACTCGGCAGGTATTAGCGTGGGACACGCGAGACGAACGGTAGAAAGCCGAGTCCGAAAGGCGGCAGACAGACAGACGGGTGGGGTCCCGATATTGCCAGGGTAATGGGCAGTCAAGGCGGCACGTGCGACAGCTGGCTCGGCGCCGACGAATCGCCGCCATTTGCATTGCTCGTAAGTAATGGCGAGCACGGGCGGCGGCGGCGGTCGCAGTCAGGCAGCCGGCCATTCGGCTTGCCCGCAGTCCCCGCGTGCGCGCGGGCGAAACCGATCGGCGAACAATGGGACCCCGTTTATCTGCGGCGCGGGGCGACCTTCGAACGCCCAGTGCGTGTCGCCGCGCCAGTCTCCATCTCGAGGTCGGGACTGCTCCGGGTGACGGGCCCGAGAGAGCGCTCCGCTTTCCTGGAATGGGCCGTCGACGAGGAGAGCGCGGGAGTCCGACCGACGCCGTGGGCAGGGCACGCGCGTCAGCCGCCAACGGAAGGGCATCGCGACGTAACCTATTTCGCGCGGGGAACGAACCGGCGCAGGGCGGTCTCATTTTGAGTTCCCGTCCCGTGCTAGGCTTTGCTGTACTTGGTTTACGAGCTCCAATCAGACGTCCTCAAAAGGGCACAATCATGGTGCTCGTCATGTTTCTGTACGTCCTGTTTCACCGCTGAACCAATCCTAAACAGGAAATGCCCAGTGACTTGCGCTTTTCATGCTGTTTGATTGGTCCCCTTAGCTCGTGGTGTTGGCGGCGTCTGGGCGTAAGCTGAAAGCAAGTATTGATGGTACCTTTCTGGCGCGTTTACGCTTGCGCATTCGGATCTGCGCAGGCGGAAATTGGATTTTGCAGCTGGGTGCCGAAATCGACTCGTCTCTGGCGAGAAATCTCAATCAGTACGGGACGCATATTCAAATTTTCCGCCAGCGAAGTGTTCATTTCGCCACCCGGCTCCAAAATCCACTTTCCGCCCGCGCGGATTTACCCGCGAATCCGCAAATGTAAACGCGCCATTACGCATTCTCTCACATTGAAGCGGATCTGCGCGTTCTCAACCGCAAAGCGGCTGGGATCGAGCGGTTGGGGCGCGTTTTTGCCAACCGCTTCGGGACCGATCGTTTATTTAGCTCGATTATTCGGGGTGCCAAAGCTCGTCACTGCGCTGCCTTTTTCGTCTTTGCCCGTAGAACATCGCAACCCGCCCCCAATCGACCGAAATGATGGATCTTGTACCCACTAAGGCAGTGCCGTGAACTACTGAAAGCTTTCGACATCGGTACACAACCACCAGGAAGGTCGATGACACGTCGTGAGCCTAATTTCGTGGCCAACACACAACCGAAGAGCTGGCAGGATGCCTGCGCCAGCTCGACCTGCAGCGTTTCTACTACCAAAGAGAATAAAGAGAACCTATTCTAGAAATAAAGTGTACGTACCAGGCGATGCATAGGTAATCCAAACGGCGTTTATTTGAGCTTAATGTCAAACAAACGGCAGACACTATCGACGTGCGAGTGATGAGAGGAGAGTTCGCCACCAACGAAGCCACGACCGGCTAGCAGCGAACACATTCTCCGCACAATGGTCCACCAGTGCCGCTCACTACTCCGAAAAGGACAAGAGCGAACAACGAGGGGGGAAATACTGGCCCTGTATCCCGAAAGCGCGCCCAGCTGGACTTTGCTTGTGCGCCAGTTGTTGAGGGAATCTCATGAGGGTTTTGCGAGCCATATGCCTCTTTTTTCGTTGCCTGAACTCGCGATGCGTGCGAACAGCCGGAAGAAAAACCTGAAGTACCAAAATACCTACATTTTGGCTTTGGATCCTGGATTGAACTGGATTTTGGATTGTAAAACAAGGTTGCCCAATCCAAGTCTTGTAATCTCACGCGTGATCGCCGAGAAACCGCCAACCGCGCGTCTCGGTGTGTCTGAAGGCGGTCACTCGCGAACCGCATTCGCAACCGCTTCGCAAACGCAGCTTAACAGCCAGTGTGAATGCGCCGTTACGCCGTATTCACACTGGCGGTGGAACCGCGTTCGCCAAGCGGTTGCGGACACGGTTGCTTAAATGTTCGATCCGATTTCACGCGCGTTTGATGGTGAGAACGAGCGCATCCGCTTGGCGACTGCGATTCGAACGCCTGTGTTGTGAACGCACCTTTCGATGTTCTCGATTGTAGGCTGCATCGCGATTCACTCGCAACGTCGACCATTGGTTTTACTTTGATCCCTGCAGTCACCGAGAATGCCGATCCTGTTGCGTTCCCGCAACGGTGAATGGGGCCGTCTTTGTACCGCCGCTGAGCATTGCGCCGGCCATCGCTCGGGGCGAACCGCATCGGCCCGGCACCTTGAGGCAGCGTAAAGAGCCTTTAAAAGTGTAGCCAGCGCAATGAGCGCGCAGCATTTGTCTTTTTTCCGGGGACAGAGTCGGCAGCTTGTACGAGCTCTGGAATCCTGCTAGGAATTGTCAGGGTGCTCGTGCTGACCCCTCCCGGAATTCTTGTTCCCCGTCCCCTTCGAGACTCGCTGTAGAAGTGTGCCCCTCGATAGTGTCGGCAAAGGGTCCGTGACCAGGGAAGGCGGAGAGACCCTAGCAGTGTCCTCTGACTCACTCTCAGACAGGCACGTGCAAACCGGAAGAAATACCTCATAATATTCCCTTTCCATACGAAAGATTAGACACATAGGACGAAGCAGGGAACACGACACTATTCACGTGTAAATGCACCAACACGCTCGGTTTCGAATGATATTAAACGCATCGTTACCGACCACTCGCTTGCGAACAAATCAAGCACGTCACTCCCATTACCGAGCCACAAAAATAGGGCGCCTTGTTCTTCTCACTATAAAATGGCGACCAAGTGTGCGCTCCGCGTTCGAAGGAATCGGCGCACTGATTTTGGAAGGTTTTCGTGAACCCCGGAGAAGAGGAACTCGAACCTTTTTATGTAGAGTAGAAACCAGGCATGTTCTGCCAAAGGGCATGAAACGCCAGACACATAATAAGCGTCAGACAGGATGCACGACGCGTCGGCCGCATTCGGCCACCTTCAGGAACGCGTCGACTCGTCGGACGTTTTGTCCTGCACATGGCGCTTTATATAAACGCCACGGGTGTTGTGCCTGGCGGCGGAAGGAATGGCCGAACAAAGCGCGTCGATTTTGTCCCTTTTAAGGCGCGCGGGGGCGATCATTGAGGACGACTGGTGTCTCGACGTCGGCGAGTGCACAGCCTGAGCTTCGAGACCTTCTGCGAGCTTTTCCTGGTCCATCTGTCTGGCCCTTCCGGATCGTGACACGAAACCACGGTCGGTGTGAAGACAAAGCTGCTGTTGTACAGCCCCTTCAGAAATGGTTATCAAACACTCGTTACCCGCTCGAAGAAATAATAAAGAAATGCACGCGTACCTACTCGCAAAAAAGATGGCATTTCTATAGTTCGTTACTTCAAACGTTTCTAAGTAATGACATTCCTTGTAACGCGTTACGTAGAATTTTGCTTTTAGGTTCTCATGGATTGAACTCGGAGTCAGAAGTGCTGTCGGATATTCGGCGCCGATATATTCTTCATGAAGCAAACAGGTTGGAAGCGCAGTTAGAGGTTCAGCAAAAAGGCAGCCGAGAGAATAGATTCTCGTATTTCTTTTTGACGTAACGTGTTTTTTCCGGTTGTTGGAATACTCTGGAGGCGAATGTGTGCATTTAGCGACGTTAATATTCGTTTAGACGTTTCAGGGTCTGCGGTCTCGGCCGATTCAATGATGCCGATGAAGGGTCTTCGGCGCTCCACTTAGATACGGCGCGCTCGCCCAGCGAATGGCAAATTGGAGTTAATCGCTTCCGATGGCATTCAGTGCCACTTTACAGCTCACGTCCCGCTTTGGCACAAAAGCGGCCGACAAAAGCAGCGGGGAACTCCGTCGAGTCCTTGCAGCCGCCGTTTAGTTCGACCACGCGTGGCGGTCCTCAAATTGGTCTTTCTCGTGCTTTCTTCTATTTCCGCTGGTGGGTCGCGGAAACACGTGCTCCATGCTCAATCACGATCCCAGAAGATGCGGACACTCACGAAGGAGCACCGATAAGGTTTTGTCGAAAGAGTCATCCGTTTTCTTCTGGAACCTGCTTTCACGACTTATCCTCGGCGGCTTTGGCTAGTGGCGCGCTGCGAGAAGCCATGGAGCCTGCCGTCGCAGCTTTGTGCAAAACAACAACAACAACACAACAACAACAACAGCAACAGCAACAACAACAACAACCAACAACAACAACAACAACAACAACAACAACAACAACCATGCTACAACAACAACAACAACAACAACAACAACTTGTCTCGGATTTCGCAATATTGTCGATTTCCGTCGCGTGTTTCTGCACCTACTTTGACGGTTTCGTCTTTAGGCCGCGCTGCGAATCTCTGATTCGCTCTATAGAGGCCATGGCGAGCGAACCTGCCGCCCCAGCTTCCTGTTCTAGCCGCTAGGTGCCGCCGATTTGACCGGAAGTCGCCAATGGTCACCGACATGACAACAAATGACGTCGCCACGGGAGCCGCCCTGACAAGCTGTCGGATGTCGCGATCCTTGCGGTTAGTCGTAGAAGTTACGGCAAAAAGTATAGGAGCGAACTCGAGTGTCGCTGTCGTGGCCGCGACCCAAGGGCCGATGCCGTGGACTGCCAGGCTGGAGGGTGACCTGCAGAAGCGTTTGCAGCGTCCACCTCCGCTGCTCGGCCACTGGCAGGATCGTGGAAGACGCTTCTACGACGTCCTCAGGGGAAGAACTGAAAGCGCAGGAAACACGCCGATCGGAGACGCGTACCGGAGACAGTCGTAGATCGTTTCCGCCGTCCCGCAACACCCTCCGCAACCCGCTACGAGACCCGGGTTTCTTCAGTCAAGAATAGCGGCGCGCAGGCGCAGTGGCGTCGTTGCGGATAGCTTAGCGGAGGGGGAAAACGGTCCACGAAAACTCCCTAGTAAGAGATAGAAGAGAGCGTGGTTTTGTGGACGACTCATCTACGACACTGAGAAGGTCGCTAGAACGAAGGTCGCCATGGAAACGCCCCAAACCTTTACATATACCTTTTCTTACCGCATTCCGAGAAATCCAGCATGCAGTAATAGAACTCGGCCTCATTCCCACAGTCCTTGCCGCTGACTAGCCGAGTAAGGAGGCCGCAAGTATCGGCGCACCTTGTAACGGGCGCGGCCAGCAGGGACGGATGAATGAATCTAGAAAATCTGGCGTGTTACACACAAGCCGTAATGGCGCACCGTAAAAGGGCAGCCACTGGGTCAGAGTTTCAATTTCGTCTCGTATGTCTCTCATTTTCTCGGAAAATTTGAGTACAGGTCCAACATGGGGAGGCACCACCGTCCGCGGTAAGTTGCTCTTAGTTCCCACTTGTCTCTTCGCGATTGAACCGTCGATGGAAGCGGAAAACGCAATACGAGCAACCGTTCAGGTCAGCTCGTGCCTTCGAAATAGACGCGGGGTGCTCCGCCGCTTCCTTTGCGTGCTGTGTTGTGCCTTGTCGAAGGAAAATAAATCGGTGATGGGAGGCCGTGGCGAGTGACTCGTCGTGACGACTATATTAGACCTCCTTTCGCACAGCCGTCGGCCCGAACAACTCTGCCAGTGAACACGTTCCGGAACCCGCGACTCGAACCCGCGGGACAAACACAAAGCGGGAACACGGCCCACCGGGGGACGGATGAACAACACCGTTCCCGCGCAGATAGAATCGGCCGTCCCTCCACTTCCTCGACTTTCGTTCTGCAGGCTTCTGCCGCGCGGCCCACGCCTACCCTCTCGCAGGGAGGGGACCCTCGGTGGCCGAGCAGGGGATCCCGGTCGAGGCGGGCTTGGGAGAAGAGCGTCGTGCGCATTCCGAAGGTCGAGCGTGCATTTGTTCCGACGGATGGGTGTCCGACCGCTGCGGCGGTAGACCGCGCAGGACGAGACTCGGAGGCGACCGATGGCCGCAGCAGGCATGGACACTGCGCTGGGACCGGTTGTCCTGTGGCGACGGCTGCTTGCCTCGTGTTTTTTTCGGGGCTTGAGGGGGCTTCGTCGGCTTGTCTCTGGAGCGTCGCACCTCATCCGAAAATGGCAATGCGGCCACCGTTTACCTCGACGCTCGCTTTAGCGGTGAACGAATCGCGAAGCAAGCTCTCAAGATGGCGATAAGGTGAGAGCGTGGTTTCAAAGGAAATTTCGATAGCGATTTTGAGTGAGTCTTTTTGATTCACTAGACGTTCGTCCCCGAACCCCCGAACGGTTCGACGGCACTATTGCGCATGCGCGTCGTCTGTTGAAGAAGTCCCTTTCTCCGCCTTTTGCTCTCTTGGTCAAATAGTGCGCGCGGTGTTTAAAGGTACGAGTGTCGCACCGTCATCCCCTCTTCCGGACAAGAGAACTCTCTCTCCCGGGAGAAGAGTCTGTCCGGGCCGATTTCCCCGCCTTTCAATCACCGCATCGCCCGTCACTTCTCGTTCCGGCCTTCCAGCAGACCTTTGGCCGGGTTCCAATCGGGCAGCTGTGAGTGGGACGACACCAGACCGCGGAATTGCGTAACGCCGAGTAAAAAGCGGAAATGCATTTGAGCGCACGCCCAGACCAAACCCATTACGGCCGTCACTTTCCTCCGCGCGGTACAACGTGGAGTCTCCACCTTGCTCGGTTGCATCGTCCGGTCGAGACGCGTCTTGCTGGGCCAAGCGAATACCACTCCGAAGACAAGGCCCCCTCAGACGTCGTCACAACCACGCCGCGCCTTTCTGATGTCAGCATCACCGCCAGCGCCTACCGCAGCGTCTCACGAGGAAAGCAACGCGTGGCGACGCCAAGACCGGTACTTTGCGGCGACTTGCCGCTTGGGGATCCACTAAGGATGACGTCACGCTCCGGCCTTGTCTTCTGTCTTGGGCCAAGTGCCCGTGAAGCGGGAGAAGAAGAGTTCTTTCGAGTGGACCGGAAGTAGCCTGCGAAGCTTTCTGTAGCGCTTTCTCGCCCAACGCTCAGTCGGAAGTTGACGGGCGTGTGGTCGGGACGAAAGCTGCAAGCTGCCAGTCGTTGGCCCGTCAAACTCCGCTCCGGGAACGGGCCACTTAGCGCTGTCAGGAGCGCCTTCGGGGACCTGTTCTCCGTCCGGGACGCGCGACTCTGAGTTTGGGGCGTCGCAGTTTGGCGACTGTGCGTCAAGAACAACGCGCGCATTAAAACGCAGATTGGCCCCCACCAGAGCGCGTGCGCGAAACGAGAAACCCCGTTGACGTGCAGTTGAACTGCAGCTGGTTCGATTTCGGGGCAGAAAGGAACGCAATTTCTTAAGCCCGTTAACGAGAGGCCAATTGGACATATCAGGGGCGAGGTACCGGACTGCCGCCCACGCGGCCATTCGCACCAGCTCAGCGGCCGAAACCGCAGGGATGGAGCGAGTCAAAGTGCTCCGAGAGAAACGAGAACCGGGCTGATTTTCTCCCGGGAAAATTGACGCCGCTACGCGCAGCAACTTGCTCAGTGAGTCGAAGGGGCACCAGAATGAAGAACCTCTTGACCTCATTCACAGGGCTAAAGTAAGAGGTTTCTACAAGTAGCGACATCCTTCGAAGCGCCGACTGCGTGACGGTGCAGATTTTAGGAAGGGAAAGGTGACGCAAAGCGGAACAGTGAACTGAATTACACCATTTTGTTCCTACGTAATGTGCCTCGTCATTCGTATTGGTTGTCGTTACTCATAAAAATAAGCGTCAAGGGACTTTAGTTCACCCTGGTGTTCGTACGATGACAATGAAAGAGCGATCGTCATTAGAAGTGCTTATTTCCAGCCATTCCTAGTCTCGTTCGTATTCTTCTTCCCTACGTAGCTGTGAATAAAACAAAGCATCAACAGCAACGTTATATAGAGCCACCGTGTGCGGCTGTCTCTCACCACGCGCAGGGGCTGCAGCCCCGGAAGCCGTGTAGGAAAGCGAAACCGCACTGGTTTAGGTCGGAGCGCAGTCGACGATCCGATTCAGCCAAACTAAAGTCCCTCGATACTTCTTTTCCAAGTAACGACAACCAATACAAATTTCAAAGCACTTTCCGCTGGAACAACATGGCGGCATTCAGTTCAAACCCCTGCTGTGCGCTGCCATTCGCTTCCTAAACCTGCACCGTCGCGCAGTCGGCGCTTCAGAGAATATTGCCACTTGTAGGAAGCTCTTATCCAGGGACTTTAAGTTAAACAGCGCCAAAAGTGCATCGTCACGGCGCTGCTTTTTTCTGAGGGTTTATTATGGACGGCTAAACCAATCCCGCGCCGGAAGAAAAGCCCGGCGCCCTCACTGTGAGAGAAAGAACGGTGAACGAACGAAAATGAAAAGGAACTACTTTTTCCGCTGTTTGCGTGGCTCCATTCGGCCGTGGAAAGGGAAGCGGTATGCTGAAATCGCTCCATACAAAGGGCGATCCAGTAAGGGCGGCCGCGAAAGAACGAGCGAGGAAATTGAATTTGCCTCTTCCCCCCCCCCACGCTGCCCGTGATTGCACCGGAAACGCAAACCGGAGTCTTTGACGCGAGGGCGGATGCGCGCTCACTCCATCGAAGAAGGGAGGCGACTGCCCCACTTGGGGCGCCAGGAATTCGATATGAGCGCCGGTCGGCTGTGCTCCGCCTCCGCCGCTCGAGCTTTCCACCGGGGGCTACACGACGAGGATTCCCGGAAGGCAGGGCAGGATCCAGGTCGTCCGATTGGCATCGGCGTCTCGAGCGAAAGAAAAGCGCCCCTCAATAGGAATCCAGCGTTTTGGCCGGACTCTATTTCCCGGGGGCGTGTGGCAGAAGCCTTTGTGGCGATCCCCGGGGCCTTTCATCGGGCGCTGTCGGCGGCAACGGGAGGGCGGGGGGTCCGGCGCTCTTAGCGGGGGCCGCCGGGGCGTCACCGGCCCACCGGAAACTGCCCCGTCACGACGACGGCGCACGCGCACCAGGTGTGAAAAAAACAATCGAGTGCACACTGTTAAGAAAAAAATCAATCTACGAAGGAAAGGCGAAGAAAACATCTCCCGTCTCCCAGCATTGCATCCAAGTTCGTTCACAAACAGGAACTGTACCGTAGAAACGCAAATGAGCTATTTAGGTAATGAGCGTCCCCCATGACTATAAGCAGGACCAAGAGTCTCTATGGGCTTGCTACAACTTCCCCGCACATTGAGGGTATTTCAAAACGCCAGACATTGCTCATTTCTATCGAACTTTATCACTCCGCGAGAGCACACCATTACGGGAACCGCAGCACGCAGCGCGCGGAGGACGACAACCCTAAACATCAGGCCTCTCAAACGAGTCGAACCAGCTCCTGCGTCGCGCGTTGGAAAACGCATCAAGTGTGGCGTGCTTCGGCTTCAAGTCATCAACCAATGTTTTCCCAGCGTACGTATACGTTCATATGCAACATTTGCATGACACCGCACTGTGCATGGGAACCTCTCTTCTGCAGAGCACACGCTCGCTCTGCAGCAGGACAACAGCTGCCATTGGGCTCCGAAAAATTACTCATTTTTGACATTTTATGACAACTAACACCCGCATCTTGAATACCACCCGATACAGGAAGTTCAGCGGTTACCCCAGCAAGTTTTTCGGGGACTCCACCCCGACGTTCGCTCTCACGACCCACCGCGCCGGACGCCGAGCTAAGCCTGACCGGAGAAGCGCGAGCACGTCTCCAAGACGCGACCATAAAGGCGGCGCTGTAGCGTCAGTTAATGCGCCACATGAGGTAGATTGGAATACAAGCGTCTGTCAGCGTCTGGCTATACGCAGTAAGAGTGGCTGAAAATAAAATAATTAAAATCAAGAAACAAAAGTATACATGTGGAGGCCTCGGTGTTCTATGGAAACGCTTAGAGTGCATTCCTTTCAGCTCCTCTGTTTCTGTTCGTTCTTGCGTCCGTAATCAGCTTAGAGGAGCATAATGACATGCAAACGAAACGCGACCTAAAATTATTATATTGTGCTCGCCAGGGGCGTTGCTAAAAACTTGAAAGCTACAAACCTAAAAAGTCGTTTGTCAGTCATTTCGGAGACGCCCGAACGCCTCTTCGGCCTATGAAGGAGCTTCACCCAGGAAACAACCTGGTGACTACAGACCTCAAGTCACCTTCCCTCTTTACCACGGCTCGATGTCCGCTCCAGATGTACTGACCCTCTTTTTGCGTGGACCCAAAGGCGCGACAACTCCGGTGGCAATCAGCTCGCCGAACGACGTTTCATCGAAGGATCGTTTAGTCGACATGCGACGTCTTGAACCGTGCCACGGCGCAAACATCCTGCCAAGTTTTTGCAGGCGATTTAAAGGAGCAGTCGACGACGCCCCATGATGAAACCGTGCCACGGCGCAAGCATACAACGAAAGCATGGTTCTAGATGTAAAAAAATATATAATGAAACACGAATTTACATTTAAAATGCATGACTTGCAACTTGCAAGCACCTCAGGCCTCTAAAACAGTTCTGACAGATGAGCAGCAGTCCTGTTAGTTTACTTGCATGTATAAGCGGATTATATCTAGTGACTCTTCCATTAAAGGAATGGCGTTCGGTGTAATTTTGTGATAACCTGGATTACATTAATATGCTCTTGCATTCAATTGATGACCACTTGGATTAAATTAAAGTGCAAATAAATTAAATTCAGACGCTCGTGTTTTTTTTTCGCTTTTTCTTAAACTGGCTTTTGGATTATTGTGAGCGGTAAAATCTAGAAACGAAATAACGTATCACTGCCACTACCCAGAGTTCGTGCCTGTAGACGCACTATCGTGCGCTCTAGAGCAAAACGGGAAGAGAAGAAAACGTCGCGAGTGAAATGGTGCTTGTCACAACATTCTTCTTGCTGTGTATAGTGCTTTGAAGCATGACTAAAGAGCTAGTCGACAGTTTGGGTCAATTAAACTCTCTTCCATGCAATGAAAGTTAATGAGTGATATCAGAGTGGAGAAGCGAGAAAGGCATTGTCTTCTAATTCAGTAGGAAAATGGTTAACTTTATCCTAACACATGCAGTTCAACGAGTTAGAATGACATATAAGCTTGTGCTACGAATGTTTTTTTTTAACTGCACCAAAATGAACTTTTGGTTTTTATAAAGGGTACTTTAAAACGATTCAATCCAATCACATCGCTGAAAACTTCACCATAAGATATTGATAAAATCAACCAAAAAAGGAGGATTTCATGCTACAAAATTATATCTAAAGTAATATGACGCTGATTTCTGAGCTTGACTCCAGCTTCCACCAAAAAAACCTAGCTGTAGTAAAAGCTCGAACTAGTGAAACTTATGGTATGCACTCGAACTGTCTAACTTAGGGCGGTGTTTAAGTTCTGAGGTCCGTTTTGGTCAGAGCGCATATGCAATGTCGGTACTCACTGAGCCTGGCCTACTTTAGATGTTCGATTTAGCGTGGTTCACAACATCGGGGGATTCAACATACAGTTAGATTGGCAGAAGATGCAACTTACTAATCCAGGGGAATACATTTGGAATATTTGAAGATGTACTTAATAAACGAATAAATAAATAGGTAAATAAATGAATAAAAAGCTGAATCTAAATACTAGAAGCATAACTAGAAAACAAGACACCCTTGATTTGTTCTTTAACTCATTGTGTGTACGTTTTGACGCATTGTTGTTCACTGAAACTTGGATGAGAGACAATGAGATACCACCGAGTTTTGCTAATTACAACTGTGCTAATTTAAACAGAGGTAAGAAAAGAGGAGGTGGAATTTTGATTACATAGTAGATTCAATTTCTTTTACTGTTGTGGACGAATATTCTGTGATAGACACAGATATTGAGTGCCTAGTCTTGCGCACAATGAAAATGTTAATTGCCGGAATATATAGACCGCCAGCGGGAAACAAATATGTGTTTTTGAAGTTTTTTGATACCTTACATCATTTTCTTTCTTCAACAAAACTGCCGTTTAAGATTATGGGTGATATAAACATAGACACAATTTCAAACGACGTGTATGCTAGAGACCTTAATGACCAAAATTTGTCTTATGGTTGTTCAAACCTGATTTCCCAACCAACTAGGATAACAAGTGAGAGTGCCACATCCACAGATGTGTGTGTAACAAATGTAAACCAAACTGAATTGGTTTCTGGCATCTTCAGTCAAGACATTAGCGACCATCTGCCTATTTTCTGCCTCAGCCGCGTTCCAATAGAACAAAACAAAACCGACCCAGGAAATTACTGCTACCAAAAAATAAATGATGAAACTCTATGCACTTTTTAAGCGCTGGTTGAGCGATTTGACTGGACAACCATCTACTTAGAACAGAGTGCTGAAACTGCCTTTCGAAAATTTTCAGAAGAATTCAGGAAAATATATGACCTCGCCTTCCCTGTAGTAAAATCGAGAACGGCGAAATCAAAATTCCAAAAGCCATGGCTGAGTGGTGAACTATACAAGAGAATTAGAATAAAGAACAATATCTACCATGCTTTTGTGAAATCCCGTGACAAAAACTTGCTAACTGAATTTAAAAAAAAATTACGAATGATCTAAACTCAGACTTGAAAAATGCAAAATCGGAGTATTTTCTACGCAAATTTGAAGGCAACTACGATAACCCTAGAAAGCTATGGGACATGGTAAATAACCTTACAAACAAAGATAAGGGTGTGTATAGTGCGCATACAATATCCGTTGACGGTAGAAATGTAGCTGGCGAAGAACTTGCAAATATCATGAATGAACATTTTATAAATATTGGTGCTCCGCGGGAACAAGATACTGACTGTGAATTGGGTGGTACAGCTAAGACATCGAATATATCAAGCTCTATAATGCTTGCATCCACACCCCCGAATGAAATAAGTAATTTGATTAAACAAATTAAGACGAGTGTAGCAGCTGGGATAGACGAAATCAAGCCCTTACCAATTAAAGTTGTGTCCAATGTAATAAGCCCGATCTTGTCACATATCGTAAACATCATGCTGCAGACAGGCATTTTCCCAGATAATCTCAAAGTTGCAAAGGTTAGCATGGTGTATAAGGGCGGAAATAAAAATGACCTGAAACACTACAGGCCAATACCGGTGCTGCCAATATTTTCTAAAATATTTGAAGGTGTGATAAACATTAGATTGCAAAAGTTTTTTACCAAGCACAATGTAATCACAAAGTCCCAATACGGTTTCCAAAAAAAAAAAGATCAACTGAATTAGCACTTATGGATATAAAAGACAGAATTATAACAAACATCGAAAATAGAATATACACGCTCGGATTATTTCTCGATCTAAGTAAGGCATTCGATTCTATACAGCATATTATTTTACTCTCAAAACTTCAGTCTTATAGCGTACGAGGAAAAGAATCGAACTTAATTGAATCTTAGCTTCGAAACCGTAAACAGTTTGTTTTTGTCGATAATATTAGATCCCAGGAATTAGAAATCAAACATGGTGTACCACAAGGCTCTATATTATGCCCGCTACTCTTCCTCGTGTATATAAACGACATAACCGATATTCCCAATTCTTCTCATCTCGTAATCTATGCTGACGATACAAATGTCTTCTTCAGTAGCAACACAAAAGCATCCTTACAACAACAGGCTAATGATTACCTTGTGAAACTATCAAAATGGTTGGAAGAAAACGAACTCAAACTTAATGCAGAAAAAACAAAATATGTAATATTTAGACCTATAAACAAACGTGACAATAACCAAATACATCTACAATTCAATGGCCTCCCAATAGCTCAAGTAGAAGAACAAAAGTTTCTTGGAGTCTGGTTCCATGAAGAACTGACCTGGACAACTCACATTAACAAATTAAGGGGGAATTATCAAGAGTGGTCGGATGCATGTATAAAATAGCAAACTTAATACCCAATTGGCTTACCAAAAACTTATATTACTCCCTGTTTGACTCGAGGCTCTGTTATGGAATTATGGTATGGGGAACAACCATGCACGTCTACAAACTATGGTAAACTAATCATACTTCAAAAAAAAGGTTCTGCGAATTTTGGAAAACTACCATGGCAATATTCGCGAATTTCATAGCAGTCCTTACTTTACTAAGCATAACATGCTCAAAGCAAATCAAATCTACTATTTCAAACTTATGCAGACAATACACAAAAAATAACTCTATCGAGTGGGTGAATCTGCTTCACAACTTTATCTATTGAGAAATAGTAAACGTAGAACTCCTAAGGTGCGTACAAACTAGGGAAAACAGAAAATTGATTATCAGGTTCCTGCATTACTAACCACTATGGAAGATTACACTGATTTTGCACAGTCATTTTATAAATACAAGAAAGAGATCAAACAAATACTTATAGACAAAGACATCAGTTACGCGTTGTAGAAATGTTTTGTTTTTGTTTGTTTTTTGGTTACCCTGGGACCACCACTGGACATGTGAATACTAAAACTGCTGAGTATTCTTTCTTTATTTTGCGGTGTGAAATGAAATTTTTGTTTAATGTATTGCATGAAGTGTATTTTACGTACACAGGCATGTATATTTAGGCAGAAAAGAATGCTACAAAGCTGTATACCGTGCCACCTTTTGCACTTCTGTAAAACTGCGGGGGGTAGAGGCCCAGTCAGGCAGAAATGCCTTTTGCCACTACCTCCCTACCGGGCTTGGCCCGTGAAAATCCCAATAAACTTTCAACTTTCAACTTTCACAAGTTTGTCCTAGTAGGAACACTAACTAAAGAAGCCTAATATAAAAAAGGTTCTAAGTTTTCCTGTAACTTGGGCCGCGATTCTAAACCTGCCTCAGAGTATAGGTTAGATCTTTTTCCTTTATCATATTTTTCATCAACACTACTTATCCCCATATGGAGATTTTAGTATTGAGTCAAGAGGCTTTGTTTGTTCATTCATTATGACAAATATTTTTCACAATTTACTTTCCAAGGCAAGTTGTGAGTTGATAACAGATCATTCTATCTAGTCAGCTGGTACTAGTATTCATTTTGGAAATAAATGTGAAGTATTTTGAGGCAATAAAAACACCTGGCTTTCCTTCAGAGTGTATTCACTGCAATTGCTCAATAGCATCAGGATCCAAGAATGTATAATTCACCTTTCTTCGAATATTTAGGAATCGAGAAGTATATATTTTCCCTTGGTGAGTGCTCATATTGCGGGCAACCACCAAAGTTCCTTGCACAAAAGATGCGGTATCCACACCATTAGAAACTTCGGCCTCAACAGGTGCATGCATGTGTGACACAACGGGAGAGTACAAATACATTCGTGAAATGGTACATCTTGCAGAACTGGACTTACAAAACCTCGGCAATAAAACAGCGTGTACCCTATAAACATTTACAGTGTATTTTTTTACCGCAAAAACAAACTATGAATTTCCAAACGCTCTGCGCTCAATGTAGCGCTAGCGGTCCGGACAATATTTCAGAGCATGCCATCTTATTCGAAAGTCGTAAGAGATTTTCGGAAAGTTTCAGTGGGAAACGAGACACATGCATGCTGACCTTGTTGCCATGCACAACGTGTTCCGTACTGAGGATTTATGGTACATGTTCCGCAGTTCAGTGACATGCAACATGTTGTGGCAACGAGGTTAGCGGGGAAATGTCCCGTACTTAAACTTTTTTTTTCTGACGGTGCACTGCGGCGAAGACGACGCCTTTCCCCCAAAACGTCATCCCTGGGTGAATCCAGGCAGCACCGCCGCCAGCGCGTCGTGAAGTGTCTCTCACAACGAGTGCGACGCCAAGACGGACGCGTCCGCAGCTTTGCGGTGTCTGAAAACCTGTAGCTTTCACATTTGAACAGCGGCCCTGGCGAGACACATATGATATTTTTAGGTCGCGTTTCCACTGTGTGTATAGCGTTGTGTCCTTTTAAACGCTCTGTTAGTGCGCGTGAATCTACGCCGATGGAAACTGACAGACGCTATAGTTTACGCCCGTGCACGGTACATGACGGGACGCTAGGACGCGGCTTCAAGTCAGCATTAAACGGTCGCGTCTCGCGGACGCTAGCAGAAGCCCCTCTTTCGTGGTCCCGTCTCGTGAACGCTACAGCGCCCCTGGTCGAGAGAAACAGGCCTATCGTCGGGCTTCATCGTCTTCGCCGCTCGTGGCGGGTATACAGTGACGTCCTTCACGGGACTGGTCTTCGTACCGAGTGCACCGGGCGCGTCTTTCGCGGCTTCCGGCGCAGTTGCGATCGAGGGTGTCGCCGCCACGGCGAGAACAGCTCGGCGTCATTGTGTCTCGGCTCTCGGGGAAAGGGAGGGGAAAAAAATGGAGCCCGGAAGAGAGAATAGGTCGCGAACATTCGGAGCGTATATTCGGGACGTATTGCCCGCGAACTGGAATCACTCGGCCGCGTTTTGATGTGGCGTTGAACCATAGCCTCCTCTATACTCACAAGGCCTGGCAGTTCGACGACGGAGCCATGGAGTGCCGGGTCGCAGTTTTGGAGCGCAGGGATCTGGTAGCAGAGAGCATTTCTCGGGAAACCTGGACGTCAGCGCACAGCTTTTGCAGCGGCGAGGATCCGAAACATGGTTTTCCAACCCGAAGAGAAAGATGCGGTAGCGCGAGGAGGACGAGGCGGTCATTCCATCGCTCGGGACAAGTGTATTTCGGCGTCTCGCCGCAGCGGGGCGCCCGTCACGTGGCTCCTTCTCCTCTCATCCGTTGTCTGCCGCTCCACCTTATCACTTTCGGCGGCGCACCCGTGGCGATCTGCCAGGTTTTGTCAGTATAGAGGAGGCTATGGTTGAACCCAAACCCGCTCGCGAGCAACGCGCTGACGAATAGAAAAGATGACGTCTCAAAAAGTTGCGTCGCGCAGTGGGCTTTGCTCACGAAAATAGAAAGTAGAAGGAGGGACACATTCACGGTTTGCGAAGTCCGTGCGAATCAGGATTTCATTGTCTTCATATCTCATCGATGATACCCTAAAGCCAAGGTCAGGCTGCTAAGTCATCACGCAAAATGGAGTTTGCGGGCAGTGGGCTTCTTTCTTTCTTGTATAGCAATGCTGTCACATTCGTCATAAAAAGAAACTGCCCGAAGACACGTTTGAAGCAAACCTGTTTTCCTACATGCAGATGATTCTTTCGTGTCTGGAGCGGACACCGTGTCTTTTGTATGATGTATGATCATGGGACGGCGACTGAAGGTCAACGACTCGGGCTCTCTCTCTCTCCAAATAAAGACAGAGAAGAAAAAAAATGAATTTGAGTTCGAACTCGCTTGGAAGTCTTTATCACCTCATCGATCTGAATCCCCAGTTGCCGGATTATAAACCGGTCATGACCGAAACGCAACTAACCAAAACAACGTCCTAGAAAAAAAAAAAAAGACGCAGTTTGTTGGCGTTTAAAATATTCGCGACATTGAAAGAACGGCTCGTAAAGGACCACCGACGCGGCGTTCCTCCGACGTGAAACTCTACTCCGTCATATTGACGTGGAGGAAAAAGAAAGACCACCACTAAGCGGGTAATCCGCGCGTTATTGACATTTGCAAAACAATAATTACGCTTCTAAAATAACAAATAAATAAGCGGAGCACGAAATTTACAGGTGACTGCAACTGATGGCGAACCATAAGAGAGCTGGCACTGCAGACTCCTGCTGGTGTCTCAGAGAAGCTGTTCCGCATTGTTTCCCTTCAACTCTCGAATGCGAGAAGGGAAACCATCGTTTAGCCGGGACAGGCCAAGTGTACGGAGAGCAGCGTTTGGCCGGAGTGTGACTGGACTGGCAAATGGCGGTATGGAACTGGCGTATTTAGACATTCAGGTTCGAAGGCGACAACAGACGACCGTATATGACGCGCATTTGGCGAGCGGCCACGGACGCGGAATTTCGGACGACGGCTCTTCCCGAACACGATGCCAGACGTCGTTGCGCTCCTCGCTTTCCCCGGGAGCGCAAAGCGCATCGCTATTCCGAGTGCAACTTCGGAAGTTACTGTCGTCCTTTGAAAGCCGAGTCGTAAAGTTGCACTGTGTATTTCCGCGTAACCTCGCAACTGCGAATCTTTTTCCTCGTCTGCTCGTTCTACGGAGTGGTTGAAACGTCAGCATCTATCAATGACTTGAAAGTACTACATGGGGAAATGCGAGTATATATGTATATAGTTTTAAAAGGTATTCGCAGCACGATTGCAGTTAAATCGATCGCCGTTTATGTTTTTTTCTCTCCAGTTTTTATACGGATTACGCTGTCCTCAAAGGAACCGATATATGATGGAGAGTGTTTGTTAGGGGGTTCGACCCGACGCATAATACTTGGCCCATCGGCGTCCTGTTCGCGCTAACTGTGTTGCGCGGGACCCACTTCTGTAGTCGCCTATCAGTTACCGAATATAAATAGCGTCCGGATGCCGGCGTTGGTGCGTTTCGCACGTAGTTTGCTCGATTGCCTAAGAGACAAATTCGTTCGGTTTTTTGCAACTCTCAGTGAAATCGATGGCCTCGCCTCTAGTACAAACAGTAGCGGACCCAATCTTCCCGCCGACGCCCGTTGTGTGTCATGTTTTGTAAACACATTCGGCGTGCGCACGAACGAGGTTCTTTAGAAGGAACCCAGCCAGAGATAGCGTCTTCTTCATATGGATTCACGATCGTTTTTGATGGTACTGAAAAGTGCACGAATTTTGACGCCTCTCGGCTTGGGCATGTAGCTCTGGCGAGTCCACCATTTTTCTGACAAACTGTCCAAACACGTGCGCTTCGACACGCGCTAACGGCACTGGAATCTATCCAACTTGAGTCAGCTCGACATGCAGGAACGTTACGGGGTCGGGTCGCTTCGCCGCCGTGCCAAGGGTGCCCCTTCCGGTCGTCGGTTTAATTAAACCAATACGTTTCATTAGCTAAAAAGGCGTATACACGTTATTGGGAAAAAATTGTCAGCCATCTTTATCTCCAAACTTCTATAATGCATGAAATGCAGCATTTAAGGCGCGATCGTTTAAATGTCTTTAGAAGTCATTAAACAGCAGTTCGGGAAAGTGAAGAAGGCCCTACATTTTTATCGATTTTCCCGCTAACTTTAGCAGAAAAACTGACTTGGTACAAATGTCAGGTGACATCAATTTTTCCGATAAATTTAGCGGAAAACAATATTGATGTATGGGTCACGTGACGACAGGTTACGGGTCACATAAATTTTCTCGCTAAATGAAATGTTTGACAAAAAGTTGAGATTGGGGGGGGGGTGATTTGAGTTAAAAGGCATTTGAAAGCTAATGGCCCAGTTGGCTAGTTTGGGTGCGTCGACGGGTGGAAAGTAAGGGGGCCGGCGTCGGGAGGCGAAAGTGGCAGGCAAACCTGACCGTGTTTCCGATGGGCGCCGTTGCGCAACGGACACCACTGACCCAGTACTGCGGACAAAAGAAGGACAAAAGGAGCAGCGCTGCCTCCTGGTGCGGCCGCCCGTGACGCTCATGCTGCCCGATGGACGACGCCGCTGAGCTCCCTCCGAGGGCGGCTCGAGGCGCCCGATCCCGACTCCCCGAGGGTCACGGCTGCGGTCTACCACTCGGGCACACACTTATACGTGACACGGTACTCCGATCTGTAGTCAATCACAATTTAGGAGTTACAAAAAGAAGAAAAAAAAAACGCCAATAATAAAATTTAAAAAGACGCCCGGGAATGCGTTACAAAATGAAAGCCGTTTATAACTTCCTGTAACGACAAATTAGAGCGCAGCTCTTGAGGAGGAGGAGGAAGAGTACTGAGGGAGGGTATACGCCTCCACCCTCTCCTCACTTCCTCATCCTGTCTGCTACTCCTCCCTCCGAGCGGCGTCGCCGTCACCTCACGAGGGTCACGCGACCTCACTGGGGTCACGCGACCTCGCGGGGTCACGTGACAATGACGTCATCGTCATCGTGATGACGTCATCAGTGACGTCACTGTGACGTCATCTGTGACGTCATGTGACGCCATCGTGATGACGTCAGCGTCATCGTCACTGATGACGTAATTGTCATCGTCCCTGACGACATCATCAGTGACGTCACGCGTCCATAATGCACCGCGCGGTTACGCCAACGGCGACGCCGCTCAGGCCGGAAACGTGGGTGCCTAAGAGCTGCGCTCTAAAAGCTAGGCATTATTAAGCACTACGGTAACATTCGAGAGCAGCCAATGCTTGGGGAAAACAAAAAGTAACGAGAAAGTATCTGGTTGCTTGAGAGCTGAAATCAGGCGTTCCTTTTGAATGTCACCCACGAGTCTTAGGGACTTATTGAGCGGGTAAAGCAGCGCTATTTAGTTTCCTTAGCGTGTATACAAGTGTGGAGGCATTCTTCTCGAGTGTCACCGGGGCCAGCTCACGCCGAACGGAAGGGGCGGAAACCTCGGCTGAAGAAGAAGCTTCTTCACCGAAACAAGATTTTCTGGGGACGTGGGTCGTCGGTTTAGCGATCGGGGGAATATTTCAACCACAGCCAAAGCGAAACCATGCGTTCACGGTCTATCCCTCGTAAATCCGTCGCAATCAAGTGCCGAATCGGACTTGGCTCAGAGGCAGTGTGCGTGTTCCCGATGCAGGGACGACCAGCAGTTTCGTTCGTTATCAACCGCCGCGATGCCAACCAGTTTGGCTCCCACGTCGTCAAGAATATCGTCCGGTGGCATCCGAAGGAACGTTGCCATTTCCTCCGGCTTCTGTGAGAGCAGTGTTTCGCTTACAAGTGTATACCATAGCCGGTGCGACCTTGAAAACACGAACACTGCGTACCAGGCATTAGTGCAGTCCGCATCAAGTACTACTCCAACCGACGGTATACAGTCGAAACGTGTTCTCCTTCTCCCGAGATTGTCTCATAGAGTGTTTTTCCCCTTTTCGTACGGAGTAGGTTAGCCTTGGGGTCTTGGTTGTGAGTATTTTTTTTTTCTACGGAGCACCACTAACTAAATTTCAGTACCCGACCTCTCGTGGTTACGTTTTCTTTTTGTCAAACCAAAAATACAAAGCGCACTTATTAGTCGATCTCCTCCGCGGTTAAACCTTGTTCGTGTTCTTGTCTGTCGCGTGCTGCATTCGACTCTCGTTCTTTCCAATGCTTGCATATGTTACTTGAGCATCGCCTCGCCGGCCGACTTGACGCTTCAAAGCGGCCATGAAGGGACGCATCCTTTCATAAATAGGCGCCCGAGTGTACAGAAAGCGGATCTGACTCCAAACCACGCGGTGGAAAAACACCCGGAGAAATGCTGCCTAAGTTGGGCAGCATTTGTTATCATTTATTACGTATACGAATTATAAGCGAGGAAGTATGGCAACTGTGATTCTCATTGAAAGTAAGTACCTCGTCGAATAAAGGCCAATTCACACGGTGCGATTTTACTCGGGATTTCGCAGGTGCGGAGATGAGCGTCGCAGCTTCCACCGCACTCTTTTTGCCGGACGAGAGACGTCGCAACTGCCGAATCGCAAGTAAAATCGCACCATGCTAATTGAGGCCTTAGTCCTGTTTCTGCTTCACAACGAAATGATCAGTCACAACGAGGGCCGACTGTTAACTATCACAACAAGATTTCACAACGACAAAAGCGAGTTCTGCGTAAGTTTGGCTAGTAGTTTTCTTATTATATAAGAAGCAATAACTTGAGTTTGCCTTTGTAGCGGTAGCCCGCCAATTCCATGGTACAGCAGGCGCGAGTTCACCACTAAACTGGTTGAGGAGCTTCATGTCACGGCCCGCCGCCTTACGTTCATTACGATCTCGGTACTTTCATCGATGTGCACAGCCCGAAAGCTTATCGAACTTGAACTGAGCGGATATCCATAGGCCAGAGTTACCAACCCGGCTTAACATGGAAGGTAACGGCAGGAATCCTTTGGACGCAGCATCCCGACGATGGAACGCGCACGCCGTGCATGCAGTCTGGCACCGTTAGCCAAGCACGTCCGCGCACGGCACGGCAACAGAGCCGCGTAATCAAGTTGCGTTATCGGCTCCGAGCCATTGGTGACGCATCGGCAGCTTGCACAAGCTCCGCCGTGTGTGCTCTGCCCTCCTGGGAGTCGCGTGCACGAGCTGTCAGGCGGCGTGCCACGCGCTCCTCCAAGTAGGGACGCCGGGCCGACGAGTGTTGGTCTGCCACGAGACGATGCCAACGATGCTTCGCAAACATTGGTCTGCGCTGACGTTATCTCTCCTCGTCGCTTCTGCTGTGCGACAACTGTCCGTAATGTGCCGCGCTTTGGATGGGACGCTCTGGTCTAACCGCCTGGTGCTTCGAGGTTGACCGAGACCGACTTGGGGAACGTGAGCTCTTTGCGGTGATCCCGTCACTTGTAACCCACTACTTGCCCATATAATTGCACCCATTGAGGCGAAAGCCTTGTATGTCTCATCGTTCAGTCGACCTTCAAAGTCCTTGAGCGAAAACACGTCGACGACACGAAAGTTACGAAAACACGTCGGCGACACGAAAGGTACCGAAACCCACGGTTCGCCACTGGACCACGAGATGGCGTTACTTGTGCCAGAATCGACGGAGGCGCGGCGCAAACCCAGCGGGAGAGGAGGACACTCTCGCTCGGGCAGCGGTGAAGAGCGGGCGTGCGACATGCCGAGAGATTAAAGGCGCCAAAAGTGCGTCGTCAGAGAGCGCGCTGTCTTCGGAGGTTCGCTATATCACCGGGATCGGGGCTTGGGCTTTCGCCTTCAAGTCGTCTTAGGGATAACATAAGAGACCCTGTGAATTTTTGAAGCATATTCGCGGCTGTTAGCGGCCTTCCCGAAAATCACCTTCAGAAATTAGGATAGACTGCCTCCGGAATGCGCCAGAGCAGGACAGGGAGTAGAGTTGCTTTGGAATCGGCACGTGGAAAAAGAAAAATGGAAGCTTTAGCAGCCGATGTTGCGCTGCGTTCTTTTGGGGGCCCTGGAGGTCCCTTAGCGAGACGCCAGCTGACACTCAGAGACTCCCCAAGCCATTCTTTTTCGGGTCCTCCTATTGCAAAGGAGCAGAAGAGTTATTGCGACGGAGTGTTCTTTCGTTTCTCTCTAAACGGAGGGGGAATTTCGCATGGACCAAATGGGCGAGCGAGTTGGACATCGCAGCCGAGCTTTAACGCTCGGTCTTCGTGCGAACGCCTGCTCGGTCACCCGCGTCGTCTCATTGAAGCCACACTCGGCCGGGAGGGAGCTCGTCGGCAAACGGCGAGGTACTCTTGACCATCGGAACTGGGTGTTGACGAGCAGCCTTCTTTGAGAGGGTCGGTGCATTCAGCGGCGCGTCCACTTTGCACGGCCACCGTACGCGTTGTCGGGTGTCGAGGGCCGGGCTGGTCGGCGGCCCCGCACGTGGGCTGGGTCAAAGCGGACAATCGCCGGGGTCCGGACAAAGGCGGGGTCGGGCCGGTCATCGCGCGACCCCCGCCGCGCGTCGCCTCGATCCTTTGTCTGTCCGCGCACTGCCCACAGTGCGGCCATTGAGCGGCCACTTCCTCGACTCGGACATCGAGATCGGCCCCCAGGCCGAGACTTCTGTCGCTCGCATGTTGGGTCACTAGTGCGAGCCGAGACATCAGCATACACCGGCGGACACAGGTGACGTTCGATAGGCTGCAGAGACGAAGTACGCCAAAGAGAAAGATGGAAACATTGATGGCCGTTGTGCACCGCACTGGATTTTCGTTCCTGCCGGCTGGTTGGAGCCCCTTCCGAAAATGGATTTCTCTCGTTCCTTCCCTTCGTTTAATGTAATTTTTTTAATGTAATATCTTTCTATGAATTTCGCAGTATGGTGCAACCGATGCAGCCAAGAAACTGACCGTGACCTCCACGAACTCCCTCTTCCGTCAACAAGAACAACCCCTGGCAGACTCAGCCCAGGCACGATCACGAGATTTCTTGTTGTCGTGCAAACGTAGTGGAAGCTATATATGCACTGTCACGTGCGAGAAGCCATTAAGGTGCCTTTACCATAATCAATTTTTCTTCGTTTCAATGTAAGCATATTCGACAGAATACTGGTTTCAAAACCGAATTGGTTTGGAAAGGATGGGCCACTTCATAGGAATTGAACGGAAGGTAGCTACTTCCTTTGATCATATCTTTTATCAATACGAAGCGCTGGAGTACGCTGCCAGTGCAAGGCACTAGAAAAAAAAAAAAGAAAAGAAAAGTGTTTCGCTAAGAGGCTTGTATTTGCGGAACTAAAAGCTCCATTCGGAACCAAAGGACTAAATGTGCCGACAGAGGTTTCGGCTTTCTTTAAACCACGGTATTTTCTGAGTTTCGGTGGACATAAAGAATTGAACAGGTGCCCTGGACGGCTTGTTGCTGCCAAAACAAGTTCCGCGCCCTCTTCGCAAGTGAATTGCCGGTGTGAAGCGTGGCTGAGTGACCGCTTATCCGACGCCAACTTATATAAGTGTCTGTTTTGTTCGCATTATTCGCTTCGCCAAGGCTCCAGACAGGGCCCAGCGGCGGATGCACGACCAGACCCACGCGAGACTGGAAACGAGACAAACATCGGCGAGGTTGAACCTCCACGAGAGGCGCCCCCAATCACGATCGGTGACGGACGCGGTACGGACCCCGCCTCGGCAAGTCGTCGGCCGGGCGGGCGGCGGGACCCCTCGGCGACCCGTCCGGAGTTCCGGGCGCCGTACAAAAGGGCCCCGGCTAATTGGCGGCTCCGTTTCCCGACGGTTCTCGGCGCCGTCCGCCGAGCGCGACGCCGGGCCAAGGCCGGCTCCCCGCTGGACGCAGCGCCGCTCGGCCGTGAACGGGACCCCCTCGTCCGATCCGAGTGCTCCGGCCCGCGGATAAGCACCGCTCCAGGAAGTGAACTTGAGAGCGGATCTTAGGGTGGGCGGAACCCCGGATTATATATCGTGCCGCCGCCGACATCCGCAGACTCGCCAACGTTGTCGGCGGCTCGCCTCTTTCACAAATCTCGGAGAAACGCGGCAACGGGCGCGAGCAGGCTCCAGAGTCTCGGAGGCGTGCAGCTCCAGGCGGGCCGTGCCATGGAATGTCTCTGCATGCCGCCTGAGCAGCTCGCGCGGACAAAACCAGCATAACAACAACAAAGCGCAAAACCAACACACAGACACAAAACACGTTCACTGCCCGCATTCCTCGCCTAAAGTGCGGGCTCACACTCCCCTCAGTATCTTTTTTCTTTCTTTCTTAGACAACCTAAGGTATTGGGCTTTAAAGTTCAAATACCACCCAATTATTATTATCATTATTATCTTTTACTAGCGTCGTATGTTTGCCGATAAAAAAAACAACATACAAAACAAGCCGTAGCCGCAAGGCTGTTGAATCCTTGTCCGAGCCGCGGTGGGCAAACACACCCGGCCACCGATTGCCCCGGTGGAGCTGCACACAGATGGATCCCGGCACACGATTCATCCTGGCAGCACTATCGCACAGCGGGACTTTGCAGTCAAAACTCGCGTTTCTCGTTGCCTCTCCTCAAACCGTAATCGTGCGAAACGAAACCTTTCTCGCAAAAATAATCCCCAAGATATTTGTATGTACCGCTAAATCATTTGATGATCTCCATCTGAATTCGTTTTGTATTTACCGAAGAATCATCAAGAAAGAAAGATTTACGGCAGACTGAACACGAACAAAAAGCGGCGCTCTTCTGAGCAAATCAGAACTTTCTTTCTCTCTGCTAAAAATAGAAGGAATAAAAGCACGGACGATGTTTACGCACAACCAGACTCTTTGTGAAAGCGTCCTGTGGTTGTCTGTAGACGTCCTCCGCGTTTTCATGTTTTTCTATTTGAAGTATTCGCTTCAACCAGACTTTACACCTTCCACTTTCTTCCTCAATCACGTAATATTCTGTTACAATCAAATCAGAATGCAAAAAGAAAACAACAACATCATGATCTCACTGCAAACAAGTGAGGATGCCAAAAAAAAAAAGCTAATGAAGTGTTTACTATCTAAAATTATGAAGCTTATTTTGTGTGGCGGTGTGTATATAATTAAACATTCGTTAATTAAATGGTACTTTAAAAATTTTAATTTGCAGTTTTCTTCCGCATTTTTTTTAGTGATCGAATAAATCGATAAATTAATCTTTCATGTCGAAAAATACGTCTTGCTTTAAAAACGTTTTCTGGCTACAGTGATTTAAATCAATTTTATCTGATTTATATCGAATAAGTCTGATTTATTTTATTAAAAAGAGAGAAAGAAAGAGGCTTCGTGTTGTGTTGTGCTTCCCCCCCCCCCCCCCCCCCTCCCCAATCTCGGGGTTTTGTCTAAAATGCTAAACTTTCACCAGCTTGTTTGCGCCCTAACTTTTTGTCCGTCAAAAAGAAGGGATTTCTTTTTCTTCCTGCATATTGTTGATTGATGGTGCGAGGGCATAACGCGATGATTTTCGGAATCCTTATGGCGATTCCAAGTTTCCTCGAGCGCAGACAATTGAGTTCGATCGAAATCTGCCGGGGGGGGGCCGCTTTCTCCTCTTTGTGCTTCTTATCGCGGGGAGAACGCGCATCGTGGAAATTCAAGCCTGACACCCGTTCGGGAAATTCCGGCTCCTTCGGGTGAGCGAGCGAAGGAGCCGACTGCTCGGCCGAGCTTGGTCGGAGTGGGCTCGGCACACAGCGGACCCTGCAAGCCACGCTTCAAAGCGCGTGCTTAAACGCGGCGAAAGGGAGGAGCATCATATCAGCTACTTCTCGACGAAGCAGCTGATAATGCGTGTAGTCGGCGTCAACCTTTTGTTACGTTTCAAGGCTAGCAGCTTCCGCAGAGACGCAAAGGCGAATCCACGTGCTGCATGCGGCGGCGCCGCAGCACTGGAAACTAAGCGAGCCTTGGCAACGTAGCGCAGAAAACTACATTAAATCTGGTTTTCTTTATCTGTTTTTTTTTATTTAGCTCCCCCCCACCCTTTCCCCAAGATATTTCAAAAATTTAATGTAAACAAGACGAGCGAGGGGGCGGACAATCGCTCTAGAAATATGTTGCTTGTATGTTTATACAGCCTTGATGCTATAGTACGCCTCAATGGGTGACCGGTCTCTTAGCTGTAGATGAGAAATTTCGCCAGTGCAGTACGTGCATCACGCAGTGAATACCCGAACACGTGCCGGTACGAACCTCATCCAGATCGAAACGGGCGGGGATCGAACCCACCGATGCCCCGACAATCGGCCCTACAGCACCGTCCTCCCGAATGTCTGGCGCTCGGGGAGCGGCGTCCCCCGCGCGCTCACCGCCGAGCGAGCGTGCACCAGTGTGCATTGAACTTGGCGGCGGCCGCGGCGCGTCGGTCCCGGGCCGGTGTGGCGCGCTTCCGCGGCCATCGGCGGCGCGTCCTTGCCGCCGGTGGCAACCGGTTTCGCCGTGACACCGTTGCGCGATCACGCCGGCAGCGCTCGGGGCCCGGCGTCCGCGGCGCTCACGACAATGGCGCCCGCAGCCGCGGCTGCCGGCGCCCGAGGCGCTTGCGTCAGCGCCTGACACACAAAGCCCCGGGGTTTGCGTCACCAGCTGTCATCCGGGAGCCGACGGGACGACAGCACCTGCAGCCTCGTGTCCGCCGCCTCGACGCGGCTTCGGACGCGATTACGCGCGCCCCTCGGACGGACATTCCTCTGCGGATGGGTCACCTTAGCGAGCCTCTGGGGCAGGCTTCTGACAGGAACCCGTCTGAGCGAGTCGGCACAATAGAGCCTGCCCCGACAAACGTCATCATAGGGGATCCACGCAGCTCCGTATCGTCGCGAGCGCGTCTGGTGCCTGGTCTCCGAAGGGTGTGTTGTTTACCACGTCCAAAACAGTGCTCCCTCGATTTTCACCCGATGACGTCATACGAGTGCCACGCTGTCACCAGGGGCGATTTTGGCGGCGCCCCAGCAGCGCTGGTGGACGTGGCAGACGCCTGTTCTATACCGGGTCGCTCTTCAGCTAGACAGTCCACGGAAGCAGTCAGAAGTTGGGACGCCGTGACGACAGCGACACTCACGCTCACACGTGCTTCTCGCCAGCATTTCTATACGGTCAACCGGCAGGATCGCCACATCCGACAGCATAACAGTCCGGCCATGTACATGCGGGCGCGCGTACATTGGACCGGCTGGTCGGTGTTTTAACGAATATTTTAGTGAAAGGGCGCGTGTACATCGTCTAGCGGTTCGTCACACATCGAGGCAACATCTTGCAGTAGACTACATGCGGTGCGGGTCTGATCCTCGATTAAAATTAAACAAATTTGTTAAATAGAGCAAATAACGAGACTAAAAGAAGAATAGTTGGAGCGTATTTGATAAAATCCTCAGTTGACAACCACGTCAGCACGCCTTCAATTTTACTAAATGACGAGCAAGTTTCGTTCCTAGGTGGTTTTGTTTAGGCACGTTATTTAACTGATACGAATGTTTGAAGCATTGTCACGTGTTGTTTGTGTTTATATGGTAGCTTTTATCACGAGGGGTTGTCAAGATAGGCAAGAGTGTTTACGCACGTGTGCTGGTTTATTGACTGCCTCGATTCCATCGGTTGAAAGTTAGCGCCAGTCCGTGTTGTGCGTGTCTCTTGATCGTCCGTGTTCTTTGCGGTTTTAAGTTCTGTGACGTCATCACACCAGTCGGAGACACGCTCAAGGCGCCATACCAAGATGTCTGCCGCAAAGTGCGCGTCGAGCTTCAGCGGCCGCTTGGGTCGGGCAGAGCCGTATAGCAGGGTGTCTAGCAAATTATTATTTTGAAATTCCCTGACTTTTCCAGGTTTTCCCTGACAATTTCAGGTGAAATTCCCTGACCACTGGAGAGGCAGTTAAAAATGTAAGACCATTACAATACAAGGCAGTGAGCATTGAGCACTGTGAGGATCATTTTGCACGGGCTTAATCCAACTTGCACATTCCGTAATATTCGGGTTCGTCCAGTCCGGATTAAGCGAGCACTTTCTTGCCGCCGGCATCGTTAGTGAAGAGGCCACTTCCGGAAACACAATGAAAACACGACGCTCAAGCACACACGTTCATAACCGAGTGGCAGCATGGCCGGCAGATGCACACTTTCGGTAACTTTCGGCTTAAGGCTTCGATTGGATCGGAGTCTGCGGCTTTCCTATTTGTTACTAAATCTAGTAGCTCTAACTAGATCTAGCCTAGTGTCGCGCCCTCAATCCAATCTAATCCAAGGCTTGGACTGGATTTGTCGGCTGTTTCCTTCGCATCGGGTGGTACATTTTACACCGGGTGAGCAGAGCCCGCACTCCGCTCTAAGCAGAATGTATTGCCTATTTTTCTGCCCCCAAGTCCTCAAGCATTTGCTCAGGGCACTCGATGGCGTTACCGGATCATTTTCCCTGACTGGGTTCGCTTTTTGACCATATCCCTGACAATTCCCTGATTTTTCACGGTAATCAAAATCTCCCTGACAATTCCCGGTTTTCCCGGTCGCTAGACACCTTGGTATATGTAGAGAGTTTGGCCATTCGTTGGGACGTATAGGAGACAAATGAGGAGGCGCCATTGGCCGAAAGCGGGCTGGGCGTGCTCCAGGGCGTCTACAGAAATTCGAATGTGACCAACCAGAAGCCGGAAATAATACCCTGGTGGTGGTCGCGAGAAACAAACCTGATAAGTGCATCGGAGTAACTCTCGGTGACTGAAAATATGGTACACGTGATGTTTCAATAACGGTCATCCAAAATCATGGTGGAAGAGTGCGACTAGCGGAACGATCGACATAATCCGTACCCCAAGCGCCGAGGGCCAGGAATCTGCCGTCCGAGCGGTCACACTCTGTCCGAGCAAAACAGAGTTGAGCGGCGCATTCGTTTCTTACATCTTGCTGCTTGATCATGATCGAAACATCATGTGTACCCTATTTTAAGCCACAAAGAGTTACTACACTTCACTCTTACGCGCTTAATAAAACCATATACGAACATATGCCTTCCACCAGAACTGTTTCTCGCTACCACCGCTAGGGGATTCTTTTCGGCTTCTGGTTGGTCAAGAGAGCATGCCAAGCCCTCTTTCCGAGTCTCGTGCACGCCCTGGCTCTGCCCGCGCCTTCCATTGACCAAACTCTCTGTATACACGGCTCTGGGGTCGGGGATTCGGCAGCGCGACGGGCTTCCAGTGGGCAGGCACCTGGCCCGTGACTCTTGCGGGGCTTTCTCCGAAACTAACGACGGCTTCGCACAAGACAGGAGGGAGCGCGAACAGCTGCGCAATCGGGATGTTGGTTCCGGTCAACGTTGGTTCCGGTGAAACGTGACCATCGTCGGTCCGCCTGGGGGTCGCCAATAAATCTGTCACCGCGCGCGTTGCGTCCCGGGAAGCTGTGGGCCAGGAGCGGAGCGCGTAGGGATTTTGCTTCCCACTGCTTCCCACGATGCATAACGATGGCATTGCGCCGCCACGAAACGCTCAGAGTTTCGGAATAAGTCTATCGAACAACGGTGTACTTCTCGAAAGCCGTTTCCTGATTTGCTTTACTTTTCTTTACGTCACTTACGTCCCAGTGCGTTTTTCTTTTCCTCCCGTGCCATAGAAACTGTGTGAAGAGCGAGCCTCTGGCACCAAGGTGCCCTCGAGGGTGACATTGCGGGGTAACATGTCGGCGTGCCGGCGTCCAACGTTTCTTGTCTCCGCCTGCAGCGAGACGAGCCGCGAACTGTCCGCTTCCAGACAGGCTCGTTCGTTATCGGGTTCGATCGTGTTTTGCGTAGGTCGGTCGTAAAACAATCGACAGACTAAAACTGGGGTGTGAATGAATATTATGTGATGAATATTATATAGCCGTGACGTGCGTTCCTTTGTGAGCTACATTCCAGCAAAGGAGTATTCACAAGGGGGATGCTTTTCGGGGAGAGATGTGCACGTCAGTGATTGGTGGAATCAAAGGGCCCCGAACCCAGAGAGACGTCGGTGTTTTCAGACCCGTCTAGCGGCCGCACTCTGGACAACAGGCCTCGATGCGCGCTGAGGAGAGTAGAAGATGGAGGCGTATACACGAAACGGGGACACGCGATTATGGCAGCAGTGCTGTTAAATGCAGAAGAACTGCTCCCTGCTGAAAAGAAAGATGCTTCTCCAACGGGTGGGCATGCAACAGAAAGGAACAAAAGCCAGTTGTACGAGGAGCGATGAGATTGACGGATATCGAAGACTCCACAACAAGTGAAGCGATGCCACCGCCCGCTGAGCAAAGTGTGTAGAGTCACCGGACACGCGAATGAAATACCGCCAATTGCGAAGAGATCCCACACCAAGGTGTTTGTGCAGCCCGACTCCCCTCTGGGATCTGGATACGTCAGCGCAGCTCCGCGCAAAAGTGTGGCGTGATGCGCACCCCGGGGAGCAAGGGGAGGGATTCCCGTGGGTATACCCCGAATTGCCGTTGCTATTAGTTTGTATCTATAAGAAACTTCAATAACGTGCGATGCACGTCCGACGTCGTCCGAGCCCGAAGCCCCGTCCACGGCTGACACCCGCCGCACACGGCGTCGGCGTGGCCTCCGCCAGTTCCACCCAGAAGGCCGGCTTGTTGGAAGAAGAGCGTCTCAGCTGAGACTGCAGTTGGGCACCGCGCAAGCCGGGGCGCGTCTCCAGACGCGGTTTGAGTCAGCTCGTGCGCTGGCTTCGGCAGTGCTTTCTTGTCCCTCGGCTGAGACGCGGTCTCTAGCAAGCCGGACCTTCTCAGCCTCGCTGCCAGCGTACGCCAGCGCGTCTTGCAGCGTATCGCAACGAGCACGACGCTAGCGGGCGGAGACGCCAAGGCGTTTGCTGCTCCTCGGATCGAGCTTCAGCGTCGCGTCCACTAACGACGACGTCATGCCTCGTCTTCTCCAGCAGACAACATGCCGGTGTATAACGGCCGCGGAGCACACGATCCAGCGTCGATCCGACTTTTCCGTCCCGTGTCAATATGTGCGGTGCGCATCGCTCGGGAGTCCGGCCGTCGGGAGGGTAGACAAAGCAACAATGGGCCATCAGCCGTCGCTCTTTATCGCGCGGATTAATGGAGGCGGCCGGGAGCGACGGGCTGGACGCCGCCATTGTTCGCGCTCCACGTGTAACTGATCAACTTAGGGCTTTCACACGGGCGAGCTGCCGACGCTCGCCGGGCGCCGGAGATCAGCGCCTGTACCCGACACCGTGTGTGCCGGCGAGTGAACGTTGAGGCCATTGGTTGCTCGTGTTCACGGTCACCGTGCATGTTCGCTTATTCGGACCCTCGAAGAAATTGAGTCTCGTGGCTCAGATAGCAGTCTTCATGTTTGTACGCTAATGACCGTTAAAATCTGGTATATACTCGGCCAGGGCTGGGTACGAAAGTGACGCTGTTCTTCTCTGTACAGTTCTTCCTTCGTTCGTTTAATTTGCAATGACCTCGAGAAACTACCTACGTGCGAGTCTCTAGTAAACTTCTCGATAATATAGCTGGCATTTTATAGTCACGAGTCGTCTAAGGAATGCCGAAGCCGGGCATTTCAAGGATTCGCGTGACACTCTCCGATGTGCAGCGCGCAAGTCCCGTCACGCTGACACCGAGCAACGATAGACCGGACCAACGTCTGGAATGTTCAGGCTCCTCACGGGTGCCTGTCCTCAAATTCTTCCTTCGTCAACCAGCAACAGGCAGCAGCCATTAGCGTGCACTGATGATACCCACTTGGGTAGTTATTGCCAGACTGAATTCTCGGAAAGGGGCGAGATGCCGCGATTAGGAAAAGTAAAAAGCGTTTCGTCGATGATCGATGGTCCTTCCCTGTACAAAGAGACGAGGAATCAAATCACAAGCTAAAAGTGTCCCCTATAGATGATTGGAGCGAGCAACGTGTATACTTTCCAGTGCTTGTCAGTCAAGTGAAAAAATGGGCGCCAGAAGACGGCCGTTCCAGTATTGAACCATGGTTAAAAGCGCCAGAAGATGGCCGTTCCACGTAGCAAAGCGGACAAAGAGCGCGCTTATAGCGATCATTGGATTGGTCTGCAGTACTCGATGCTGACGTTCTCTTCCTGTCAACTCTGTCGTAGATATAGATTCTATAGGAACGCCAAAACGATGCGACCAAGTCTGGAGTTACCAGGCCTTCATCGTTTGCGTTCGCTTTGACCGTGACAAATAGTTTCCACCGCGCTATCCTCGACAGCGTCGCGCAAGAAAACGTTCACGTCCAGTATAACGAAGCAAAAAAAACGAGAATCTTTCAGGGCCGGAGCGCTTCCAGCCCGCCCGAACCGGCCACAAACTTGCAATATGCGCGCTGTTCTAATACCGGCGCTCTCTCTCTCTCTCTCTCTCCCCTCCCTCCCCCCCCCCACACACACACACACACGCACACAGCAAAAACAAAACCACAACAAAATAGGAACGTCATCAGTATAGTGGATCCACTCAGCGCAGCTCGCGTCGCCGCCAGCGCGTGTGTAGTAGCATGTCCCAACGAGCAAGAGCACGTAGAGACGCCGAAACTCGGGCGGCTGCCCCTTTGCGGTCTGTAGTCTGGTCAAGCTTCAGCGTGCTTGCCGGCGGGTAACGAAAGGCGCAACAGGCCTCGTGTTCCCGCGGTGGGCCCCACTTTGCTTTCATCCATTGGCGTCGCCCGTTCTCCCCGGCGATTTCCTGGCGCCATGGATACTCGGGGAAGACGCGACGTCGGGAGTGTGTCAAGTACGAAGGCGGCGAGGGGCGGAAGGCGCGGATCCCGGCGGCGGCTGCCGGATTTCGGCTCCCGCGACGAGGAGCCGAACCGCATGCATAAGCGAGGAGGCTTCCTTCCAGCAAGACGGGGTCAAGGCCCCCGTCGTCTTCGTGACACGCCGAAGAGCCACGCTTGGCTTCCGCTCCCATTTGCCTGGCAACGAGAGCGACTGTCCCATGCCGCCGTTGCGTCAGCCCGCTCCGAGGGATTACTCCAGTTGCCCGCTCGGTGCTGCCTCGGGGGCCCGCTCCGGTGTGCGGCCAAATGGCAGCGTGGATCGGACGTCACTGCGCTTGTCCCGGAACCGGACGACTTTCCATTTCCTTCGCGTCATTTATGCGTGTTTCCCTTCCGACGCCTCTCCTCTCCGTTGGCGGGGTGCGGCCGCAGAACCGAAAAGAGCGACTCCAGCTTCGCCACGAATTACTTTCCCGAATTAACGGCGCATTCCCGCGCACCTTAGACGCTTCGTTCGAAACTGCGCCATGTTCTTTGCATCGTCGGGTCTCCAACGGACGAGGTCATTTCGAAGCTCGCTTCCGACAGCATCCGACAATCTGGTGGAACGAGGTCTACAAGAAACAGGAACGAGGGCTATACTTTTTTGGGATCGGTGGTGGCAGCGACTTTTACTTTGTGTCTTCAAAAAAATACAATGAACTCCGAAAAAAAAAACAACGCTAGCCAGTAAAATTTGTAACAATTCGGATTTATCCAGAAAACTCCGAACTTCGAGGTCACGATAGAAAAAAGTGGAAGCACTTTACAACTCCCTGTAACGCCGAATTAGAGCGCAGCTCTTGAGGAGGAGGGAAGGGTACTGTGGGGGGTCAAGTGACCTGAGGAGGGGGTCACTTGACCTGGGGGTCACGTGACCTCAGGGGGTCATGTGACCTGGTCACATGACCTGGGGGTCACATGACCTCGGGGGGTCACCGGACCTCGGGGCGTCACGTGACCTGGGGAGGTCACGTGACGATGCCGATGACGTCACTGATGACGTCATCAATGATGACGACGATGCGGATGCCGATGACGTCATCAGTGACGTCACTGATGACGTCATCTATGACGATGCGGATGCCGACGACGTCATCAGTGACGTCACGCGTCCCATAATGCACCGCGCGGTTACGCCGACGGCGACGGCGACGCCGCTCAAGCCGGAAACGGGCGCCTAAGAGCTGCGCTCTAAAAGTAAAAATCCACCCAAAAACGGTATTTTACGAATACAAGTTTGTCACAGCACAGGCTTAGTGGCTCTGGGAATTGACCGATTCGGGTTTTCCTTCGTCTTGGACTATTGACAAAAAAGCGCTTCCCGTTTCTCTCGTCCAGGATCGTTGGGTATACAATGTACCTCTGGACCACGACCAAAGCAACTGTTACGGTTTCCAGTTTGAAGCCTACTATTTCTGCTTCTTACAAAAAAGACTTTTTTTTTATATATAACGGTGAAAGATGAGCACCGGTAGATTTCATAGGATGGGGAGGACAGCTGAAGGTTTCATGAGTCCAGGAGTTTCGTCATTTCAAAGTGCCGATGTTTACTTCAGTACCACTCGTTTTCAGGATGTGTCGTGGGGCAGTTAGGACGGCCAATCGCAAAGGCGGCGATGCCAAATGTCTCTGAAGATATATATTTTAATACCAGTGATCCTTTTTTATGAATTTAGTGTACTTTTTTGTTCTAACATTATACACTCTTATTTTGAAAAAAAAAAGTGAAAGAAAGCTTTGAATTTTGGGGAATAGGGATTCTAACAAAAATGAACTCCGACAAACCCCGAATTTCCAACGATGAATAAACTCCGAAAAACACCCTCCGAATTTCACAAGAAATAAACTCCGAAAACACGGAATCCTATTTACAACGCATGAAATGCTTCGAAACACCCTGGGAGCAACATCACCTAGCTATTATTTAGGAGGGGTTGCCACGAGACGGAAGAGGGATTGGTTGGGTCTCACGTGACGTATATTTTCCCGCTAAGTCGCCCGCTAAATTCCGCGGGGAAACTGGATTGGTGTCTAGGCAACGAGACGCGCATTTTCCCGCTAAATTTAGCCGGTTACTGGATTGGTGTATAGGTCGCATGACGACAATTTCCCGTTCAATTTAGAGGGGCAATGGAATCGATGCTTCGGCCACAAGACGTGAATGTTTCCGCTAAATTCAGCTGGGAAACTGTGTTAACGTGTAGGTCACGTGCCGTCAATTTCCCCAAGGTGTATACGTCCCTTGACGTGTTAATACTGCAGATCGGGCGAGTTGGCAAGGCATCATAATTAACCAGCGCACAGGTAGACAGTTACTCAAAATCCAAACACGCACAAAGATACACGCACGCAGCGCTGAACTATCAACTGATTTGTACTTCAAACCTTCCTTCTTCGACCCCAAGGAATAGGTTGCCAAGGAAGAAAAGGGGAAAGACAAGGCAAAGAAAGGGAAGGCGAAAAAAGAAGAAAAGGAGAAACAGAGATGAACAGAAAATGTAAATAGAAGAAAAAGAAAAAGGAAAATAAAGGAGAGTAATACTAATACAGCCGAGTCCAAGAGTTACAAAAATACAAAAATAATTACAAAATTAATGCAGGAACACATATAAACCAGGTGATATGCTGGTCTACTGTCGACTACACTCTTGGCGTAAACAGTTCGTGTGGTGCAAAAAAGTCCCAGAGTTACAAAAATTAATTGTTAAATAATATCAGAAGTAAAACAAAAAGAAACCAGCGGTTATATACTGGCTTACTGTCGAAAACACCTTCTGTCTAAATAATGTAGTTCTTTCTCCGATAAAGCTCAGCGACGGACTGCTAACACCTGGCTTCCCGTCTTGCAATGTTTTCCGCTTCTATACAAATACAAATCAGTTGATAGTTCAGCGCTGTGTGAGTGTTTTTTTGTGCGTGTTTGGATTTTGGAGTAACTGTCTACCTGTGCGCATGGTTAATTATGATTCCTTGACGTCACCTGACATTGTGACGCCACTTTTCCCGCTAAGTTTAGCGGGAAATGCACGGACGGACGGACGAACGCAATTTTAGGACTGGAGGGTAGCGTTCAAAAAATAAATCATGCTTGAAAAACTACAGCGACCCAGAAGTCGATGTCCTCGCTGTGGCAGACGAGGAAAGCAAAGAGACTTTATCGTTCCGTCGGATGAGGCTCGGGGTCTTCATGGAAGTCACGTCGATCGGCGAGGTTGCCGACAGTCTAGCTTCGACCGAGGGGCGTCCCGCTTCGAGCACGGCGGCGCCGGGGACAGATCGGTGCACCTGCGTCTTATTCTATGGCCGATTCTCGCCAACACAGCGCTGCTGGACCTCTAAGCAGACCATTGAGAAAAGCTGTTCCTGGCATGCCGCCATGAAAGTGCACCCTTCGAAGGTGGATCATGCAGCCGGGTTCTCGTGACGCGCGAAAAAGCGAGGCGTTGACCCCCAGGTCATTCGAACGTCAAAGGGGCAGAGAGGAGCCGTATCAAAATTACAATTAACTGGTGGGCTAGTTATTCCCACAGGGGTATGAGGACAGCAGGACTGGAATAGGTAGAGTTATTCACTTCGGCACCTCGCTCCTGGCAATCGCCCGCAGAAGCTGCGCCTCACATTTCCGGAGGAAGATGGTACCACCTCGCTAATCAATAAAAACTCAAACTTTTTCTGGCCTCACAACGAGGCACCGGAAAACATGCGTTTCTAGAACCAGGTAGAGCCGCTTGGAGTCAGCTGGACGGTGTTTCCGCACCTGACACTCCGCGGTATTTCATCGCGAAAAGGCTACTGGCACAGTATACAGTCACCTTTGCGGTCGGATTGTTGAATTTGGCGGGCGGAATCTTTACTGGAGATCTTACTGCAACAGACTACGTTACTTGATTCAGCGCGTGTGTATAAAGCGCGGACAAGAGCACAGGCTCGTGAGCCCAGCTCGGCAGAATGGTTTTGTTTGCACGAGAGAGAAGGCACTTACGCGAAGAAGGCAGTTTGCAAAGCCGGGCGTTTGCACGCCTTTATCGGCACTGCAGGTGGTTATGAGGTGGAGTGAATAGCCACGAGGCGTCGTAAGACAGCTCATCCTTGGAGCGAAGAACGAGAGATCCGAATAAAGAGCCGAAGAGAGCCGACACCTTCGGACCGGAGGGCGAGAAACCCGGGTTCGGGAGAGCGGTTCCACGAGGCGGGACCTAGGGCGCGCTTCCAATCTGCCTCGTGCGGGCGAGACGCCGGGACTGCTTGGCGCCTCGAAAAAGAGGCAAAGCAGAGCCCTTTGTTGTCTGCAGGGGCCCCTTTGTTGGCGAAGGACACAGGCGGCTCGTAATACGCTCCAATGACCCACTGACACGCCTGCGCGCGTGCACTCCCATTGGCTTTCCTCACCCCGGGAGTGCCACCGGCCATTCCCACTTCGTTGCCTCGAATCTGCCTACGCACGCATCGCGAAGGCCCGCCGTCCACGCCCTGTTTAAGAACAGCTGACGTCATCTGGCCGCTTGCCGGCCGGCCGGACCATGTTCGCGACATGCTTGCTCCATGACACACTCGAGTACTTCCTGCCAAGCACGAGGTGCATACCTGAGCGACGCGGAGCAGACAGTGCACACCAAGATAACCTTTTACTCCAAAGAGACCATGAAACGACGTTGAGCTTATCGAATATTCTCGACTTCCAAGTTACATCCAGTCCAGTGCGCGATCTCCATCCCTAGGTTCGCGGGGGAGAGAGAGAACAACTAACTATATCTCGGGGACAACTTTTCTTGGCAATGCAGTCAAAGGCACGCGTGCCCTTTTTATTTTGACCGCTGATCAGGGCTGTGCGCGCTCTCTCCTCCTCTCCTCGAAAATGAAAAGTTGTCCCCGATAAGTATAGCGCATGAATTGAGCCAAACTTTCGTGGATGACCACGGGACGCGACGATGCGGCGTGTTCGCTGCATGCAGAAGCCGCCTGTTTCTTTCGTCCGCGCGCTCCGCTGATGCCTCTCGCGGGGGGTTAGCTAACGACACACGTCCGGGGCCCTTTTGCAAGGCGCTACTAACGGGCAGCGCGATTGAATTCAACGCGGGAGACTGCCCTTTTATGCCGACGCAACGGCGGGCGCAAACGACGCTCGGTCATGGACAACCGTAATCTTCCCGGGCCGAAGCGCATGCCGTACTTAACCTTTCGGCTGACGGCGTACACCAGCAGGGAGTCGCTCAAGATGCTTTCGCAAGGCGCGCCGAGCGTGCCTCGAGCCGAGCCTCGCAGTCGGCCGATTATTTCTTGCCTCCGTCGGCAAGCACGTCCCCGTTGCTGACGTCCCCGCGTCACCCCCACGAGGAGGACGCTTATGGGCGCGGAATCGGTTTCGTTTCTCAACCGCAGACGAGCTGTCGTCAACAACGACGAGTCACTCGAACCGACTTGGCCGATTAGGAACTGGACGCGGAGCTACCTGCCCGCAGGAACGCTTCTTCGACGGCTGTGTTCCCGTTCCGCACATGCATCACAAGTGGACCCGAGGTGAAACAAGAGACCTCACAAGAGCCGCAGCGTCATTCAGTGTGATGTCGTGATGCGAATGATTGGTTGTAGAAGTCCCGAAAACATCACGAGTGAAAGCTAGTGTTGTTCTTGTTCTGGCGTCCCAACTCCTGACTGACGGAACTGGAGTGGTTTGCTCTGTATGTTTATACAGCCGTGATGGAGATGCGCCTCAACGGGTAATCGGTCTCTTAGCTGTAGATGAGAAATTTAGCCAGTGCGGTAAAACCGCTAACCTGGGGTTTTTAACGTGCATCACGCAGTAGTGATCACACGAACGCGTGCCGGTACGAAACTCATCCAGATCGAAACGGGCGGGGGTGGTGGGGAATCGAGCCCAGGAGGTTCCCAGCGCACGCTTTCGCTCCACGCTCCGAGCTGAGACGCGTTAGCCCACTCGGCCACTTCCTCCCCTACGGAACTGGAGTCGGTCGTATCTAGTATATATATCTCCGCTGCTGTGCAATCCCGCTAGGATCGCGACAGACGACAGCGCGTCACTCCTGCGACGTCATCATGCGGAAATCGAGGGACTACTTTTCGAGGACGCGCTAAACACGCCAGTCGGAGACGCGTTCCGTGGCATCGCACTACTTTTTCGCTGGATGGATTTAGTCTCTACGGTGGAACCCAGAGTTACGGAAGTGAACTTGGCCGAAGGACGGCCATTATCGTCGCCACGCGGCACCCCTCGAGATCGTAAATTGGGCAGGAGTCCCACCGAGCGGGCCTCCAGTCAGCTCAGTCGGGAGACGTGCCAACCACTCCTCGTTGGCGACCTTCGAAGAGTGTGAGTGCAACCGACCGACAGCACACAAAGAGGGGCAGGTGCGCCGGAAACGGACGACACCGGAACACCAGTAGTCTTCGCGTGGTACGAACCACCGCGCGAGTTGGCCGCCAGTGTGACCGACCGGGTGACTACTCCTTGCCTTGCACTGCGACGCGTTGCGCAGACCTGGGTTGCCACAGCAACTATCCCTCCCCACGCACGAAACACAGCGTTCGAGGGGTCGTGCTGGAACGGCGGTGAAACGTCCTCGGTGCTTGCAGACTGCGAGCTCTATGGCGTTACCTTCAACTGATGGTTCGATGGCCAAGATTTTGGCGAGCCGGTCATATACCTGAGTCCAAATAAATATGACCATACATGACTCGCACCATGAGCGGCCACATGCCGTGGCATCGCTGCTAAGCGTGACCCTCCAGAGTATACATTTTGTACCATCGCATTTGTTTTCTCGGCAAGAACAGGGACCACCAGCACGGCACAATGACGTCAAGTGCGGAACTCAAATCTGTGACGTCACCGCGCGGTGGTGGCGCGTCGGGCGCACTTCCGGTCTTGGGCTGTGGGCAGAAGTCCCCATGCCAGACGTGTATTCCTGCGTTGGTTCGAAAGGAACGAGACAAAAGCCTGCCTTCTCGTCAAAACGCCGCGCCTGGGGCCGTACCAAAGGAGTCGAGAAAGGTTTGAAGGTCAGTTTTCACGTGCTCGGTTCGTCCGAGAATCTGAATATATGTGGTGAAAAGGGAAAAGCAGACGCCGTCGGACAACGATTGCTTGAGCGGGAAGCACTTTGGGTTGAATGCACGGATACTTCTGGTCATAACATATGTGGTGAAAAGGGAAAAGCAGACGCCGTCGGACAACGATTGCTTGAGCGGGAAGCACTTTGGGTTGAATGCACGGATACTTCTGGTCATCAGATTTATTTGTTTTGTTCCAACATGGACGCCAGAAAACCGTCAAGTTGTGCGGACCACCGGCGAACTACGTTCAGTGCGTCTTCAAGTTCAAACGGCCGCCTGATCCTTCGAACTGTCGTCTGCTCTTTCAAACGTTTCTGCTTGTCGTCTGCTCTCTTAGACGACGCCGGCCCGTAGACCAAATGTTGGTCCGGTGCTTGCGATAAGAAGTAAGTGCAGGCCTTAAAAGACTAAAGTTTGAAGGTTGGTAAGCAGGCTCGATGTAAACAGTAGATACAAGGAGATGTTGATCATTGTTACCAGTGACCATCACCGACTTGTTATGCCTAATTCACTTGGTCCGATTCTGCTTGCGATTTTCAGTATCGACGTCGATCATCTCAGCTACGGTTCACGCTTTTGCAGCCTGAGCGGCGTCGCGACTGAAAATTGCGAGCGAAATCTCATCATGCGAATCAGCCTTTATCGTACATACTGCGGCGTCCACGCGGAATGAATCGCCACATGTCACACTATTCAGGCGAAGTTTCGCGGTGTAGCGAGCATCGGTAATTTTGCTGACGCCGCTCAAGTAGTCATACATCGCCAGGAAGACGCAGAATCAACAATTCGAACGCGAAAAAGGGCAGGGGGACTGACACCGACGCGGACAACATAGCATTTCAATGGTTTGTTTATGGGCGACGGCGAGCTTCTTGCCCACACCCTCATCGCGCATGCGCGGCGCCGGTGGCGTCCGCTAGGGGCGCTCCGGTGAGGCCACGGGTTACAGGGTGTGAGTCACTACTTTATGGCCGCGAGCTCCGCGCGGCCATAAGAGTGAAGCCCCTCTATCCTGGGAAAAGTGGCGCCATTCATTGTTGTGAAAATGCTCGAGACACGTGCCGGGCGCCACTTCTGGGAAGACCATGGCGTCTGAAATCTTGTTCTGTGCTGCCCTGTGCCTCCATGTTCTTCCCAAGGACTACAGGTGGCACGTGCAACGCGCATTGCGCTACTTTTGAAAAATGAAGGGACTTTAATAAAGAGGCCACGGCAGCGACGCCTTTGGGCCGACCCCGGCTGAGACCCTGCCAGTCCGGGTCTCAGCTCGCGTTTGCTCGGCTTTGGAAAGGGCGCGCAGTGAGTGGCTTCCGAGTTGCTGCGACCAGGAACGCGCTCCTTGTCCAGCCCGGTAGAACGTGCGGCGGCTCGCGCAAGGGGGACGCGCGGCGGCGGGGAGCCGGTCCCTGAGCGCCGTGCCGGCCGGACGAAATCCAGGCTAATTGTTCCGTGGCCGTGGAATCTTTTCGGCCCCCGTAGGAAACGGACCCCGGGCAACGCAATGGCTCCGGGCGCCGCTGCGTGTCGACATCGCGCCGCTCGGCGATCGCTCGGCGGCGAGGGAGCCTCGTGCTGGCCGTCCCGGGTCTCGGTGCTCACGGGGCGGAGCGGGAGGAGGGCTAACAGGGGTTCAGAACCCGACCCGGCTGAAAGTAGGGCACGCTCGGTCATTGATGCTCAGTCAGACTCTGGACGTTGTTATAATTAAGACAGCAAGTTGGGCTAGTTGGCTCTCAATCATACTAAAGCACGAAAAAAAAATGGGGGACGAAAAGTGAGAGGTTGCACCGAACAAGGCGTAATTTCAGCTAAAAGTTTTATTATGCAGTGTCGTACCAAGAGATTAGACAGCATTACAAGCTACCTCGCAGAACATAGCCTTCTACACAGAATACCTAATGAACAGGAGAGACTCCTCGGAGCCAGAGCACCCGAAATCATCTCAGAGACCCTTCACGATGTTGCCCGCAATGCGGCTTCTGCGGAGAACCCTTCTACGTATGGTAGGATGCTGCGCACGAACACCACAATACTTCGTCTCACCCTACGATGGACGAAAAGCTAAAGCTACGGACCACCAGATCCAATCACGAGCCACTTAGAAATTGTACGGTATTTCGCTTCAATAAACGTATCGCTGCCTGCGTCTCCGGATCACTGATCAGGGGACGGGTGGACAGTGGTTCGAATCGAAGAGCACTTAGTGACTCAACAATTTTACATCGCAAAGGAAGCCACGACATATAGGCTCTTTGCAGCGTCGAAGCTATAGAAATGATGCGGCGCTTTTGGATTCGAGCGTTATTAGTGCACCCCTAATCAATGTTAAGCGTGTCATAGTATAGCGTGGAACGTGATTGGACCTGGCAGCCCGTGGCTTTGGCCTTTAGTCCATCGAAGAATGAGACAAAGTATAGATCCCCCAACCCTTACCCCACCACCGAGCTTTGGGAGAGAGCTTTGGCCTGCTCCGACCTCGAAGTCTGCGGCTGATCGCGAGGGCCAGGACGCGGCCCGGGCTCAAGGCAGCTTGGAATAAGGACGCCTCCCTGAACCCTTTTTCGGATAATAAAGAGGTTTATCCTCTATCCCTATATACGTACGATACATCGCGACAAACAGCAAACTCCTCAAACACACATACAAGAAACACACACACACGAAGTATGCATTAGTGTTGTTTGGCTTCGTGTTTTTATCTGGGTGCCTTTCCCTTGCGCATGTGCAGTTTGCAGTGCTTATATGTGTCGTCTAATAAAATTTTAGTTGAAAGTACGCCTTGTCCTGTGGTTCCCTGACCTTTGTTTCTCAGCGTTTCTTGACGTAAAACCTTAGCATGACATCGTTCTAAGAATCGACGTTTTTCTTCACCCCGTTCGGATCGGTCCCGAAGACGCAACCCGCCAACGCAGTGTGGTTCCCCGAGTGCGAGTCGAGCCATTGCGCCGTGATCGTGCCCTACCCGGGAGCTGCACTCGGCATTCCTGGTTTGGGACCACAGGTGAAACCATTTGCAACTGCGGACGCATCCAGGATTCAAGCTAAGGTAAGAAAACTTTCCAAAAAAGTAAAAGTAAACAACAAAAAAAAGATTGCATTTAATTTAATTTTTTATTTTACAGGAAACATGTTTGTGATGAGCTGTACGTTAAGTCCTTTGTAAAACACGATAACCAGATCATTTTACGGTCCCTGTTCACGCGGAAATAAAAACACAGAAAAGGGATTTGCGGTTTGAAGTAATGCCTAAAAGGATTGCTTGCGCGCCTTGCTACCACAGTTTTCCTTCGCTGCTGCACCAAGGTATAGGACAACGAAACAAAAACCGCTCTCCTGATTTACTGGTGTTAAAAATGACCGTTTTGAAGACATTTCTCTGCATGCTTTGCGTCGGCCTCTTCAAAGCTCTATTCCCGGCAATCTCGGTCGTTGCTGACAGAGCGGTGAAAGCTCCGTGCACGCCTGACCAGTCAACCGCCGGTCTTGCCCCACGTGACCAGGTTCTCTGCGCACAAGTGAGGCGACGAAAGGCGGCCGATTCCTTGGACCGGCGAGGACGTAGCTTTCCCCGCTCTGTCAGTTTATCCGACCCGCGAAGAACAGGCCGTGTCCACGGGGACTGCGCGCGTGCAATCGCGCATTGTTTCCGTCGAGGCACACACGCCGCACTCACGTACACGATCCTGGTTTCGTTCGGGGCCAGTCGTCGGTGTAAAAAAACGTTATGCGGACTTGAATGCCGCTAATAAAAACAAAACTAGCTGTCTCGAAAGGGCTGATAATCGCACGAATGATATATCAACAGCTCTCAACCGCCGAGAAAAGAGAAACGAAGAAGTAGGGGTTATCTGATTTCCGAGAGCCTATCTTTTTCGAGACATGCGCCAGCATTTGAAGGCCACGCCGAAGGAACAAAGCAGCTGCACCGCAACGAATTAGCAAATGAGCCGGCTATCTCAATCGCACGGCCGCGGTGCCGTGCAATCGAGACCGGCCAAGGCTGGTGCGAGTAATTAGAAGACGACGGGGAGAGGCCGTGCATGAGGCGCTGTTCTTCGTTGGCCGTCCTGGCACCGCGGGAAAAACAAAGAAAGAGAAAAAAGCGGACTTTCTCGTTGCCAAAGGGAAGCCGCTCACAACGAAGCGTGGCGGCGCGAATAGGGAAATAAAAGCGCGGCATTAGGAATGATCGTCCGACGCCGCAACGCTGGGCTGCGACTGTGGCCAGCGCCAACGTCCCCACCCCAATAGCGAGAGTTTCCACGTCACCTGCCGAGGGGCAGCGCCGGTCACGTGCTGCGTTAGTGTTCGGAACACGAGCCCCGTTCGAGCGCTGACACTCGCGTCTAATGTGTGCTCTGGCCCTCACGTGCTGACGTGGAAAGTTCGGCCTCGTATATATCTCCATTTCAAACCAAGTCCGAGCGCAGCCGATGGAGGCAGTGGTCACCTTTGGAAAGGGTCTGCTACGGCCAGCTTTGCGCGTATATCGAGGCGAGGCCGCGAGTGCGGGGTGCGCGCACGTGCAGCTGGGAGACCTGGGTCCTTGTGCGTACGCGTCACGCCGTCACGCGAGCGGCTGCCCAACAAAGGCGGCTCGAGGGCGTCGCCTGCATACGCGCCTTGCGCGGCCGAAACTTGCCCCGGTAACCCGTGACCCCCACCGAGTCATCGGCTGTCGATCTTATCATCGGCCACTGCGTGCTACGCGCGTGCGAGTCCATTTGCCGCAGTTGTTTTCCCCGTCATTACTGGGGTTCGCCCCGTCACAGCGGAAGGGCGGTTTGCCCCTTTTCCAGCTGCAGGATTCTCGTTCCCGAAGTGCCTCGAGCGCGGAAAGTCCCTGTGCGAAGGAGCGGCCGACAAACACGTGGCAGCCTCAGAAAGAAAATAAGACGACCGAGCTCGTACATGGTGAACGAACCCAAAGTGGCCTTCTGTCCTGCGGCGGGTTTTGTTTTTCCCAACTCTCGGTAATCTCCCCTCTCCCAGAAGATCGCTCGCGTTCACTGCGCGTTGATGTCGTCGTCTTTTCCTCGGAAACGTGCGAGCGCTCACTGACTGGAACCGATCTTCATCTTAACAGCCCGGCACAGAACTGGTCAAATTTGCCCTTTACTGCGCAGAGACGAGTCGCTTCCTTTGATGATATAAGTTACTTACTGGCTGTGCAACTATTCACGCGCACAGTTTGACCTTGACTATGAACTTCTACCTTGGCGCGTACGAGTGTACTGCTTCGTAAAGAGACGGCATTCTAATGTTTACCATTCGAATGCCGTTTACCATTATGGCCTCTGTGGCATTTCCGAAGAGGGAGGAGTGCGCTGTGCCCAGCTTTGATCCGCCTGCTCCCGCACCTTTGACTGCATTTCACAAAACGCTGTACTTGAAAATTCGCAGCTTTCAAGGCCCATAGGGGGCGCACTATAGTTCTAATCAAAATGGCTGTCATCTGGATAATCGTCGTAAAACAGCGGTACGAGGTTGGGTCCAGGACGCGTAAGTAATTGTATTTTTGTGAAATTCGAGGGATATAAAAGCCTTACCCCATACTTCCACGTCAGAAAGGTATAATGAAGCCGATCAGCCAGGAACTATGCGAACCGCGATTCTCACGCCGCGGCACCACCATCGCTGAAAGTTGCGAATAGTTCGCACTACAGTCACTCTGGTTAACTCTATAGCGTCAGGTGCGTCTAAAGTCACTGAACCTTGGTTTTAGGTACCACGTACACTGCAACCAAAATGAAAGCAACGACCGGGACACTAACACAACTCATGATTGCATTGAAAGGAAGCTATTTCTTTTCTTAGAGGGGTTCGCCCGCTTCATTTTAGCCTCCTCGCCTTTTCCCCATAACCCCTTCCCCCGTCCCGATTAGATGACTTTATCGAGTGATCGTGATGTAGTTCCTTCAACAAATACGTTTTTTTGACTCACTCACTCAGTCAGGCTTGTGTAGACGAGTTGTCCCAGTGAATTTCTCGTTGCTGTGGTTTCGGTCGTTCTAAACGGAACCAACGCAACCGTCTAAACCGAGGCTTTTGTCGCGCCGTTTGAGAGTTTGTGTCGGTGGACGGTTTAGAGTCACTCCATTCTTCTCAGCGAGAACTACGGCTCGGTCCTCCGCAACTTTTTAATAAGCGAAGAGCAACCACGCTATTCAGCCAGGCTATAGCTTGAATGTCTCCACGTCGCCACTATCCCGCACTTCGTGTCGCGGTATATCTGCATGCCCCGCGCTCCTTCGGACAGCTGTCGGACACAATGCCTCGACCGGGGTTGTCTCCATGCAGCGGATAGGACGTGCGCGCTCTGCCTCGCTTCACAAGGTGAACTATATATCCATTGTTTCGAGTTGGTTGTTTCCCAAGCCTAAGGCGATACGGTGATTGACGGCCGCTTCTGAAACGAAAGCATCGCGCAAACTCGCTCCATCCGCACGGCTTCAATTGAGGGCGTTTCTACACTATCCGACCGAAGGAGGTCCGCGCGTGATACGCAGTAATCCGGCACTGGCAACATGTTGGCTTCGCAGCTTCGCGTCAAAAAGTGACGCGGCGCTCGAAGCGCTATCCGGAGAGTAATAGGGAGGTCGGAGGCAATGATGTATACGCTGCGTAGCAATATTGCCTTTTTTTCTCTCTCTGCCCGCTAGCGCCGTCATTGTCGTATACTAAACCGCAAGACCAGCACTCAGCTCGCTCCACGACACGATTTTATCCTTTCAGCCGGACGGGTGTATTACAGAGGCGAAAGCGAAAGATCAAAGAAAGGCGCGCGCGTAGCTGGAGCGTTGCGTCACGGGAGGGTGATTCAAAAACTCGTTCAATTTGCAGCGGCGTGTCGGCCTCCCCGAGCGCTTCTCTCGGTGCTTGTTCCAGTTGGGCCGGGCGAGATCGGCCGCTGCCTAATGACCCGGCCGAGTGATCGAAGGGCTGGGTGCGTCCATGTGCTGCAGATGTCGACCGCGAGAAAACTCCGCTCTCCCGTCGTTGTTGTTGTTGTTTTCCCCGGAGCATAATTGTCGGGCGGCCTTCTCTTCGTTTTGTTTCCGCCGGCGAGGAAATCTCATCGCCAGGCCGGACACGCTCGATGCCTGGCGTCGACGACCTTGTCCCGGAGGACTCGGCGACTGGTTGCACGCCAGGCGGAAAGCGGACAATTAACTCGACGGGATGGTAATTGTCTTTACTGGAACCGAGGCTTTTCCACCGCCGCCCGAGGAGAGCCCCTCGCGCTCCACGTAAGGGAAGGCGAGTCTCGTTTCTGCTCGCACGCAGAGACTCCCTCCCGTGAGAGACGGGAAGCTGTTTCCGGCCTTCGGAGCAGTTCGGCAGAGGGCCCCGCCACGTGCGCTGCTAGCGAAAACTGCGGGCATAGTTGTGTCCTACACGGTACGCGCAGATTTTGCTCCCGAGTTGGAGAAAGATGCGCCTATGATACGACTGTTTCGTGGCTCTGAATAAGACCAGATGAGGAAGCGTAGGCTACTCTGTCGATGGCTCGACTTCATCGGGAAAGATCTTATGACGCGTTCCGACCGTGAGTCCCCGAGACATCCGTGCTTAGTATGCTGCCAGGCCACCGATTGAAAGAGGTAGCTTCGCACGCCCGGCATACAAACCACTCAATCTCCGTCGTAAAGGCCCATTCACGCAGTACCGCGTGACCTCGCTTGACTACGCGATGAGGGCTTACGTCGAGTTACGCCCGCGAGTCAGCGGTACATCACTGTTTCGTACACCAAGCACGGGTGTGCGGGTGACTGGCGGTCGTATCACAACGTAACGTATTCAAATGCCGCTGCGTGAATGGACCTTAACTAGATGTAGCGCATCATAAATTCGTGATCAAACGCTGCTGCCTGTATGGGCCTTTAAGCTACAGTCACGCTGCACTTATACATCGTACAAGAGACACGCTCCAGACGTGATGGTAAAATGATGCGCGCCTCAAGCACGTTCCAAGCATGTTTCTTTTTGTGCACATCCATGACGTGTCTGCCGACATTAATAATTGGGGTTGTGTGGATATTTATACAGCGAGTCGTTGGTCAGCCATTTTAAAGTTGCGACGAGTCACTCGCTGGAGATGAGCAATTTAGCCAGTGCAGTACAACCGCTAGCCTGGGGTCTTGAACGTGCACCACGCGTAGTAGTGTCTGCCGACAGTTTCTATGTGACCAGTGTGACATGCCAGGAAGGCCTCAGACAGAGGGGTAGCGGCCTCTCCCTCTTCTATGTGTGACCGAGACGCCGCAGGGCAAAAAGCGACGACGCGCCAGTTTCATCCGCGTCGGTGACGGGAGCGCCACTCGCGACGTCCATGCACCGAGCGGTCGTCGCCTCGCTCGGCCGCCCTTCCGTCCAGGCGAAGAGCGGCGCCGGCCGTCGCCAAACGCGATACTTCACGCGCGATCAATTTCGCCTTGATCCATTTCTCGCGCTGCTCGTCGTCCGGCGCCCGAAAAAAAAAAATCGGGTTACGTGAGCCGGGCGGAAGCCAGGCGGCAGAGCGGCGGAATTCCGCTCCCCTGGCACCGCCGCCGCCGCCGCGCCGGGTTCGGGTCGCGGACCCCGGGGCGACGGCCACGCGGAGTGGGCCCGAAGTCGCGCCCGGTCGGTCTGGAAACCTCGTAGACACGGACACCCACCCGCCTGGGAGGTGCCGCCAAACGGCGATAAGTATACCTACAGAGGCGGTCAGACTGCCACGTAAAAGGCAGTCTGCACTGCCTGAGGTCTTTTTGTACGATGTGTGAGAGCGGCTTCCAAGCGCCCCTTGTTTCCTGGATTTCCGGCCGGTGACATTCTTTTTGTCTCGCACATAGCGACGTCAGGGCGTGGCCACGCCGGAGTGGAAGTAGTCGTCGGGCGCACAAATGACCGTAAAGCATCGTAGCTCTGCTTCGAGCTTTCCCGTCTTCCGAGCTTCAAGTTGAAAAACGTCATCGCGCACAGGGCTGATTATAAGACTCGAACTAAAACAAGGCGACCGGTACGGGGCAGAAACGGGCTGGACGCTGCTGTAAAGTGTGCGTGTCCATTAAAGCGCCATGAAAACAACTTGAAAAAGAACGAGGACCTTTCCACCTTCTCGTTCACTTCAGCGAAACAAGTTTCAGGAGGTCCCATGTCGGCTGGGTTACGCCCGACGACGACGAAAAGCTCCCGATCCTGAGAAAAGCCCAGGAGCTTTTCCCAGGCGTTCGTATAGAACAAATATCAACCTTATCTGTTAGTTTTTCTTTTTGAGAGGGAAATTTGCAGTAGACGTGTTTTCTGCAATTTTGGGGCATAATGAATTCATCTTTGATCGTTTGTCAGCGACGTTACTGGGGGAAGACAGAGCAAACGTTCGTCTTCTCAGATTTGTTCCTGGCGATTTCCCGTCTGGTCGGACCTGAGGACACCGAGATCGCTGTGACGCACACAAAAATATGCCTTCGTGTTTTCATGCTGGACAAGCTTATTGCGATTCGTGCGAGGCGTTCGGTGAAGGACGGAGTGTGAGGCATTCTTATTTTCGATGGAACAAAGGTTATTGAAACTGGGCCTCCGTGCATGACTATTTTACATTTAAAAGGGGTGAATTACTCAAAATAAAGGTGTTTAAATGATGTAAGCGTAGGTGTAATTTTCTAGAACATTATATTTACACCATTAAGGAAGTAAAATTTCGTAGAATGTGTGTACCTGTCCTAGCCTAGCTCTCGAATGATGGACGGGAAAGTTTAATGGAGGAGGGAGTTTATGTGAATTTCCCAAGAACTGACACATGTAATGACTCTGAAGTAGCCGCGCCTCTACAGCAGTGTTGTACGCGTTGCGGAAAAAGTAACGAAATACGTTCCTCGTTACTTAGAAATAAAAATTAACGCGTTACCGTCCTGCGTTACTTCAAACTAAAAAGGGCGCGTTACCGTTACCGATAAAAAGTAACCGGCGTTACTTTTTTTAATTATGAATTAACACCTTTTACTTGTTTTACCTTAACTGCAAGTATGCATAAGCGCCATATTTCAAGAAACATTATGCTTATGCAGAAGCTGAACATAATTAATTTCTCCTTTTTACAGTTTTACCTAAATACAAAAAAAAAGCCCCGCAAAGATAAGAAAAAAAAATCGCATGGCTTTCGCGCCTAGAAACACGAAAAACATTAAGTGTAACTTCTTTTTAAAGTCTTGGAAAGAAAAAGTAAAGAGTATACGTAACTCCGTTACCCGCTACTCCAAAGAAGTAACGCAAGTACGTTACCCGTTTCTGTTTTGAAAAAGTAACGAGTACGTTACACGTCACGGGAAAAAAAGTGCCTCTAACGCCGCTCTATGTTAGGCGTTAGCGCCAACACTGCTCTCCAGCCGCCCGCGTATAGCTACGTTCAGACCTCGCATCGAAGAAGACTCCACATGAGCTCCGAAGCTCATGTGGAATGGCACACTCTCCGCAGTATTGGTGACGCGCGCGACCCAAAGCGTCGCTGTGATGGGCGTCCCACGATTGGTCAAACGCTCACTACGACATGTCTTGAGTAGGACGAGTTCTGCTCTCATCGACGGAAATAAGTCCGGCTCTCTGACGCTGTTCATCGAGTGGTATGCACCATCGAACTCGTCGCTCGCTACTAATCATCTTGGTCGTGACGTCAGGGGTAGGGAACACCGAAACATCTCGTCGCCAAGAGGGGGGGGGGTTCACTGGACGTCATGTTTATAGTGCTAATGCTTAGTACGAGCAAGATTGATGGTGTTGAATGCGCGCTGCA